>JANAVB010037018.1:8008789-8025147 GCA_029216955.1 Iris pallida
CTCTAGATTCCATGACTGAGGCATCCTAGCCCATATATTATCTTGGTAGAAAATTAAGTCAATAATGAATACCAAGAATCAGTTCAACGATGAATCAAGGAAGATAGACAGATACTGTCAGAATCGAATTTCGAGATAGTTTATAATGAGATTCTTAAGGGTCATCCCAAGAATCATCTCAAGTAGTCCTAACTGTGATTGAGTACCTCTCCGTTATAGCCTATCTCCCAATCCTATTGCAGGCTCGCAGCAGTACAACTAAGTCGCCGTACTACCGCGATATCGTACTAATCCGACTCTCGACCTGCATGGGCCACCACTAAAAATGTGTCACGACCCGCACCCACTGTGAGGGTACGAGCACGTAACAACGCCCAGCCTATGCCGCAGTGTCGGCGGTAGAACGCTGTTCTATGTCACTATCTAACCAACAGATCACACAATTATATAATGTACTTGTCAAAATCTCAACTCCGAACGGAGGACAAGTATAAATATAATATACTCTCAATCATAGTCTAAGCACGATATGATAACACAGAAGATAAAAACTAAGACTAAAAACAATAAAAACTAACTACTAAAATAACATAATCTCCAACAATCTCAAAACATCATATCTCAATTTATTTACAACTCAAGTTCTAAAACATGAAGACTAACCAGACATCTAGCTAATCTCCCGATCACTCCTGAGTGTCGGGGCCATAGGTAGCTAAGCCATCTCATGGTCCGTAATATGTAGGGCATGTGTCCTCATGGCAATCATCTGTAAAATTTACAACAGGTCCAGTCAGGACAGGAACGAGTACAACTCATCAAGAAATCCCAAGTAAATGACAGAGAACTATAAAGCAGTTATAGACAGTTATATTGATGAATCAAGGCAATTTTATACAGGTAATGATATGAGAACAGTTAAGGTACAAGAAAGAAAGTAACTAAACAAGAAGAGAAACATGGCAATGAAGACTGTAATATAATCTAGCTGAACTAGAGTAGCATGATATAAGTCCAGACAGTATAATAAGAGTTATGTGTGAGTCCAGACAATGTAATCTAATACCAGGTGATTCCAGCACGAGATGAGTCCGGTATAAGGTGAGTCCAGTAAGTGATCAAAGGTTCCAGGATGAGTCCAGCCTATACTCTAACAGTGTGTTTTAAAATATCGGGATTGACATGTGAACGGCTGTAGGTAATACGGCACACCGCACACTCGGCCAAGTGTGGGATGGCTATCGTTCCAGTATAATTCCAAGGGAGTGGTTCCAGTATTTGGGTATGTTCACATACCTATTCCAATATTTTCCCGCCCAGCAAGTACAAGTAAATCCATAACCCGATACGAAAATAGGTATAAGTCCAGACAGTACACGAATGGTTCCAGTAAATGATTCCAGGGTGGTTCCAGTACGTGGTTCCAGAAATAGAGGCCACACGAATAAGTGAGTGTCGCATGAAATGGATCCAGTAATATCAAATCGTGTTCGTAATAGAGATCAAATAGAACTAGCTACAACTGAAGTACAGTAAACGACAAGTAAATGGAAGAACTATCAGAGAATGTACTCGCCTGACACTCTAAAAAGAGTAGTGTAATGTCAGATATTTGCACCGAAGTTACAATGTCCTAAATAGAGCAGTACAGGTTATAATGTGTTTAAAATAAGACAAATGATGTTTATGCAATCTACATAATTTCTAGGCCAATCTAGGTTAAAGTCAACTCTAAGTCAAACCTGGTCAACTGTCTAGGTCAAACAAGGTCAACTAGGTCAAACCTAAGTCAAACAAGTCTCACTAGGCCTAACTAGTCTATTCTACAGCAGCCCACACTAGGCTATACAAGTCTAACTAGTCACTCACTACATCACAGTCACACCCATAGGCCATGAGCCCTAGGCTATAGGCCCATAGGCTATATCATGCCTAAGCCCAACCACATATCACTTATACACATATCAATATATATATCTAAATATAATACATACATATTATAATATATAGGGTACCTATGTGTGCATCTCACATATATATATATATATATATATATATATATATATATATATATATATATATATATATATATATATATACACATAGAAGGATAGGAAAGGCAATGTGCATTTGTGTTCATGTGTGTGTGTGTGTGTGTGTGTGTGTGTGTGTGTGTGTATCATGGAACAAGAGGGTGTGAGTGTATACATGGTGTAGTGTTAGGCAAATGTGTGTAGAGCCTGAAAACAGGAAGTGTCACATAGGAGTTGTGTACAACCTGAAAACAGTAGATATAGGAAAATAGTGTAGTATAAATTTGTGTATCAATGGGAGTTAGTGTAATACCTGTGTGTGTAAACAGGGAAATCAGTGTGTAACTGGAAAAAAACAGTGAGGGTACATGGTATAAACCTCTGTGTGTGTGTGAGGGTGAGGTATGACAGTTGTGTGGGATAAGGCATGACAGTGATACAAGGGTGTGTGAGAATCTTGGAAAATCAGTGAGTGAAACAATCCAACGTATAAGAACTAACATTGAGAATTCAAAATAGTTAAAGGGAAGGGAATCCATTCTCAGGAATTCTTAGGTTTAGGATTCCTAGAATTAAACTTGAAGACAGTGTCTACAGGGATTTAGTGCTCAACAAAATAGTGAATCATTTGAATTCAAAAACCCAAGCATTTAATCAATATTAATCTAAACTTCATAATCAGTTAAAAGGAAACGAAATCAATTCGACAGTTATAACCAACCAATTTCGAAATCCATGATCCCATTTCAACCACCAATTCGATAACCATCTTGACAGCAACTAACCCACACTTATATAATTATTAACATGACAATTAAACATCCAAAATAACAGTTTAAAATGGAGTTAAAACTCAGCCTTAAACTAACAGAAAATTTCAGGAAGTTCAATCTACAGTTTCATATATATCATTCAACAAGCAGTCCAAAGCCCCACTCGAAATCCCATTTACTAATGCAAAACCTAATCCAACTTGAAAACCAAACCTACCAGTAGTTGATACACATGTTTAAGTGATTCTAACATGGCAATGAATCAGGAAAATTAGTTTAGAAAGGAATGAAAACCTCAAGAAGTTCAATGTCTGGACTGTGTATCAGTCAAGAATGATAAAACCCAATTCCGAATTCAAAACATGATAATATGCAAATTTAAAGGTTGGTAGGGGTTAGTGCACATGTGTGGGTGTTACATAAGCAAAGACGGTTCATCGAAGCCACCCACCTTAGCGATGTTCGCATCGGCCAGCGATACTCCAAGCGCGCCTTTGAAAGTCTAAGTCTGGATTTCTCTTGACGGGCCAATGTAAGCCTTGCATCGATTTTTTATTAGGTCGATGCCAACTCTTCGGGTCGACGGCTCGTTTGAGTCGTTGCACTTGCCGTTTGAATCGGCATTCCGCTAGGACGGAGCGGGTCATTACATAATACACCACTCAAAACAAGTCTCGTCCTCGAGACTTCTGAGTGCAGGTCATCCTACCTTTCCTAAACTCATGTTGTGTATGTATCTTAGACAATTCCTATCGAATGGCTTTACTGTTCGATGGCATCGAACTATACTCGATACCTTTCTAAGTTCCGTGTCACATACATTTGGTCAATTTTATTGAATGACTTTTCATTCATTTTAGAGTTGATGATACTTATTCAATTGTCATATTTCTTCGACTTGGTTGCTATTTCGACGTGTCATGGGACTGAAATGGTCGTACGAGGTGCGTTGTAATTTATCAAACTTGAGAGTCGTAAGCTGAGGCAAACTCACTCATTCATTCATGTGCATCTTAATACCCACTTGCAGCTGTATTCGAGTTCATCATATCGCTGAGTTTGGATCGTGCACATATTCAAGGCATCCCCCGAATACGTACATTTCAACCAAGCTTAGCGATTAGCGAAGTCGGACAAGCTACTCGTGATAGTTTCGATTTGCGATCGTTTTACTTTTACTTCGATTAAAATTGAACTCATGTGAGTATCACATATCGTTTATCTCGGTCCTCGAGATGATTCGATTCGCTTCTCAAGCGCTCTTGTCAACGAAATTAATACGATTTCTTCCTAGCAGGGTCGACCAAGTCTAAGTAATTCTCGTCCGATTCACGACCAAGTATTACACTATCATCGAGTATGTCTTCCTATCAATGAATCAATTCGTTATCCCAACTTTACTTGTGCATCGTCCATTCCTATCATTCACTTCGTTTGGGGCTAATTTCGTTGTCGTTCACGCACACTCCCAGTTCCCCGTCCTACTCGAAGTCTTGTTGCCCCAAGTCTATCGTCCGTCCAGACGATACCGTAAACCACACAGGTTCAATCACTCGGCATAGGGTCGTCCGCCTATCCGCTAGGTCATCTCACCAGGTCATAGTTACAAGTCAAGTCTGTGGCTCATTGTGCAAGGTCATTACACGACGCTCGCCCCAAATTCTATGGTCAAACCATTTGTTCGTTTGTACGAGAGTTTCTATCAAGTTCGTTTAGGAAAGTCATCCTATGATAGGTTGTCCTCAACCGAATCCTCGACATGTTAATATCGTATGTCCATACTAACAATTTTCGTAGTCTATCTTTTCAAGTATGTTTGATACAATCCACCTATCCATTCTATCCAATTCACGTAGTCGATCACAAGGTCGTCTATTATTACAATATGTGTAACGTCCCAGTCCCAAAATACGTAGGACCAAGTACGTAGACATGCCAGCTGTATACATACGAAGTACATGGGCCTTGTATGTATACATAAGCTGTAAAATGCAGCAAACCACAACTAAATAATCTCATCCACAAAATAAAGGAATAAAAGATAGCATATAATGAATTGTCTTGGTACAATATGTTGGGCGGATACACATCCACTACCAACCAAATAAAAAAGAAGTACATGATATATAAAAGGCTAAGTGGAAGTAGCAAGGAGGAACCAAGTCACGTCATCTTCGAATAAATGGAGAAGACTCCGGCCTTGGTTAGGATACCTACGGAAGACATGAACACACACCTGGGGAAAAACCAGGTCCTCAGATGGACGTAGCAAGATACAGGAAGAACATGCTAATATGAACTGTCAGAATAAAATAATAGATAAAAGACTATTCTAGACACAAATATGCAAAGGAAATTCTAACCGCCTAATGTGCAACTTAGAGGACAACTTTCATGCGCATGGGTGAGATTTTAGGCTATGTATACGTAACTGGCATCCAGTCATCTGTATCCGTCCATAACGTCTAAAACGTCAGAGGGCATCTGCAAAATATTGCCATAGTTCCATCCGGAGACTGTGGTTTACCTGTTTGGCTTCCCATATGCACTAGCGACTGTCCCCCCAATATTTCCCACATTGTTAAGTCATGTCCATGGCTCGTCCAGTTTTTGTAACTGCTTGAGTCTCTAAAACCCTAGTCATAGCAGTTACGATCATCTACCGTCACACGACTTTAGAGATAGCTAGTCAATAAGTCATGCCCCTATCAACATGTCTCCATCCGTGTAGTGTGAGTGTCACAGCCAAAGGAGATATAAGGATATCTCCAATATGAAAGTAGCCCGCTAACACTAAGTCATCATGCATAAAATAAAATAATGACTAATAAAGTCGCTTGCACCCAAGTGTGGCTTGGACGCGCAGTTTATAACAAAGGAAACTAACAATATGAACAAAATAAATAATACAAAAATAAATAATTGATAGTTAATTAGCAAGGTATACTTGCCTGTTGCGACGCCTGGTGAGCTGCCTGGTGTGGTACAATAAAGATGGCACAAGATCGACTTCGGTGTAAACTACACAAGGTGACCTCCGAGGATGGCATGGACAGTTCCATTTGGTCCGGGACAGTCAAGTTAGCTAAGGATGGTATAGGGAGGTTCGAGATTTGTAAGATGGTAGGAAGGAATTGATTTAGTTATGGACAAGAATAAATATTCCAAGAATTTGGTATAATAAATAACTATAACTATTTTTAAATACTTTTTTTTATTTGAAAACCAAATTTGAAAAGACTATATTTCTCTTGTATTCAAAATTGCAAATAGTTACTTAAAAAATATAGAAAAACAATTTACGACAAAAACTAATCTTTATCAAATAAAAAAAATTTAAACTAAAAAGCCATATACTACTAGAAGACAATATAACAATATTTTAAAATCAAATAGATAATTTATAATACTTGAAACTGTAGTATATTACCTGAAAATATTTTAAATTAAGATATACTTGAAAATAAAATAAAATCCATTTTCGACTAAAACCCTAAGTTTTGTCGAAATATTACTTTGAAAACTATATATTATATTTTTTCTCTTCAAAATACTTTTAGGTAATACTATTAGAAAGCTTCCGAAGATGAAATAATTAACCGAAATAATACTACAAAAAATTTAGATCATAATATATTAGGCTTTTGAAATTCAGTTCGAAATTGCCTGTAGAGTAAAGCCCAAAAATATAGAGAGTTTTTATAAAATGGTTAAGGTAAATATAAATCATAAAAATATACCTTATAATTTCTAGTGATATATTATTGATTTTAAAAAATATCTATACCAATGTAAATACCTACTCTATCACATACCATCTTTTATATTAGAATTTTATAAGTATAATACTAATACATGCTAACATCCCAAAGTTGACACACTAACAATAAGAAAATAATAATAATAATAATAAAAAATAAAAATAAAATCAAATGTTGGAAACTTACAACATAACAAATGTTGCACTGCTGTCCACTTCATTTCGTGAGAAGAGTTCAGTGAACCATATAGTAGCCTAGGGGAAAACAATTGGAGAGAGATTGGTGAGGGATCCAAAGAAAAGGAGGAGAGAGAGCGCGCGCGAGAGAGAGGCGGTGCCTGGGAAAGGGGGCTCCGCCGGCGGCTCTGAGCGGGGCAGCTCCGGCTGTCCCGGCATGATGGAGAGGCGGAGAAAGGGAGCCGGAGGTCTCGGGAAGGGGAGGAGGGAAGAAGACGGAGGGAGAGAGTTCTGCGGAGTGTCGGTCCGGCGGGGAAGAGACGAGCGAGGACGACGAGAGAGGGCTCGGTGAGAAAAGGGGGGCTGGTTTTATTTTTTGAGGCGGCGATCGGAAGGCGCAGCTGCAAGGAGCGACGCCGGCAGAGGGTTCTCGGCAAGGCGAGGCCGCGGTGGACGGCTCAGACTGGTTCGGAGGGAAGAGCCGAGCCTCGCCACGCTGTCCAGACCGGATGCGCGGTCCTGGATCTGGACGTCGGCGGGGTTTGCGCGGAGAAAGGGTTTGATGGAGGCACGTTGCTCCGGCGCTGCGGGAGGACTAGGGCGACGGTCGTCGGAGAAGCTAAGCGGACGCGTCGAGAGGGGCGGGAGCCGGACATGGATCGGCGGACGCGCGATGTCGGCATGGTCGACGCGGGCGGCGGAGGTAAGTTGGTGTTTGGTTTTATATTTTTTTTTCTTCTACTTGGTGATGGTGATGGTTGGGTTGTTGACCGGAGGAACGACGGGGTGGAGGTCGTCGGGTGGTGACGGCGGTGAACTTTGGGGGTTTATGTTGGCGGCCGCGCGTCGCGGTGGTGGCTGGTTAATTATTGTTTTATATTTTTTCCTATTCTTTTCTGTGGTTGGTGGTGGTCTTACTGATGGGGTGACGTGGTGAAGATGGTGATGTGGCCGTGCAGTCAAGTGTCGACGGGGTCGGGTGACGGTGGTACGGGTGGTGGTGTCGGGATTGATAGGGTAGTCGGACTGGCTAGTCTGTGTTTGTGGTGGTGATGACTGGAAGATGACGACGTTTGGAGGAGGGGAGATGGACGGGTGGCTGGGATGACGAGGGCGGAGGTGGAGATTAAATTGCGAGGACTGCGATTACGGCGGGGATGGGAGTTAGGTTAGGATTTATTGGTGTTGGAGTTGTCGACACGGAGGAGAATTTGTTTTGTAAAAAATATGGAATAAGAAATTGGATGGCGGACATGGACACGATGCACGCACGTTTAGAAAATTTTGTGGAAGATAATTTTGTGGAGAATTTTGGCTTGTGGAGAGATAATGGAGGAGTACCTGCCTATTTATAGGATAAGAATTCCATTAAGATAAAGTTTAGGATTTGTTTAAACCCAAAATAGATTCAATACTTAATTTAAATAATTCAATAAATCTAATTTCAAATCAAATCCAATTTAAATCTAATTAAATTCTTGGTTTAAAATCAATGGGACAAATCAAATTTCAAACGTTTTACTATTTAAATAAATCCATAAACTTAAATCAAGATTTAATTCGCCACAATAATTTCGAAATATATTTTTCAAATATCAATAATAATAATTTCGAAAATAATAATATTTTTAAATATTTTTTCGAATAATATATTAATATTAATAATTTCAAAAATAAAATAATATATAAATTTAATTTAATGTACCTCATATGCAAGGAATATAAAATAGTTTTTCTAAATTACCACTAATAAATAAAAATAATAATAAGATTTTGGTCATCTCAACACTCAACTTTAAGCAAAATACAAATACAAATAATTATTTATATTATTTGAACGATAAAATAGATAAAAATATTTTTCAAAAATATATGTACGCTCGCACATATTCGCACTTGACGAGCAAGAAAAACAAATTTTGCGCGACGTACAATACGACTACGCGACGTTCAATACAAAAATTTAAATCAGTACCAAATTTAATATAAAAATAGTAGAAATTTAGGGGTTTTACATCCTACCCAAGTTACAAGAATTTCGTTCTCGAAATTAAAAAATGAGTAGGGGGTTTGAGAGGGTACAAGGGTATATCAATGAGGAACAATCAAATCACGACGTTCAAAAATATGCATTAGAAAATCACGATTTTTAAGTACTGCCGAAATAATCATGGATATGGTTATGGGTGAGGTCGCTAACTAACGTAAGTAAAAGATCAAGAGTCTTGGAAGTGAAGGTAAAAATTTGAGAACAGGGGCACATGGTCCCTTGGAAAAGATAGTCATCTAGGTTTAGGGGGTACGACTAAGAAAATATTTCTAGTTATTCCTAAGTTCCAAACGATTAGATGGTCAAGGTAATAGTTTGAGGACGAATAACGAGATTATAGTCACGTGGCTTGCTCGAAGGCCAACTAGCTATCATGGTCATAGGGAACACTTGGTTTCTATCTATCAAGTACGAGTCTTCGTCTAACTAAGTGAAAGACGAAAACCAATATGAGTCCAAAGAAGTTGCTTTCAAATACCAATATGTGGTTCAAAGGCGAGCGACTAATTCAAAAAGAATTGCCAAGTCTGTCGCGGAGGGGGCCCTAGAGGACAAGTTTAGCTATGTCCCCATCCACGTAGAATAATAGATAAAAGCGAACCAAAGTGCATTAGGTTGATCAGACCATCATACACCGGTTCTGAGTAGACAATATGTTAGTGGGTGTGCACCCAATAAAACATGTCATGATCAAGCTCGATAAGGGATAAGCTTGCAAAACTTAAGCTAAACTAGCAGCAGTGGATAGTCAAAAATAGTATAAAAAAACATAGGCACGATTAATATTGAAAGAAGTGGGACTAGTTCAAACTTCTTAAGAATCTAGTCATGTCTTATGTTGGTGCCTATACAGTCGTCCTACTGTCTACTTGCTTAAGACTTGGTTAAGGTCACAAGGAAAGTTGGATCGTAAGTCATTCTACACAACTTACAAGAGTTAAACTAATGGTGTGATGGAACAATGGGACAAGTCTACCTAGTATGGATTACCTTTCTAACCAACATTAAGCACGAAAGAAGGATAAGAATTAACGGTAGAGGGAATCAAGCAAGTTGCAATCAAGGGATTCAAAATAGAATCAAGAAGGTCAAGTATGTGGATGAGATCCTAGACTTCTAATCCTATCCGCAGGCTTGCTTGGTACGGTAAAGTAACCAAACAATTTATCTTGACCTGCATGGGCCACCACAATATGTCACGCACGGTCTCACGCAAGTCTGATTATCCACGGCGGACATGAATCACCATGTAACGTTCCCGCGAGTAATCGTTCTCATCGGGACATAACTCTTGCGTTGCGTCTAGACTTACTCATTTTTGATACGCAGATTGGGCCTACTCAATCCTCAACTTTACTTCGTTGTCAATCATAAGTCCTCAATCTTCAAGTTAGCCTTTGTAATGATCCGCTCCGCCCTAGCGGAACGCCGATACAAACGGCAAGTTAAACGACTCAAACGAGCCGTCGACCCAAAGAGTTGGCATCGACCTGAAGAAGAATCGATGCAAGGCTTACATTGGCCCGCCGAAGATGAATCCAGACTTAGACTTTCAAAGCACACTCGGAGTATCGCTCGGCCGATGCAAACATCACTAAGGTGGGTGGATCCGATGAACCCGTCTTTGCTTAGCCTAGACACATAACAATACAGATACTATAACTAGAATCGCTAGGCGATAACACCGCGCATGCTGATAAATGACTCAACGCACCTAGCTAAGGGAATAATCCTATCTTATACTTGTATAGAATATGGAAAGGAACATGAAAACGTGAGAACTCTCGCACCGCGCTCCACGCGTGCTAAGGCACAAGCTTACGTTCAAGTCCCTTATGCGTTTAAACAATGAAACAATGAATGGTTTACAATAATGAAACGGAAGACTATCGACATAGTCGTTCCGAGTAGAGTATAGCAACATTGAAAGACTTCGGGACCGATGGGTCGCCAAGGCGACTCCCGCACGGGGAGTTGCATAATGTATGAATGAAAGAATGAATGAGTGAATAAATAATCAACGAATGAATGAATGAAGGTGTGAATGAATCCATGAACGAACGGACAAGTGAAAGAAAGAAAAAAGAATGAATAAAGATAAGAAAGAAAGGAATGGTTAGCGACAGGTACGACGGACACGTGCAACGGGTCTCGCTACCCGCACTGCACGGACGCCAACCTGGTCGATAACGCATTATGGCTAAGGGTTAGCCTATGATAATAAAATACGAAATGGTCGTGCACGGGTGATAGGGATTCCGCGGCATGATCAAAGGGAGGATCGTGGCCGGCCGAGGCGGAATCAAAAATATGGCTTACGGGCTGCCTCGGTACGGACTTGCCACTCATGGGACGTAAGTGCAGGCGTATTTCAAGAGACTAACGGGGTGTGTGCCAGCCCGCACCCCTATGCTAGTTGAGAAATACCACGGCTTGGTTATGTCCTAAATGGCTTGTGATGCTAGCGACCGGTGCATATAGATTTAAGTGGGCTTTGCTGGTGGCAATCCACGTGCAAGTCCTTGCATTGAAACAAAGTAGTCTAAGTTAATAAATAAAGCGCCTTCTGAACATGCTCGAAATGTAACACACCAAATGATAAAGAGTACTTCATGCAAGTGAGTTAGAGAACGTGCCTACGACATGCTAGAACCCGAGGCAAGGACACGCACTTGACATTGAAAGTTTATAGGAATTGTTGACTAACTTAGTTTACTTTGGACAGGGAAGGCCGGACGGTAAGCATGGGTAAGTCGTGCATGTATTTCCATGCAACACATCGATTTGGCAACACGAGATAGGTTACGAAATATGCCATAAAACTGATCCTAAGACAAGATTAGAAAGACAATGAATGATAGACGGTGCACAAAAGTAAATGGAATGTTTGGTAATGATAGCATTGTGGGCGAGCTAGCCTCCCTACCAGTGCATAACAATGTACTGATAACCCCACAGATTGCTTGCAGGAAAGGAGACGTCGTCGGGTGCGGAGCTTTCCTCGAACGTGCTAAGGCACGGAGCTAACTCTGGAGCCTTGGAGCGTTGCAAGGAGCTGGAGCACCATATACATGACATAATGTATCGGAACATCGCCATGAATCATTCCATGTTGTAAGCCACTTGGCACGCCTTTTACATTTCAGAGGGAGAGAGCTTGAGCGATTTGTAATATCGGCCTAGCGCCGCTTGTAAACTTTATGAATATCAATAAAGAGTTAATTTGCTTCAATTGTGTTCATTTACTTTCTGCTACAAATGGGGACGCTCTGTGCGACTCTGTGGCCTAGCTCAAATTGGCCGTTTCTGGGATTAGCCTTGCACGGGCGCAACCTAGGACCGTGCGGCATCACGCCTTAGCGAGGACGATCGCTCCTACGGGAGCGGGGCGTGACAGATTGGTATCAGAGCACAGCTTTACGTCCTGGGACTTCACGTCGATTTCTCAGTTTTGAAAGCTCATCGTTGGAAAAAAAGAAGTGTATGCACTCTCTCATTATGCTTTGGGATGTTCCATACAATAATCTAATATTTTCAAAATCTCGTACAAGTACTCGGTTGAAGGGATCGATAGGCGAAGGCCTTTGTGCCGAACCACGGCGTACTTGAATTGGAAGGAACCGGTGCTAAGAGTTAGCAGAACGCAAGACGTGCTTGAATAACCTTACGCTGACAATAGAGAACGAGTACGCGAGACCGAAGTATAGTTCGAACGGGATGGTTATGCATGCAGCCTTTTGGCTAAGTTGTGCCGAGTATCGTGTACCTAGACTCTCTGGTGCGAACGAGTTGCAGCGAGATCGATTATCGCTCGAACGAGAATAAGTGAGCGTGCAAACTCGAATATAGTCCGCACGGAATAGCTATGCACATGGCCTTTTGGCTAAGTTGTGCCGCGTGTCACGCACCTCGACTTTTTGGTGCAATCGAGTTGCGAGCGATATCAAGTACCGCTCGGTCGGGAACAAGCTACACTTAGAGTATATATCGATAGGAACGCTATCAAACTAACGCTTAGGCGTGCACAAGATTGATTTAGATTTTGAGGAACGGGCGAACGCGCGATTGAACATACGAAAGGGAATCGAATGATCATTTGAGGATTTGTAGAATGACTTGACCCCGAGTGGTGTATTTGATAGCTTCAAGGAAGAATAAGAATGAGTGTCGACGACTAATCGAGTAGCTCGAACCCTGAGTGGTGTATGGACGTTATAGAAATTGTTCGAGCAAGACTAAAGGATTTACGGATAGAACGAGTATGTCGGCAAGCGATGATATCGCACAAAGCCTTAGAACGAGTAACACTTAGTTGGTTTTGACTTCGATAGTCTCAAACGAGATATCGTTCGACGAATTAAGAATGCGTAGTACGAATTATGAAACGATCGAATAGAGAGTCGAACGATGAAACGAATAGAGGTCTTGGTCGAGGAAACATAGAAGATAATGCATGCGATTTTAAACTTAGTCGAAGGGATTAAAACTTGAGTTAAGGTGAAATACGCATGGACGAGATCGAAGATAGCACGATCGAAGATAGGTGCATGGAAAATGTTAGTTTGGAGATACGAGAATGACTAAGGAATTGAAATTGATGTTGCTCGATGAAGAGTTAGCACGCGACAATGTGAATTAAGGAAATTAAGTTGCACGACTTGGAATTCATTGCAAAAGGAAGATCGTCAGGTTATGTACATCATCGATGGTATTGAGGCATATCAAAGATCGATGTACGATAACTCGGGAGTACTCTGATTCGATGATGATGATCGTGTTAGAAATTATTATTTTGAAGGATACAATGTTGGAGAATTTGGATAGAAATGAATGATAGTGCAATACTTGGTCTCGAATCGGACGGAAATTACTTATGACGCTAAGAAGAAGTCGTATTGATTTCATAGACAAGAACGCTTGAGAAGCGAATCGAACCTTCTCGAGGACCGAGATAAACGATAGTGAGATGCACGCGAGTTCGGTTTAAATCGAAGTTAGTGAAACGATCGACAAATCAAAACTATCACGAGTAGCTTGTCCGACTTTGCTAATCGCTAAGCTTGGTTGAAATATACGTATTCGGAGGATGCCTTGGATATGTGCACAATCCAAACTCAGCGATATGATGAACTCGAATGCAGCTGCAAGTGGGTGTTACGATGCACATAAACGAATGAGTGAGTTTGCCTCAGCCTACAACTCTCGTGTTTGAGAATTACAACGTACCTCGTACGACCGTTTCAGTCCCATGATACGTCAAAATAGCAACCAAGTCAAGAAATGCGACAATTGAATAAGAACCATCAACTCTGAAATGAATAAAAAGTCATTCAATGAAATAGACTAAACGTATACGACACAAACTTGAAATGGTATCGAATATAGTTCGATGACATCGACGGTAAAGCCATTCGATAAGGATTGTCTAAGAAACGTGACGACATGAGTTAAGGAACGGTAGTATGACCTGTACTCAGGAAGTCTCGAGGACGAGACTTGTTTTGAGTGGTGTATTATGTAATGACCCGCTCTGCCCAAGCGGAACGCCGATACAAACGGCAAGTTAAACGACTCAAACGAGCCGTCGACCCGAAGAGTTGGCATCGACCTGAAGAAGAATCGATGCAAGGCTTACATTGGCCCGCCGAAGATGAATCCAGACTTAGACTTTCAAAGGCGCGCTCGGAGTATTGCTCGGCCGATGCGAACATCGCTAAGGTGGGTGGCTCTGATGAACCCGTCTTTGCTAAGCCTAGACACAACAATACGGACACTATAACTAGAATCGCTAGGCGATAACACCGCGCATGCTAATAAATGACTCAACTCACCTAGCTAAGGGAATAATCCCATCTTGTATGCTTGTATAGATATGGAAAGAACATGGAAAAGTGAGAACTCTCGCACCGCGCTCCACGCTCGTGCTAAGGCACAAGCTTACGTTCAAGTCCCTTATGCATTCAAACAATGAAACAATGAATGGCTTACAACAATGAAACGGAAGACTATCGATATAGCCGTTCAGAGTAGAGTAGCAACATTGAAAGACTTCAGGACCGATGGGTCGCCAAGGCGACTCCCGCACGGGGAGTTGTATAATGTATGAAAGAATGAACGAATGAGTGAATAAATGAATCAACGAATGAATGAATGAAGGTGTGAATGAATCCATGAACGAACGACAAGTGAAAGAAAGAAAAGGAAGAATAAATAAAAGATAAAAAGAAAGGAATGGTTAGCGACATGTATGACGGACACGTGCAACGGGGCTCGCTACCCGCGCTGCACGGACGCCAACCTGGTCGATAACGCATTATGGCTAAGGGTTTGCCTATGATAATAAAATATGAAATGGTCGTGCACGTGTGATAGGGATTCTGCGGCATGATCAAAGGGATATCGTTGCCGTCCTAGGTGGAACCAAAAATATGGCTTACGGGCTGCCTGGGTGCGGACTTGGCCACCCAGGGGACGTAAGTACAGGCGTATTTTAAAGACTAATGGGGTGCGTGCCAGCCCGCACCCTATGCTAGTTGAGAAATACCACGGCTTGGTTATGTCCTAAATGGCTTGTGATGCCAGCGACCGGTGCATATAGATTTAAGTGGGCTTTGCTGGTGGCAATCCACGTGCAAGTCCTTGCATTGAAACAAAGTAGTCTAAGTTAACTAAATAAAGCGCCTTCTAGACATGCTCGAAATGTAACACACCAAATGATAAAGAGTACTTCATGCAAGTGAGTTAGAGAACGTGCCTACGACATGCTAGAACCTGAGGCAAGGACACACACTTGATATTGAAAGTTTATAGGAATTGTTGACTAACTTGGTTTACTTTAGACAGAAAGGCCGAACGGTAAGCATGGGTAAGTCGTGCATGTATTTCCATGCAACACATCGATTTTGGCAATACGAGATAGGTTACGAAATATGCCATGAAACTGATCCTAAGGCAAGATTAGAAAGACAATGAATGATAGACGGTGCACAAAAGTAAATGAACGTGTTTGGTAATGATAGCATTGTGGGCGAGCTAGCCTCCCCCCAGTGCATAACAATACTGATAACCCCACAGATTGCTTGCAGGAAGCCGGAGACGTCGTCGGTGCGGAGCTTTCCTTGAACGTGCTAAGGCGCAGAGCTAACTCTGGAGCTTGGAGCGTTGCAAGGAGCTGGAGCCCCATATACAGGACATAATATCGGAACATCGCCATGAATCATTCTATATTGTAAGCCACTTGGCACGCCTTTTACCTTTCAGAGAGGAGAGCTTGAGCGATTTGTAATATCGGCCTAGCGCCGCTTGTAAACTTCTTGAATATCAATAAAGAGTTGAATTTGCTTCAATTGTGTTCATTTACTTTCCGCTGCAAATGGGGACACTCTGTGCGACTCTGTGGCCTAGCTCAAATCAGCCGTTTCTGGGATTAGCCTTGCACGGCGCAACCTAGGCCCGTGCGGCATCACGCCTTAGCGAGAACGATCGCTCCTACAGAGTGGGGCGTGACAGCCTTCTCTTCAAACCACAAGTCGAAGCAATCAAAATTGCCAAGTTAAGGTATTTCG
>JANAVB010037019.1:0-99117 GCA_029216955.1 Iris pallida
CTCTGTAATTGCTGCATATGGATTTATTTGGACCTAGTAGAATTGCTAGCCTAGGTGGTAAGTTATATGCATTTGTAATAGCAGATGATTTCTCTAGATATACGTAGGTATATTTTCTTGCACGCAAGAATGATGCATTATCATAATCTGTCACCTTTTGCAAGAAGGCTCAAAATGAAAAGGGTTTCATGATCACTCGTATTCGAAGCGATCATGGGGGCAAATTTAAGAATGTAGAGTTCAAGCAATTTTATGACACATATGGTTATTTGTATGAGTTCTCTTGTCCTAGAACTCCACAACAAAATAGAGTTGTGGAACGTAAGAACAGGACTCTATCCGAAATGGCTAGAGTAATGTTAAATCAGTTTAGTCTACCTAAATACCTATGGGCTGAAGCTATAAATACAACGTGCTATGTTCTTAATAGGGTTCTAATTCGACCTATATCGAAGAAGACTCCCTATGAATTATGGTTTGATAAAACTCCCTCTGTTTCTTATTTCAAAGAATTTGGTTGTAAATGCTTTACACTTAATACTAAAGTTAATTTGGGAAAATTTGATGAAAAGGCCGATGAAGGTATATTTTTAGGTTATACGGCAAAGAGCAAAGGGTATAGAGTCTTCAACAAGAGAACGATGATTATTGAAGAATAAATAAATGTTAAATTTGACGAACTCAATCAATATTTTATCGATGATGATGATGAAGACATAAGTACACCTAGTACTGCTCCTGCAGAACCCTCAAACAAAATACCAGCTGAGTCTTTACGCAAATCACATACAGAACAAGAAGTCGGAACCACCAATCCAGAGGATATGCCAAAAGAAATGAAATTTTTGGCAGATCATCCAAAGGACTTGGTAATTGGTGAGATTACCAGGGGTATAAGTACTCATTCCTCTAGTAAAGATATAGCTTCATGTGTTGCTTTTATTTCACAGCTTGAACCCAAAAATATTAAAGAAGCATGTAGTGATAATTTTTGGTTATATGCTATGCAAGAGGAATTAAACCAATTCGAACGAAATCAAGTTTAGGAACTTGTTTCCAAGCCCATTGATCATCCGATCATTGGCACCCGCTGGGTATTCTGAAATAAAGTGAATGAGAATGGCTTAGTGACTCGTAACAAGGCTCGACTCATAGCTCAAGGATACAATCAGGAATAAGGTATCGACTACGATGAGACTTATACCCTAGTTGCGAGATTAGAATTCATTCGCATGTTATGTGCATTTGCATGTTTTCATAATTTTAAGTTATTTCAAATGGATGTTAAAAGTGCATTTTTGAATGGTTTTATAAAAGAAGAAGTTTATGTAGATCAACTTCCAGGTTTTACTGATTTCAAAAATCCTGATTATGTTTTCAAGTTAAATATGGCATTATACGGTTTGAAACAAGTCCCTCGTGCTTGGTACGATCATCTAAGTTCTTTTCTACTTGACAACAGCTTTTCAAATAGAAAAGTTGATACTACACTGTTTATAAAGTCTTTTAATAGCAATCTTCTTTTGATTCAAATTTATGTAGATGATATCATTTTTGGATATACTGATGAATATTTTTGTCAAGAATTTTTAAAGTGTACGCAGAATAAGTTTGAGATGAGCATGATGGGTGTTTGCCATTGATTGTAAAAGTACAGAACAATTATCGGAGGACTGAACTTAGACTCACAATACAAACTCGCTTGTACAAAGAAAGCCTAGGGACGAAAACCTAGGTACAACAATCTAAGTATAATTGTTTATTTTAGATTTTGGGGGGTGACGATAGAGGCTCGGCAAGGCGACGGCAGCCCTGCCTTACTCCTTGGACGATCGGTATGCAGCCTTGGCTCCTTGTGAAAAGATGGTTGGCGTTGACAAATAAGTGCTTTTTTTGCTCCTCTGTTGCTCTCCTAGCTTCTCTCTCTCTCTCTGTGTATTCTCTCTCTGACTCTGTATATTTTTTATTCTTTTGTTGCCGGTCCTTGTGCAAAGAAATGATGCTGGCTATTTATAAGAGTGGGGTATGATCATTAGGGTTTGCTAATGATCATTTGTTTGGAATGTCGGCGCTCCTTCAATCTATCTGAACCTTTGATCCTGATTACAATGAATCTCGGCCATTAATGAGGATAGCACCGAATCTTGTGAGCAATTAATGTTAACCGCTTTAAATCTCCATGATGGATTCTACCAATATTCGATTGCTCGCCACGTGTCCCGTTGGCTTGATGATAAATGATATGCCTTGATCTCAGTAATTATGATGATGATGTCAAATATATTTGTTGAGATTCGGTTAAATCATTGATTGATCCGATGCCACATATTTTGATTGTGGGTCCTGCCAGAGCCGCATAGGATGGGCAACACTTGAACCGCAGGGAGATACTCTTCGTGAGCCGTATAGGACAATGCTTCATCGAACCGCGGAGAACAAACTCTCAATGAGCCGCATATGCATAGTCGTTGCGAGCCGCATGAGCTAGCGTTGTATTGAGCCGCAGGGGCTGAGCTCTCAGTGGGCCGCATATGGCTGATTTCTGCTAGTCAGATAGGGTGACTTCTCAGTGAGCCGCATGAAGCTGTTCTCTATTTAAGCCGCATGAGATTTGCCACGTGGCAACCTAGGATTTCTGACGAATCGGGTCAGAGATCTTCTTTTTTTCCCGAAGAGTCTATCATTATGGCAGAGCCATTATGACACTTTTTGCCAGAGCTGCCACAGTCGTCAAATCGTGTCAGAGTATTAAATGAGGCCACTATTCAAAGGGCCAGCTGTAGGGAAGGATCACAGGGGGACACGTGGCATCGATCGAGCCGCATATTCCTGCTGAACCGCATACCCTCTCGAGCCGCATGAGACGGAGAGTCTTCTTTTGAACTGTATAAGACAGCTCCCATATGAGCCATATGGGCTTCGTATCCGGAGCCGCATGGACCATTATTCTGATATTTTTTATGCTTCTACAGGACCCCCTTCAAAGTTTTCAATTTGCAAAATTGAAACACTTTGAATAAGAAGCATGGTCCCGTTCATGCCGCATAAGTGTTCCAGCCGCATAGATTCATCTGTCCGCATAGGCTCCTTGCCACGTGTCCTGACTATGTGTGCAAATCTTCATTAAATGCTCTTGATTCGTTTTGATTTAACGCCATCTTTTGGGGGAGGATCCCAAGGGTCGGTTATGCCTTGACCGAAGCATTTTTGCCTTTATTTTTTGAAGCGGCGCGTAATCCGAGGCGTCATCCGAGACGTTTGTTCGTTTTATGGGTCTCTTTCGCCTATAAATAAGAGTCTTTTAGTCCCCTTGGGTTTCTTTACCTTCTTTCTTTGCTCAAATCCCCTGTTGCAGACTTTGCTCTTCGTCTTCTCCCTTCATCGATCGACAATGGCTCCCAAGAAGGCTGCTGCTGCTGCGGGCAAGAAGGCCGCATCATCCTCTGCGGCTGCGAAGGGCAAGAAGGCCGCGTCTTCATCGACTGCGGCGACAAAGGTGGCGGCTCCTCCGTCGACTGGCACGCCTGCTTTTCACCCTGATGTCCACCCGCCTATTGCTGGTAATGGTCGTTTGAAAACCCTAACTGTTGCCATGGCTCTGCTATATACTTTATGCACAAGCCGTATGTACGAGGCTTATCGATGTGACCGTATAAGTACTTCCCCCATTGGGGTCGCATGAGCTTGTTTATACTCGATCGGAGCCGCATATGCGTTTTCGATTTAGGCTGCGTAAGCGTCGCTCACTTTCGAACCGCATAAGCTCGCTTTCTTGTATCCGCGTCAGCACGTGTGGGTCTGGCTTCGTAGGCGTGCTTAACCTGAACCGCATGAGTCTATAAGCTCGTCTGAATTTGAGTTGCATAGACTCGGCTAACTCGGAGGTGCATGCGGCTACGATGCACAAAACCACGTGGACGTATCTAAATGCTGAGCCGTATGAGGCTGTGACGACCCGAGCCGCATAGACTCAAATGATCTTTCCCATGGTTCTGTCTTTTGACTATCTTCTAACCTCGTTTCTTTCGTCTTTCTCCAGTGAATCTGCCCGTGAATCCTGCTGGGGAGCTTATAGTGGGTTCAACTCAATTCGTCCTGGGCGTGCGCCTTGACGACTTAATTAAGCATGTGTTGAATCAATTCCCTACTGATGAGCCTTCGGAGAGATTGAAGGCCATTGAAAATCAGATCCTCCATTACCTCCGTTCCATGATGAATACTGGAAAGCTGGATGGAAAATACCTGAAGCCTTTGTTCCTTTTTGGAGATGCTTTAATCATCAAGAATCTGCGAGTTTTAGAGATTACCGAGAACTGGGATTTCTCTTTGGATGGGGTGGCAATCCATATTCTTCTCATGGAACGTCATTATCCTTTGTCATGGTTCAATATGGTGTTGCTGGACAGGAAGATGGTGTGCAACTTAACTCCTACTCAATCAGGAATGTTGATGGGCAACATCTATTATAATTCGAACATGCGGTCAGCGTATGCGGGTAAGGATTCCGTCCTCCGGTATATGATGGGTCTGGCCCCGGGCTCTTTCATGAATGTATAAGGTCCCAACTTTACACTTACTCAAGCTGATACTTTCCTGAATCGGCTCGTTCGCAAGAAGTCCTATCCTGTTGGTAGGCTGGCACTGCCGAACTAGATAAACCCCACCTCTACGTGGGCCCAGTTGACTACTTGGGTTTTGCAGACCTATGGAACATTCTTGCGGGAGGTGGGGCTTTACCATGCCATTCGGGGCACTTGTCACAGGCTTCCCATTAATAAACCACTGTTCATAGCGCTCTTGGAGATGTATAGCCGACGAACGGGGACGTTCTTTGCACCCGTAGGGGAGCTGGGGCTTGCTCTTCACGAGATGTATACTGTCTCTAAACTTCCATGGGGGAATGAGCCTTTCGAGGTGTATACCCCGTCGAATGAGGAATTCGAGGCCTTGGACAGGCAACTCCCGGGTTCTGTTACGGTGTATCGGGAGTTGTTGTGCCACCATAGTGCTTGTCATCAGATGGTTATATAAAAACGACAGATAGCTCCGAGGGGACCGCTCCCCATACCACATCCTGGATTAATTATCTTTTAGAGTTGATCCTTCTGGCGAAGTTACTCCCCGAGCCCCTCGAACGCATGCAGAGGTAAGGGATCTGATGTCAAGTGTCAAGAAGTCGCGATCCAAGAGCGATATATTCGGGAGTCAAGCTGACTCTCTTAGTTATTTTCACTACGGGACCAAACAGATGTCAGAGAAGGTGCTTCTGGCTGGATTTTTGATGATATGGCTACGGAACTGCATAGTCTTAGGAGGAACGGGTTCTATCGAGAGGATTGGTCGTCATTTCATCCTCCCTGCCGTTAAACTAGTATTCGGAGTTAGACTGGCCCTCCTTCCTGCTATGGTGTGCAGCATACACCATGATCTGCGAACATTCTCGTCCAAGGTTATTGCTCGCAAGAAGACTTTAGATTTTGAGCGCGTAGAACTGCCTTTCCACTACCTGATGGGGTGGTTGGCGATGCACTACAAGTCTTTGCTGGGACCTGGGATAGCGGAAGATGCTACATCCGAAGATGCTTTCTTTTTCAAATGCCATCACCGATCCTGGGAATACAACACTATGCCAGCTTGTCGGAGGGCATTGGCGAGAGTGGATGGGTGTGACCTCTTTGTGTCTGTTCCTCCTTTTTCTGATGAGGAAGTGAGGAAGGTACACCTTGATGGTACTGGACCTTCTCATTTTCTATCTCCGGATATGCTTGCTTGGTTGTGCAATATCCGTCCCGCGCATCTGGTTTATCGCAACCGAGATAATGTATGCTTGGAACCTTACCTACCTAGCAGGTTTTCCCGCCAGTTTGGTTATAGCCAGTTGTTCCTTGATTGTCCCAACCCTTGTTTGGGTTTTGAAGGCAGCATTCTTGACGGCGTCCGAGCGTGGAATTATTACGATGTTTATCATACTCGGGCCAGCTTCTCAGTTCCCGATGCTAAGGCGCCGAAGGAAATTTTGTACGTAGCTGCTTTATATCACGTTATGGCGAACAAGCCTTCTGTTAACTTTGATCTGAGTACCAGTTTTATCGTGGGTACCAGTTTAGAGGAGAAGCCCAAAGGGGCTAAGGTTAGAAAGCAACTGGCACTCCAGGTCCCCCTTCCTGAATCAGAACCTTCCGAGTCGGCTGAGGATGAGGATGATGATGACAGCGAAGGTTCCCTCTCTGGTGGGGGTGAAGAAGTAGCAGATCAACCGCTTCCCACACCCGATGAACCGGCGAAGGATCTGTTGTTTACTACGCAAGAGGGAGTAGTGATAGAAGAACAACCTTCAGCCGTGTCTGGTCCCTCACGTAAACGGGTCAGACCCGAGTCTTCTGACAGTAGAGCGACCTTTTCTGTGAAGAGAGCCGCTGTTAGGTCTCGTGGATTACTTAGCACCGAGAAGGGTGAAGATACAGACGCTATTCCGGAGGTAAGACCAAGTCGTAGCCCTCTCTTTGTTGTAGTTTTCTTTTCTTTTGGAGATATGACTTAATCACTTTTCTTTGTAGGTGTCCGATGAACCGACCTCTCCTGGATTGTCTACCACCCCTGAAGCTGATCCGGCCCTTGCTGCTTTGATTAGCGACATGTGTGCTGCGGTCCTTTCTGTGGGGGCTCTCTCAGCGGTGGCTGGAGACTCCCAGGTTCCCGAGGTCTCGGCCCGGGGTGACGAAGGTTTCCTTGGACCTGTCTTCGAGACCGCTGATCTTCAGCAAGGTGCCGTCGATCTCGGTGCATCCCCTCCCGAGGATGCGAGGGGGGAGGAGTCTGTTATACCTGACTCGGAAGCTGTTGGTGAAGAGGCTGTGGTGGCTGCAGGCGAACCTCGGCCTTCATGCTCCTCCACTGGTAAAATAAGCCAGATATTGACTAGTGAGGGAGCTTATTTGCTCTATCAACATATCCTCCGGGTCAAATCGATTCATGGTTGCCTTGGCCGTGCAGGTCCTGACCCTTTACTTCCCGTCGTGGATGTTCTTGGGGAAGGCCCGGTCTGCCGTGATATGGGAGAAAGGAGTGTTCCTTCTCTTTTGCCGTCTCACGTCGAGGAGCCTCCTGCCAGCTCTGAGCCGATGGGAATGGGATTGGCGATGGTCTCCGCCTCATCCTCTGCGGATTATACGGCTCCGGAGGCCGACCTCTCAGCCCTGCCGAGTATTCAAATTTTACAGCCTGCCGAAGAGGAGTTGGCCGCTGTTCAAGCGTCCTTTCGTACGGAGTTTGCTTCTCTTGTGGCAGGGGCGGCGGATTCTGTTGCGTCTTCTTCGGTGCTGCCAGCCACGCTCCCGTTGACACCGGCCTCCACGGAGACTCTGAACGAGGCGACGTAGGACGTGGTCGACAGCTTCTATCGTCATTTGAACAGGGGCGTAGATGCTGCCATAGGACGGGGGACCCCATTTTCTATCTCTCCGGTGCGCTCGGGGTCAAATTACAACTTTGAAGTCCCTTCCTGGCGGGGTAGGATTGGCTGCACTGCTGGAACCTAAGCTGACAGAAGCTGATCAGCTTGTGACCCAACTACTGGCGATACGACAGGCGGGCTTGCCTGCTGCGATCGAGCGAGAGCGTGGCTTCCTCATTGCTGCTCGGGATCGAATTAAGCTGGCCCGAGATACTGCTGGGCCAGTTATACGGGGGGACCTTGATAAGTTCTCCGCTTCGTATGACCAGCTGGGTCGTAGGAGTCAGGCTTGCCGTGCTCGGGAAGAGTCTGCTTCTCGTGGAATTGCTGATACGAAGGAGCGGATTCTTGGGCTCCAGAGGCAATTGGCTTTCTTAGAGTCAGAGCTGGAGGCTGCTCAGGCGGAGCAGGAGTCGATCGTTCGGGAGGCCAAGAAGGTTTCCCGATCTTCCGATAGCCTGGAGCGGGCTTTTAAGAAATTTGAAGATAACTGGCAGGCTCACGCTCATCTGGAGGATGAGGCGGTGCTGACCTACGAGGCAGAGCGTCGAGCCTCCCAGAGGTTTGAGCGGTCGGTTGCTTTGCTGACAGACCGTCTCAGGGCGTTATGTGCCCCAGAGCAGTGATCAGCCGTCTGTTTTCTTTTGCTTATCTTTTTCTCCTTTTTTTTGTAAGGGGTGTGATCCCCAAATGATGTAGTACTTAGAATTTCGAATAAATGAGCATGTTTCAACTCATCTTCTCTTTCTTGTACTTGTGGCGTTTGCAGAATTGGACTTGCTGGGGGATTATTTGTGGACCTGTTATCCTAGGTGTACCTTGGTTTTAAGTACGGATAACAAGTTTGGACAGGATGTCCGGAACAGCCGTGGCAAAGTGGTCATGGATGTTCCCGGTGCTTAAAAAAAAGGAATACCGTAGAGCAGCTGGGCTCCCGGGGCATGGTGGGGTAGTGGATTTATGCTAAGAAGCTTAGCAAAGGAATATTTGTGGACCTATTATCCTTGGCGTACCCTGGTTCGGGATATAGATAATAGGGTGAAAGGAAAACCAACATATTTGCTCAGAGGTCATGAGGACATGGCAAGCATGAGGGTTTTACCGTGGAACCTTCCTGCTCAGAGGTAGTGAGGACATGGCAGGGGAGGTTTCACGGAAGATATTCGTGGTCAACAGCGGACATTTGTGGACCTATTATCCTTGTCGTACTCCGGTTGTGGTTACAGATAATAGGTCGAAAGGAGACCGACATACTTGCTCAGAGGTAATGTGGACATGGCAAGCATGAAGGGTTCTTCGAAGGAGCCTTCCCACTCAGAGGTAATGATGACATGGCAGGAGTGGGCTCAATGAAGAGGGAGTACATAGAACGACTGAGAGGTAGGAGAACGTGGAGGTTCTATGTGGGGGGCGGTTTATTTTTGGTGGAAGTGAAAACGACTCAGAGGTAATGAGGACATGTCCGTTTTCGGAAATTTGTGGATCGATTACCCTTTTTGTGTACTGGGAGTGCGGGTATTGGATCATGAGGGAGGATCTCTTCCAGAAAGAAAGTTCAGAGGTATAATCATACGTGACTTACTATCTGAAAGAGTGACCGAAATGTGAGTTCAGAGGCACCAGCGGGTACATAACTCGGTAAATTAACATATTGAGAAAGTGGGAGTCCAGCGGCACCAGCGGGTACCTGACTCGATAATCTAAAGGGGATGTAGGGGTGAGTTCAGGGGCACCAGCAGGTACATGACTCGATGATCTTGAAATGTTGTGGGTGTGAGTTCAGTGGTACCAGCCGGTACATGACTCGAGAATCTGAAATGCTGAGGGTGTGAGTTCAGTGGCACCAGCCGGTACATGACTCGATAATCTAAAATGCTGAGGGTGTGAGTTCAGTGGTACCAGCAGGTACATGACTCAAAGACTTTGTAGCGAATGTCGTTTAGACATAATATTTCTTCAGGAACTTGCCGTTGACGGGCAGCATGAGCAAGTCTCCGTTTTGCTTTACAAGGCGGTAAGCACCATTGGAGAATACCGTCTCAATGATAAATGGACCCTCCCACTTTGGCTGGAATTTGCCGGCGGTCTAGTGAGTCATGACCATTGGCCTCCGGACTGCCAAGACGAGATCGTCTACCTGGAATGTTCTAATTTTGACCTTCTTGTTGAAGGCTCCTGAGATGCGTGCTTGGTATAGCTCGATCCTTTGCTGAGCTAGGAGGCGCTTTTTATCTAAGGCCTCTAACTCTTGCAGTCGACGTCGGTAGTTATCATCGGTTGTCAATTGATGGGTGAGGGCGACACGTAGTGAGGGGATCTGTGTCTCCAAGGGGAGGACTGCCTCACTCCCGTATACCAGGGAGAATGGCATGTTTCCGGTAGCTGTTCAGACCGTGGTGCGATAAGCCCATAAGCACTCGCCGAGCTTCTCGTTCCAGTCGCACTTGTTGGAGGAGACGAACTTCTTGAGCAGTTTGATGATTGTTTTGTTGAACGCCTCTGCTAACCCATTTGCTGTCGGGTTGTACGGCGTCGAGGCGATATTCTGAATACGGTACTTATCGCAAAACCGATAGAATGCGTGGCTTGTAAACTGCGGACCATTATCATGGATAATCCTTCGGGGCAGTCCAAAGCGGTAGATAACGTGGTGTTTAAGGAAGCTGATCATGTTTAAAGTCTTGACTTCTGCGAGTGGGACAGCTTCCGCCCATTTAGAGAAGTAATCAGTTATCGTAAGTATGAAGCGATGTCCTCGGGAGGAAGGTGGGGTGATTGGACCAATGATATCCATTCTCCATGCTTCGAATGGCCAGGACGCCACTGTCGGATGTAAAAATTCGGAGGGTTGGTGGATGAAGTCCGCGTGGACTTGGCAAGCTTTGCACTTTCTAGCATAATCTATCGCGTCTGCCACCATTGTGGGCCAATAGTAGCCCATTCGGCGAAGGCGGTCTTGCAGTTTCGAGTCGGGCTGGTGGGCCCCATAAATACCGTCATGGGCTTCTCGTACGGCTTCTTTGGCTTCT
Organism: Iris pallida; assembly: GCA_029216955.1. Lineage (NCBI taxonomy): Eukaryota > Viridiplantae > Streptophyta > Magnoliopsida > Asparagales > Iridaceae > Iris > Iris pallida. The sequence continues at coordinate 10,483 of JANAVB010037019.1, forward strand.
GCGTTTGACAGACATCGAAGCAGTAATCCATCGTAGGAGCGGCGATACAGCATTTTCGTCTCTGTATCGTAGAAGAATCTGAGGGAACGCCTTCTGATGGAAGTAGCTTCCTTTGGGTTCTCAGGCAGGATGTCGTAGACGACGAAGTCGATGAATGGTTGTCTCCAATCTGGGGCGTCATCGATCGTCTGTACCGAATAACTTGCGACGAATTGCACATTATTTTTGGGACAGACCAGTTCATGGCCTATCACTTCCACTGATTGCCGATCATAATTCGCAACTGCTAGGGAAGCGACGAGACCAGCTAGGGCATCGGCTTCAATATTTCGGAGTCTGGGGACGTGCTCGATGAAGAACCCCTCAAATGTCGAGATGATATTGATCGCTATTTGATGATAAGGGATCATGTCTTCATGGCGGACCTCGTACGAACCCCGGATCTGATTGACGATTAGTTGGGAATCGCCGTATGCTTCAAGGTATTCTATCCCCAGCTCTCTTGCAAGTTGGAGGCCAATGACCAGAGCATTGTACTCGGCCACATTGTTAGAGCAGGGTTCAGTGAGGAAATAAGTGCGGTTAATCACCAATCCGGAAGGAGAGATTAGTACTACTCTGACTCCGACGACTATATTGCCTTTAGGTCCGGTCCTTGAAGTGCCGTCGAAGAACATTCACCATATATTTTCGTGGGAGGTTGTATGCGAGTCGACGACCTTATCTGGGATCTCTTCGTATATTCTAGAGGACTCCGAGCCTGGGTGGGCTGCCAAGAAATCTGCCAGGGCTTGACCTTTGACTGCCTTTTGGGGGACGAAGATCATATGATAAGGGGACAGCAATATTGCCCATATAGTGAGGCGAGAGCTGAGTGCCCCTGGTTTAGTCATGAGGACCCTGAGAGGGTTAACTCGTGAGATCACATGTATCGTTTGTCCGGCGACATAGTGTCACATTTTCTGAATGGCGAACACCAGAGCGAGGCATTCCTTCTCCACAGTGGTGTATCGGAGCTCTGGTCCAATCATCATTCAGCTGAGGTAATATATGGCATGTTTATGGTCTGTATCTTTATTCTGTGCCAGCAGAGCACCGAGGGAGTGTTCTATTGCTCGTACATAGAGCAGAAATAGTTTTCCAGGGACTGGGGCCACCATGACCGGAGGATTTGACAGATATTCTTTGATGCTATCGAAAGCACGCTGGCATTCTTCGTCCCATACGATTGAGACTCCTTTCTTCATGAGGTACGTAAATGATTGGCATCGCCCGGAGAGGTTGAAAATGAACCTTCTGATGTAAGCTAACCTTCCCTGAAGGCCTCTGAGTTTACGGAGATTTCTCGGGGGACCCATCTCCATGATTGCTTTTGTCTTCTCGGGGTCTACATGGATACCCTTTGCAGTGATGATGAAGCCTAAGAACTTCCCGCTGGATACGCCCAGGAAGGACTTCGTAGGGTTCATCTTCAAATTATGTGTCCATATTAGGTCGAATACCGTCCTTAGATCCTGCAGATGGTCTCCTTTGCTACGGCTCTTGACGGCTATATCATCAACATAGCACTCCACCGTCTTGCGTAAGTGGTCTCTGAAGATGATGCTCATAGCTCTTTGATATGTGGCGCCAGCATTCTTTAAACCGAAAGGCATGACTGTGTAGCAGTACGTGCCAATCGATGTTCGGAATGATGTATGCTTTTCGTCGTCAGGAGACATATTGATTTGGTTGTATCCCGAGAAGCCATCCATGAATGACATGCGCTCAAAGCCGCAGGTATTGTCGATCATGATGTCTGTGATAGGAAGGGGGAAATCATCTTTGGGGTATGCCTCGTTTAGGTTGCGGAAGTCGATGCAGATTCGAATCTTCCCATTCTTCTTGTGGACGGGTACTATATTGGCGACCCATTCAGGATGTTGCTCCTCACGAATGAAACCGCTGGCTATCAATTTGTTGACTTCAGCTTCGATTGCGTCCATGATGCCTGGACGGAAGCGTCGCTGCTGTTGCTTGACCGGCTTCGCGTCTGGTCGAATGTTAAGTTTGTGAAGAGCGATGTCAGGATTTAACCCTGGCATGTCTTCATAGCTCCAGGCGAATACATCAATGTAATCTCTGACAAGTTCTAACAGCGACTCCCGTTCTTCGTCGGTGAGGCTTCTACTGATGAAGATCGGTTTTAGAGAAGATTCGCTGCCGAGATCCACTTGTATGACCTCATCTTCAGTAGGGGGTTCTCTCAGTTCGAACCGCTTTTTCTATTGTGCGTCTAATTGCTGGGCCCATGGCTCTAGCTCGAGGATTTCGGGGATGTCTTCGTCTTCTTCGTAAGCGTCGACGAACGCCATGTTGACTGACATGACTTGTCTGAATACATCCCCGATGCTGGTATCTGAGTCGAAAGTTGGTGATCCGATTGAATGTGACTGCCAGTCGTATTCTTTATCTGAACTTTTCGGGGTCGTAGTAGGTGTTACATACCCTAACCCGCATCGAGTTTTATTATAGTAGTTCCATGGTTTGCCCGCCGGGGCTGGCGGCTTCAAAGGTAATCGTCGCCCAGCGCCATAGTTCAATCCTGGCGTAGTCTCTAGATCATACCCCTGTTTCTGCATGAGATATTTGGATCGAGGGCTATAGAGATACAGAGGCAGTCTCCCGGCATCTGACCCGAGGTCGACTTCTTCTATGGTACGGGGATGAGGGTTGTTCGTCCGGCCGAAGATGACTGGATGATCTCCTCCCTTGTGTATTCGGTAAGCGTCTTCTACTGGAGTAAGCTGGATTGCGGTGTACACATTTGTCACCTGTGTGTGTAGGTGAGCGCCTATACCGTGTTCCATAGCATACATCGTACATAGCTTATTGAGCTCGGTGTAGTTCAAAGATAACCCTTTATTGATGAAGTAAGGTATCTTTTTTAGGGGGATTATATCATCAGCGGAGGGGATATTTGTGTGGGCGGCCACATACTTGGCTAGCTCCGGTTCCTCTTCGGCTACCCCCTGTGTGAACGAAGACTGAGAAGACGATCTAGGACGCTTGATCGTCAGTGGTCCAGTGGATGGAGCAGAGTGCAGAGTCATTGGCAGACTGGCGACCCCCAGTTTGGCATTCGATGTGGAGTGAGGAGTGGCTGGTTCGCTGGAAGTGACAGACCTTGCATCGAAGCGACAACCTTTCTTGGGAAGGCGTATTGTCAATGGCCTGTCCAAGGGGTTGATCTTCTCTGTTTGTGGTTGACTGACTCTTGGTAACCTGATGGTTAGTGGCTCCGTTGTGGCTCTCGGCACTTGGCTGGATCTATACAGCCATATTATCATCTGCTCCTCTTGCGCCGAGAGGCTGATCGCGTCCTTCCGCAGAGTGGCGGTGAGGGGTACAGACTTGCCCGGTTTACGAGCATGGAGGTGGATCGTCAGGGGTCCTTCTGATCCCGTGGCTGTCTCAGTATGAGCTTGTGCGTCTCCTTCATCCAGGTGCCTCTTCGACTTTTCGTATAAACAGGAGTCCGAGTAGTAATATTCGACCCCTTTGAAGGGATCGATGTCAGCAAACTCTGTCTTCATGAAGCCGTGTTTGTCGACATATTTGAAGCACTGGTGTAGCGTGGAAGGCACGATCATATAATCGTGTATCCATAGGCGCCCCAAGAGGATGTTGTAAGAAGTGTCTGCATCTATGACGTAGCAGGTGACCTCGGATTGGAGATCGCCAATCTGACACTTCAGACGAATCTTTCCGATAGGGTAGCTCATGCCCGAATTGAAACCGCTGATGGCGGTGCTTGTAGGTGTTAGGCGATGCATTGGGATGCGGAGATGATGTAGCAGACCTTTCGGGATGATGCTTATGGAAGAGCCAGGATCAATGTGCATCCGATCCACCTTCACGTCGTCGATGTATCCCGTGTAGTATAGCGGGCGATCATGTAGGTTGGTTTTGATGAGCATATCCTGCGGAGTGAAGACGATGTTGGGCATTGCTCCCGTACAGGCACTATCTTGGAGATCCATGGGTGAGTCCTCCCCAGTGAGGTTAGATTGAGCGAGATAGGCATCGGCATTTTGGAGTGCTTCGCTCAATGCAATACGAACGTCTTTGGAGAGCCTCAGGAGTTCATATAATGACAATTTGGCCGGAGTGTTAGCCAATTGTGCTAAGATATCAAAGTTGTAGGGCCTCTCTAGTCCTTGGGCTGCGTCCTTTCGGAGAGATTTGTCGAAGCGAGTCTCCTTCGGCCTAGGCTTGTCGGTCGTCGAAGGCTGAGCCAGTCCCAGAGCATCAGTTGCAGTGGGTTGATGATTTTCAGCTGGACTATCAACCACAGGTTGGGATTGCGCTCCGGACCGCGTGACGACGGCTGTAGCTTCCTCGTTGTCTGCTGAAACTGTACGGCAGGTCTTGATTTTTCTACTCTTTTTGTTGGTGGGAGATGGTGTGGGCCGAGTCACTTCTGACACCAAGTCTGGATGGACCCACATGACCTCTCCTCGTGAGGTGGTGAGAGGTACTAGACCAGCAGCTTGTTCTCGGGGCGGAGGAAGATTGGTAATCTCTATTGTCGCGAGTGGGACGGGGATTACCCCGTCTTGAGTCTCTGTCGGAGGGAAGTTGCCGAACTGTACGGACACCATATTAGCTGCTACGGTTACCTCTTCGAAGTCGATGGCCAGAGCGTTTGAATCGATGAGGCTTTGGATGTACCATTTTAATTGGTAGCAGTCATGTGTAGCGTGGTGTACATAACGGTGGTAATGGCAGAACTTCGGGTTCTCCAGATCAGCCGGTCGAGGCTTCCGCCTTGGTGGAGGAAGCTGAATTCTACCTCCTTGTATGAGCATGTCTAAGATAGGCTTGACGTGGCCATCTTCGAAAGAGTAAGTGATTTGAGGCCATTGCTTGTCTGCTGGCTGTGGCTCGGGCTTCTGGGCCGTGTCGGCCACCATAGCCTGTTTTCCCTTGCTGTCCCGATTGTTGGAGGGGTTACCCACATTATCGTTGTTGAGACGCTTGCCCTTGTTTTCCCCTTCTGAGATGTGCAACCCCAGTTGGCGGGCCTTCTTCAGTCGTTCTTCAGTGCTTGTGGCGCTGATGATGAACGCCTTCCAATCTTTGAATTGATTCTCGCCCATCCAGAGACTGATTGTTGGAAGCAGTCTCTTTTGGCAGATTTCAATCAAAGAAGAATCCGGATTTCTGGAAGGCAGCTTCATGGCGGTCTGGCGGAACCGCTCAATGTAGTTCCTCGTTAACTCCTTCTCCCCTTGGATGACGTCCATGAGAGTGGACATCGTGATGTCTTGTCCTACTTCATAGAACCGTTCCAAGAACATGCGCTTGAAGCCGACGAAGGAATGGATGCAGTTGTCCGGTAGATTACGGTACCAATCGAAGACGACTCCTTCCAATGCTCCAATGAATAACCGTGTGAGGATCGCATCTTCATGGGGCAGATGGTCAGTGGTGACCTCAAAGTAAGTGATGTACCGACTTGCTGAAGTTTTACCATCATATGGGTTGATGTTGAACGGCTTATATCTTAGTGGGAATGGAACATCCCTCCACTCAGCAAGGTATGGTTGCCGCATTCTGAGATCTTGAGCATTTTCTCGGGCATAAAACATGGCACGGAGCTTCTGGACCTCTCTTTTTACTTTTTGGGTCTCATCTGTCGCGGCGGGGGCTATTATTTCGGGAGGATTATTGCCCGAGTTTGGTGCCACTGAGTTCGAATCTATATTGACCGCGGGGCCCGTGTTTGTTTGACCAGGCGCTCCTCCTTTTAGAGTGGGCAGGGCCGCTTTAATCTCGTCTACAGACTTGACCAAAGCAAGTAATATGGCTTTGAGACTGTCGATGCGCTGGCGATCACTGGAACTACCTTGATCGCTGTCTGTCATGAATACCGTCCTTACGTGAGGAGTGATGGAAGGTACGGTAGAGGATGTGCCCTCTGAGTCGTACCCATGCACCGAGAAGTCATCGGAATAGGTGGGGATGTTCTCTTCGGGCTCGGACTCGGAGGGGATGGTATCCCTAGCTTGAGAGGTTGCCTTGTCTTGAGAGTTACGGATGTCCTCGGGGGCATCAGCGTCCGTTGCTCCTGGTGGAAGAGTTGTTTGTGCGGACTCGGTTCCTTGGAACATCGGATTGTTGCGGATGTTCGGAGGAGTGCTACCCCCAGCTCCTTCCACCCCCAGTGATGTGGATGATGAATTTCCTATCGCGGTAAATTTTGTCTTTGAACGGGTGTGTTGGAACACACCAGTGGAGGACAACCGTTTAGACGACAGTTTCTTAGTTGTAGTGGTTGATATCTTCGGACTGGAGATGCTCGTTTTCTTCCTTCTCTCTTCGACGGGGACTTTTTGAGCAGAATTGCAGGAGACAATAGGAGGTGCCTCATCTTCTGAGTTTGGGTGCTGTAGTCTTTGGAAGACGGATGGCCGAGCTTCCGTCATTGCCGCGTTGTTGCAGCAGCAATTGACGATGATTTGGGTGCAGCGATGTCCAAGCGAGGACTCCTTGCACACCGACACTCCTTCTCTTTCCTTGCATTTATGGAGGATCGTCTCCCGCAGGTCAGAGGGACCACTCTGTCTGTTTGCCACGGGGGGCTGGACTTGAACAGTTGTATGCAACTTTCCATCCGAGGCCCGTGTGATAGTCAACGGGACGCTCCGATAGTCAGAGGTTGGAACAGCTGATTGGGCTCGATGAGCCCGCGCTGCCCTAGACTTCCTTCTTTTAGCACTTGTGGGTGCGTAATAGGAGGAGTCTAAGTTGAATGCCACAGAGTCTGGCTTATCATACAGAGACTCATCAGGATCGGGACCGTATAAGAGACGGTCGAAGACCGATCGAAAGAAGCGTGGAACGGACGCTATGCTGCTAGAGTTGGGTACCGTGCAGGCTGTCTGCATGCGGTCATCTTCTGTTGTCTGATGAGTTGTCTTTGGGCGGCTAGGAGTCACGACCGTGCAGGTTGGCCGCATGCGGTTGGCAATAGTGGCCGCATGGGTTTTCTGCAAGCGGCTGCCTCCTGTAGCCTCATGTGTTTCATCCATGTGATTGGCGACTGTAGCTGCATAAACTACGCGGCTGCCAGATGTGACCGCATGATTCTTCTTCATGCGGCGAGCGATTGTGGCCGCATGGGCTTTGTCCATGCGGCTAGCGGATGTGGTCGCATGAGCCTTTTTCACTCGGCTAGCACCCCTATGCGGCTAAGTTCGCATAGAGTTCCTCTTTGCCTCTGTAAGTCCAGCATCATAGTGTTTTCTTCTGCCGGACTTGGTGACAACAGAGTTGTCTACGGTCTGAAGTGGGGCCGCAGAAGAGTCCTTCTCACCGTCTTGAGCAACAAAGGGTACACCGTCGGGGGCTTGGGGAGGAGCAAATGATTTTGGCCTCCACTCTCTGCGAGCCTTTATCATGCGGGTACGCTTCTGGACCGGACCAGCGCTTCCTTCAGAGAGTATCTCTTCAAACGCTTGTTGGTCGAAGCGGACGACCATCTTTTGTTGTGTGGAGCCAAGCTTGGCTGCATCCGATTGCGTCACCAACTCCTCAGCCGTGGAGAAGTTAGTCCCCAGCAGAGTCGCCATCGTGTTTGCCATTGATTATAAAAGTACAGAACAATTATCGGAGGACTGAACTTAGACTCACAATACAAACTCGCTTGTACAAAGAAAGCCTAGGGACGAAAATCTAGGTACAGCAATCTAAGTACAATTGTTTATTTTAGATTCTGGGGGGTGACGATAGAGGCTCGGGAAGGCGACGGCAGTCCTGCCTTACTCCTTGGACGATCGGTATGCAGCCTTGGCTCCTTGTGAAAAGATGGTTGGCGTTGACGAAGAAGTGCTCTTTTTGCTCCTCTGTTGCTCTCCTAGCTTCTCTCTCTCTCTGTGTATTCTCTCTCTGACTCTGTATATTTTTTATTCTTTTGTTGCCGGTCCTTGTGCAAAGAAATGATGCTGGCTATTTATAAGAGTGGGGTATGATCATTAGGATTTGCTAATGATCATTTGTTTAGAATGTCGGCGCTCCTTCAATCTATCTGAACCCTTGATCCTGATTACAATGAATCTCGGCCATTAATGAGGATAGCACCGAATCTTGTGAGCAATTAATGTTAACCGCTTTAAATCTCCATGATGGATTCTACCAATATCCGATTGCTCGCCACGTGTCCCGTTGGCTTGATGATAAATGATATGCCTTGATCTTAGTAATTGTGATGATGATGTCAAATATATTTGTTAAGATTCGGTTAAATCATTGATTGATCCGATGCCACGTGTTTTGATTGTGGGTCCTGCCAGAGCCGCATAGGATGGGCAACACTTGAACCGCAGGGAGATACTCTTCGTGAGCCGCATAGGACAATGCTTCATCGAACCGCAGAGAACGAACTCTCAATAAGCCGCATATGCATAGTCTTTGCGAGCCGCATGAGCTAGCGTTGTATTGATCTGCAGGGGCTGAGCTCTCAGTGGGCCGCATATGGCTGATTTCTGCTAGTCAGATAGGATGACTTCTCAGTGAGCCGCATGAAGCTGTTCTCTATTTAAGCCGCATGAGATTTGCCACGTGGCAACCTAGGATTTCTGACGGATCGGGTCAGAGATCTTCTTCTTTTCCCGAAGAGTCTGTCATTATGGCAGAGCCATTATGACACTTTTTGCCAGAGCCGCCACAGTCGTCAAATCGTGTCAGAGCATTAAATGAGGCCACTATTCAAAGGGCCAGCTGTAGGGAAGGATCACAGGGGGACACGTGGCATCGATCGAGCCGCATATTCCTGCTGAACCGCATACCCTCTCGAGCCGCATGAGATGGAGAGTCTTCTTTTGAACTGTATAAGACAGCTCCCATATGAGCCGCATGGGCTTCGTATCCGGAGCCGCATGGACCATTATTCTGATATTTTCCATGCTTCTACAATGGGAGAGATGAAATTCTTTCTCGGATTGAAAATCAAACAAACCAACAATGGGACGTTCATCAATCAAGCCAAGTACACAAAAGATTTATTAAAAAAGTTCGATCTGGAAGCAGTCAAACCACTTGGCACTCCGATAGCAACTTCAACCAAGTTTGATATTGATGAACAAGACAAACCTGTCGACATATGTAAGTATCGAGGTATGATTGGTAGTTTACTTTACTTAATTGCTAGTTGACCTAATATAATGCTAGTGTTTGCTTGTGTGCACATTTTCAAGCGAATCCTAAGGAATCACATTTGTGCGCGGTTAAGTGTATCTTCTGATACCTTAAAGGCACTTCTTCTGTTGGCTTTTGGTATCCCAAAACCACGTCGTTTGACCTAACCGGTTATTAGGATACTGATTTTGCTGGATGCAAAGTAGATAGAAAAAGTACCAGCGGCATATGTCATTTTCTAGGCAAAGCTTTAGTCTCTTGGTTTAGCAAGAAATAAAATTTTGTCGCATTTTCGACAACTGAGGCTGAGTACATCGTCGTAGGACGTTGTTGTGCACAAATTTTGTGGATGAAGCAAACCTTAGAAGACTTTGGCCTACTATACATACACATACCCATTTTTTTGACAACGCTAGCACTATCAATTTGACTAAGAATCCAGTATGTCACTCTCGTACAAAACATATCGAGATTCGACATCATTTTCTTAGAGATCATCAACAAAATGGTGATATCAACCTTGTATACATAGACACGTAGAATCAATTAGCTGACATCTTCACAAAACCTCTAGCGGAAGATCGTTTCAATTATTTACGTCGGGAATTAGAAATTTTAGATGTCAATAATATTAATTAAATTTGTTTTACACAATTATTTTTTAATACTCAAAAACTGTTTTTGAGACAAGCTTACAAAGGGTCTATCTATCACCATGACTACGGTCGAAGCGAAGCGGTATTTAATTGTTCCACGGAGAACTCCCGTTAGCTGGGACCCCTACAGCTAATTTGAAGCAGTCACTATGTAACAAAATTTAATTTGTAAAATAATATTAATTATATTAATTGAAATTTAAAATTACTAAACTTAGAATTAAATAATTGAAAGAGGATGATGAAAAGGATGTGGCCCACAATTTTTTTTTCAAAATTCACCAAAAGAACCCTAAGCAAATTTGGCCCGAGTTCTGTTGCTGGTATATATTTTTTAAGTCAGAACCCGAGGCCCCCTCCTATTAATCTCTTCCAAAATCCTCTCTATACTACTGCTGCCACCCGAGAGCTCCTCCAAACCCTAGAATTTCTCCAATCAATTGCTCCCAATCCACTTGGAAATTTTCGTCCAAATTTTGGATTCGTACGGAGAATTCATATCTCTACAACATACTCGATTTCTGGAAGGTATAACTCCCTCCTTCCATATCCTTCAATTTCATTAGTTTTAATTCAATTTTGGGAGAAATGCCTAAGGGATTCACTCATTCGAAGAGGAAGAAGACCAATGCCAGTGAAGAGACATCGTCTTCGAATCCACCAGCGGATTCCCTCTTTTCCCTGGTCCAATCGGTCGATGGTGCATATAATGAGTTATACTTTGTAACTCATGACCAATCTTTGCTAAGGTATGGTGATTTTATCATGCGCAACATATGTACTGGCACCCCGATTAAGTGGACTGCATTTTCTGACCATCGTCCTTGCTTTGAGGCATTAGGGTTACACCGACTTGTCACCAAAAATTCCCTATAGCTACTAATTCCATTAGATTATTTTACTGCAACTTTGTGTTAGACACTTTTGATGTTAAGACTCGTGTCGGAGGTATTAACATCGAGTTCAATGATGTCTTGTTAGCAAAAATCCTTGGTGTTCCTAACGAAGGTACCCCGCTCGATGATATCACTGATTTCGATTTTCCCGATGGCATGACTCTTCTCAGCTTCAAGAACGATCTTTAAGCACCTACATGTGTTTGTTCTGGAAAGTTCAAGGCTGCAAACTTGAACTTGTTTAACTATGAATTACATCGCATCATCTATTCCACTATTCTTCCAAAATCCACTTCAAAAGATGATGTTACAAATCTTAAACTATCTGCCCTCTACCACATCATCAAGGGAATTCCTTTTTCGGTTTCCAAGACTATTATCCAGATGATGGGACAATATTGCGCAAGAGATCGAAATTTCTCTTATGCGATGTTCATTCCACGTATCTTTCAGCGATTTGACATCGATCTCTATTTTTGCTCTGGACCCTGAGCCCAAGTATCTCCAACTGTCCCTTCGCAGCACTGTCGTATCTTTTGCACCTCCTACTGTACCTGCTCTACCTTCTCAGACATACCTTATATCTTTTGAGGGTATCCATCAGCACCTTTTTTGATCTCCGGACATTCATCACTGACACATCTAGGAACGTGAGTTCCGTAATGTGACTTGGTTTCAGGCACTAGCCAACTCCTTCACTGATCTCCGATTTGCTCAGACTAGACATTCTGCCAGTTCTCTTCCCCGAGATCCAGCTGTCTCCGGTTACCGCTATGAGGATAAGGCGATACATACTCTTTTCTAGCCCGGTAATGCTTATGATTGGTACCATGGTTCGGGTGCTATTCCACATACCTCTGGAGCTGGCACTTCTGGAGCTGGTCCATCAGGACATGGTGGACGTACTGGCATTGCAGATTATAATGATGATGAGAATTTGTGATCTAGACATACTGCATTTTGTCTAGATGATCACTTTTTGAGACTTTGATTATGTCTTTGTTACTTGGAAATGCTTTGACATTCCAAGATATCATTAGCACTCTATCATTTTAGTTTATTTTGCACTGAGATTGTGTTTGTTTGAGATGATATTCTGTGAACATGCTTTATGCTTTCTTTAGCATATTTTTATTCAGTTTAGCATTATTCCATATTTCTCATAGCACTATCTCTTTATGCTTCAATATTAACTGCCTGTAAAATATACACTGCCTGTAAAATATTATTTTTCTGGATATTATGTTTATATTTCTTCAACGATTGTTTTTATACATATATTGTGGGGGCGCTTCTCTCTTTGTAATTATTTTGCTAAGTGACAACGGAGAGAAATAGGATTTAACATCTTTTGCAGGATACATGAACATTTTTTTCAAGATACAGTACAATTTACAATTTTGATTATCTTTCAAATCTTATCGATCAAAGATGTTATATCAGTCAAGGTTTGTCAATTATCAAAATAGAAAAGATTGTTGGCCCATTGGTCATAGTCAAACCTGATTTTAATAATTGATCAAATTCTGTCTCGATATAAGGGCAACTTAAAGATGTTTTGGACTCTTCGACACTGCCAGAGACTAGCTATCCGATCTGTTTAAGACAGAAGCTGTGTTTGCCACTCGAGTCTGTATTTTCTTTATGCAATATAATTTTTACTTTTATTGAGTTTAGGAATACAGTGTACACCGAGTCGTATTGGCAAATAGGCTATCCTAATAATATTTTCAAAATATCCCATGTTTTGAAAAATAGCCTTCTATTTACAAAAAGCTTCTAACTGCTTAAAAGAATTTCAAAAAGACCAAAATTAATTTGCAAAAACATTGACTAAACCCTGACAGAACTCGGCCAGAGTTCGGCCCGAGTTCGGCCAAAGTTCGGTTAGTGACCGTTTGATTTTCGAACGTTTGAAAACTTGTTCTCCCAGCAGTTATAGATCCCAACAAGATTTTTTCATAGAGTTCTATCCGAATTCTGCCAGAGTACTGCCTTTAAAAAAAACTATAAATAGAGAAGAATTTTGATCATTTTAATTCACTCATTCACTAACCTTCATCTCTTCTCTCTAAAGCCTACTGTTTTATTCCAAAGAGTTCTAAGCTTTAATTTTCAAATCCCAAGCCAGTTACAATCCTCTAGTCGATTTGCTAGTGCGGTACGGTTTTGAAGCTTCAGAGCAATTGTAATCAGAGGCTTGATTGAAGAAAGACTCTTCAGAATTGATGTTGGTCGAGTACTTCGTATCAAAGCTCGCATTTGTAGAAGTTGCAAGGACTTTATATGAAAACTTGCAGTATTTTTAATAGTAGATTCAACTGGAAGCTAGAGTTCTTCCGACTGGACTAGTCCTCACAAGAGAGAAACCAGTATACATTGTCGTCTTTGCGTTTGCTTTCTAATCTCTGCTTTTACAGTTATTTACTTGTGATATATATATATTTCTCTGTGACCTTGCTGTTAACTTTTTAAATTAGCTATATTTCGCTGCCTACTCTATTCACCCCCTCTAAAGTATTGTGCTTTACAAATTTGTTCCTATAGGAGGGTGTTGCACACCATGGCAGAAAGCAGAGCGAGAGAATGCCCAAAGGCCAATCTCATAGCTGGCATGATGAGCTCCCTACTAAGCCGCCACACGGAGCCTGAGCCTTTCAGCACCATGGCTTTCCTCAACTACATCATAAAGAAAGCAACTGGCGTCGCTTTTCGTCTCACACGAGTCAAGTTCTGGTAAAAACAGCTACAGAATGTGGAGTTAGGCTTTCCTTTAGCATCTAACGAGGGATCTGACACCCTCGTCTTGGCCATCATACCCTCCACTTTGGCTGTGGTATACGCCCTGCGGGAGGTAAAGTGAGTCGTTCCACGCTCCGACGCATCCTCACTAAAGAAGTATTTTCTCCTAGCATTAAAATGGGGCTGACCCTTAACAGAGTCTTGGCGTACACACATTTGATGATGGCAAAGTATTTCCTTATAAATAACCATCAACTCAGGGTGTTTGCTTTCCAACCCCACGAGCTCCTCTGGGTTAGGGGAGTATTCCTCATATAGGTACTCCCCCCAAGGGAGTTTCGAGATAGCGAACATCTCATAGAGGGCCAATCCCATCTCCCCACAAGGCATGAAAAAAATTTCGGTATGGTGGTTGAATAAATCCAGCAAAGCCAAAGATAAAGGTTGGTTGATAGCGATGTCGTGCTCAGTCGCCCTTATAGCACGGCGTAAGCCAGTACCACTCAGGTTCTCCCTGAAAGTACTCAAAACCCACTGGGTCAAGTTATCCCACTTTTTGTCGGAGTGAACCCAGTCCTTGACCTGGTAGGCGCCCGTCGGATATGTACAGCCAGCCACCAGGAGTCTATTGGCGAAACTAGAGGCACTAAATGGATGCACGTCCACAGGAAGTTCACTGAATCTGTGGCCATGGAGTAGCAGCCGCAAGGTGTACGATATGCCACTTCGAACAAGCGCAAAAGTATCCCTCCCTTTCGAACTCTTGTCTACCATGAGGCAGCCCGAGTTGAGACCACCCTAACTAGGGGTCAAGTTCTACCCCATTTGCCATCTCTCGACAAGACAGGAAAAGACGGAGAGTGATAAGTATCGGTCAGAAGCCAAGACATACAAGGGGAGGCCATTGCTCTCAAAATACCATGCCGCAAGTGCAACGAGGTACGTCTCCTTTAGAACCAATTGATCAACAAAGAGAAACTGGGGATTTAACACCCCCGCGTCAGCATCAAGAGAAGGTGTCAGCCTGCCCTGATTCAGCATACAGCAAAAATAGCCCAGACGCTGCTCCTATATTTTATCCAGTCGCCCCTCTGGTTGATCTTCAGTGATCGACCTCCTGGCCAGCTCAACAAGCTTTTGTTCGACGTTTGTCCCCAGCGCGTAGACGGAGAAGTCGAAAAGAACCTCATTGAGAAGAGAGGTGGTTAACTTTTGTTCGATGTTTGTCCCCAGGTACTACTAGGTAGCACTACACTTTAGCAAAATAGCCTCCGTGCAGGTACTACCAGGTAGCACTGCACTTCAGCAAGATAGCCTCCGTGCATGTACTACTTAGCAGAGCTGTACGTTGGTAAGAACTTCAGCACTTCTTACAATTGTTACTTTATGAAAGTAAAACGACCATGTGCATCGGTGGAACGAAGCTTCAGTGCATCAACGGACACTCCTCTGAAGAGCAAATGGTCATGCACATCGACAAGAAAAGCTTCAGCACATCAACGAGATGATACTTCAAGGAGTAGTCGCTCATGTGCATCAGCAGAATCGAAGAATCGAAGCTTATTACCTGCTACAGGCAGCCGTATGTCACTGTGAACTATGGCACCAACTTTTGGCAAATCATCAGCGGCCTCTGAAGCGGGCCGCTTTCCTTTAGCCATCTTGGAGCTCGTCGCAAGAGCTTTCAGAGTTCTCGATTTTTTGGGAGCCATGGCGAGAAAATTTAAGGTTTGAAAGAAGAAGAAGACTGATGAAAAGCTTCAGTAAGAAGAAAAGGAAAGCTTTTTTCCCTCCTAATATACTATACTTATAGAGTATGGCCACGTCACCAGAAGAAGACAAAATCCTTCATGATCGAGGAAACTCTTTGAACATCGTAGGAACGAAAAGTTAAGGTCATGATAAGCATTTCCTAGAAACGCGGAGTTGTGATCTAACTTTCAAGGAAGCGACGACTCAAGGCATTTAATGTCGAAGGCTAAGCGTGACGACAGCCTGTCAGTAGACATGATGAGCATTCGTTTGCAAAGGACACATGTCATGCTTCTGTTCAAAGTATTCTGAGCTTGACTTAAGTTCGAAAAACTATGAAGGGCATCTTGTAGAAGCATAAAAAAGCACAGACATATCAAAAGCGCAGGTAGTGTTTTTACTACACCCGACTTCACAAGAGCGCAGGTACCCAAATGCGCAGAAAGAAGATCAGAAACCACAGTTCATAAAGAGTTCTTTATTAAGTCATGCCTACAAGGATCTATCACAGATATATCATGATTACAAGAAAAGAGATTCTTTATTAAAATCATGTCTACAAGGATCTATTACAGATTCGTCATAAAAAGAACTAATGTACCTAGAAATTTATAAGAGGGTTAATCTTCACTACAAGGAGGTTAATCTTCACAGGTGCTCTACAAGGGGTTAATCTTCATAGACGTGTAGCCCCCCAGATGCGCAGCTCGTCAGAGTGAATCACTTCCTCGTCGAGCAAGCCCCTTCCAACCCAGACATGGAGGAACTCCAATATGGCTAATGAAGTAGTTATAGCCCGAACCTCAAAGACGTCCATGATGTTGTTCAGGTTCGAACTCCTTACACCAAACGCTTAAGTGCATCTCAAAACTCAGCAGCAGTTCTTCTACAAGGATACAGCTTCTTAGAACGAAAGGATCCACAACCAATAGTCGACTTGTACAAGGCCAATGGTCGTTCGAAGCTAAGTTGGGATCGAGCATGACGATGGAAATGCTAAAAGATAGTGGTAATGTTGTCACCCTCATTTCCCGTATTTCCCGTATTTCGTATTTATACTCGTATCTGGATTTTGGCATGTATTTTATTTTTCTCGACTTGTGGAATTTTGGTATTTCTCGTATTTTGGGTTTTGGCTTGGCTCGGTTTTATTGGGGATGGTTCATTTTGGTTCGGTTTTATGTGTTGGAACACCCTAGCCCTATGCTACCCCTCAACCCACCACAACTCCCTCTCTTTATATCCCCACCTACCACTCTCTCTCTCCTCATAACTTCCACCATTAATTTCCTTCTTCTTCTACTTCTCCTTCTCCTTCCTCCACAACTCTCCTAACCCTAGGCAAGTGCATCTTGCCACTACATGAGAACCCTCTTTTTCTTGTCCATTTGCTAGATTAGGACATGCAGACAAACATTAGAACTTGGGTTTTTGCGATTTGGAGCCTCCTTTGTTATAGATCTAAGTTATTTCTATTTTCGGATTTTGTATGGTTTGAGCTACTTAAGTGAGATTTTATGGGTTTTTGATGTTTTCATGTGGAAGAGCTTTCAGTTTCACCCAAGTTGGAACTTTGGAAATCTGGATTTAGAGTTCGGATGGCCAAGTTATGATGCTTTGAAGTTTTGGTTTCAGCCATGTGTTCTTGCTGTTTGGAGAAGACAGTGAGCAGTGTGCAGAGCTGTTTAGCTACGCACACTGAGCTACGCACGCTCTTTAGCGCTACGTACGCAGGCTTGAGTGTGCTTCCTATTGGAAGCGTGTCTCCTTGAGCGTGCGTGATTTCATATACGCTGCCCCTTGAGCGTGCGTGACTTTCACACATTGCTTCCTGTAGCGTGCGTGACTTTCACACACTGCTCCCTTGAGCGTGCGTGACTTTCACACACTGCTCCCTGTAGCGTGTGTGACTTTCACACACTGCTCCCTGTAGCGTGCGTGACTTTCACACACTGCTTCCTGTAGCGTGCGTGACTTTCACACACTGCTCCCTGTAGCGTGCGTGACTTTCACATACGCTGCCCCTGAGCGTGCGTGACTTTCACATACGCTGCTTTCCTGCGTGCGTGTTACAATGCGTATGCATTTCCCCTGCGTGTGTGCTTTTGTGCGTACGCATCCCCTAACCCGTATTTTGATATTTTATTAGATATTTTATGCTCATTTTATATCCTTATGTCTTTTGTCATGAACTTGATTTTACTTAATATGTTAGAATGACTATGGTACATGGCTTGGTATGACAAGGAACTAGTTAAAGTAGTAAGCCGTAGTATCTGCTTGGTAGCCTGGATGGTCTGCAGGGCTTGTGGCTGTGGAACAATCTCACTGCATCTTGTTAGTAATTAGGCCTGTGATAACCCTAGTTAGTTAAAGTAGTAAGCCGTAGTATCTGCTTGGCCGTGATTGATTGAATGAGGTATAACCAGTTTAGCCATGTCTTGATCCAGTACCAGATTGCTTTCTGTCTTGATTTCTTACATTACTTTTCTTGCCGATAAATGGTGGGAAACCAAGCTCTGTTCAGATGAAGGGTTACAACCCCGGTCCTTGTTTGGTTTATGGGTTGTAACCTGGCTATCGGAATAGTTCCATGGTTATCTCGTCGTATATCATCCTAACATGTTTTCATAATTCTAGTTTTAATATTATATTGTAGAAGCATGAAAAATATTAGAATAATGATCCATGCGGCTCTGAGTAAGAAGCTTATACGGCCCACCCAGGAGCGGCCCTATGCGGTTCAAAGAAGACTCACAAATCGCATGCGGCTCGGGAGCGTATGCGGTTCAGCAAGGCATATGCGGCTCGATGGACGCCATGTGTGAACTTTCCCTACAGCTGGTCGTTTGAGGAGTGGCCTCATTTATTGTTCCAGCATGATTCACTGTGGCGGCCCTGACATAAAGTTTCATAATGGCCTTGCCATAAAGACTGACTCCTCGGAAAAAGAAGAAAATCTCTGACCAAATCCGTCAGAAGTCCCAGATTGCCACGTGGCAATCAGTCATATGCGGCTCCCTGAGAACCCGTTCCATGCGGTTCGATACAACGCTAGCTCATGCGGCTCCCTAGGAATACATTCCCTGCGGCCCAATACAACACCAGCTCATGCGGCTCACCAAGATTACGCATATGCGGCTCGATGAAGCATCGTCCTATGCGGCTTACAAAGAGTATCTCTCTGCGGTTCGAGGATCGTCAATCCTATGCGGCTCTGACAGGACTCACAATTAAAACACGAGGCATGGGATCAATAAGAGATTTAACCGAATCTCAACAAATATATTTGACATCATCGTCATAATTACTGAGATCAGGGCATATCATTTATCATCAAGCTAATGGGACACGTGGCGAGCAATCAGACATTGGCATAATCAATCACGAGGATTTAAAGCAGCTAGCATTAATTGCTCATAAGACACGATGCTATCCGCGTTAATGGCCGAGATTCACTGTAATCAGGATCAAGGGTTCAGATAGAATGAAGGAGCGCCGACATTCCAAACAGATAATCATTAGCAAACTCTAATGATCACCCTCCACTCTTATAAATAGCCAGCATCATTTCCTTGTGAAAAAAAAAGAGAGGAGGAAGAAGGGAGAGAGAGGTCGGCACCAAAAGAAATAAGAAGAGAGAGATCTATACAGAGAGAGCTCCCCTTCCTTCTTGATAATCACAGAGAGAGAGAGAAGCCAGGAGAGCAATCCGAGGAGAGCAAGAAGAGCGTTTCTTCATCAACGTCGAGCAGATCTTCCCCGAGCCAAGACTGCATACTGATCGTCCAAGGAGTAAGGCAGAGCGGCCGTCGCTTTCCCGAGCCTCTATCATCACCCCCCAGAATCAAAAATAAACAATCGTACTTAGTCTGCTGTACCTAGGTTTTCGTCCCTAGGCTTTCTTTGTACGAGCGAGTTTGTATTGTGAGTCTAAGTTCAGTCCTCCGATAATTGTTCTGTTCTTTTACAATCAATGGCAAACACTATGGCGACTCTGCTGGGGACCAACTTCTCCACGGCTGAGGAGTTGGTGACGCAATCAGATACAGCCAAACTTGGCTCCACACAAAAGAAGATGGTCGTCCGCTTCGACCAACAGGCGTTTGAAGAGATGCTCTCTGAAGGCAGCGCTGGCCCGGCCCAGAAGCGCACCCGCACCACGAAGGCTCGCAAAGAATGGAGACCGAAGTCATTTGCTCCTCCTCAAGCCCTCGATGGGATGCCCTCTGCTGCTCAAGACGGCGAGAAGGATTCTCCTGCGGTCCCACTTCAGGTCGTAGACAACTCTGCTGTCTCCAAGTCCGGCAGAAGAAAAGATTATGATGCTGGACTTGCAGGGACAAAGAGGGACTCTACGCGGACCGAACCGCAGAAGAATATTAGCCGCAAGGAGAAAGCCCATGCGGCTACATCCGCCAACCGCATGAAGAAAACTCATGCGGCTACTTCTGTCAGCCGCATAACTTATGCGATTACAGTTTCCGACAGTATGGATGAGACTTATGCGGCCAGTAAAGTCAATCGTTTGCAGAAAACCCATGCGGCCACAGATGCCAATCGCATGCGGCCAGCCTGTACGGTCGTGACCCCTAGCCGCATAAGAACTCGTCCGACGACGGAAGACAACCGCATGCAGACAGCCTGCACGGTTTCCGCTCCTAGCCGCATAGCATCTGCTCCATGCTCCTCTCGATCAGTTTTCGACCGTCTCTCGTACGGTCCGAACCCTGATGACTCTCTGGATGATAAGCCAGACTCTGTGATGTTCAACGTGGACTCTTCCTATTATGCACCCGCGAGTGCTAGAAAGAAGAAGTCTAGGGCAGCGCGGGCTCATCAAGCCCAGACAGCTGCCCCAACCTCTGACTATCAGGGCGTCCCGCTGATTATCACACGGGCCTCTGATGGGAAGTTGTACAGAACCGCTCGAGTCCAATCCTCGGCGGCAAACGGACAGAGTGGTTCCTCTGACCTGCGTGAGGCGATCCTCCACAAACGCAAGGAAAGAGAAGGTGCCTCGGCGTGCAAAGAATCCCCATATGGACGTCACTGCACCCAGATCATCGTCAACTGCTGCTGCAACAATGCGGCAGTGACGGAAGATCGTCCGTCCGTCTTCCACAGACTACAGCACCCGAACTCAGAAGATGAGGCACCTCCTGTTGTCTCCTGCAATTCTGCTCAGAAAGTCCCCGCCGAGGGGAGAGGGAAGAATACAAGCATCTCCAATCCAAAGATATCAGCCACTACAGCTAAGAAGTTGTCGGCTAAACGGTTACCCTCCACCGGAGTATACCAACACACCCGTTCGGAGACAAAATCGGCTGCAACAGGAGGCTCATCGTCCCCGACCCTGGGGGTCGTAGGAGCTGGGGGTAGTACTCCCCCGAACGTCCACAATAATCCAATGTTTCAAGGAGACGAACCCCGAGAAACAACCCTCCCATCGGGTACAACAGATGCTGACGTCCCCGAGGACATCCATGATTTTCTAGGCGAAGCAAGCTCCGAAGCTGGGGGTAGTGTTCCTTCCGAGTCCGAACCTGAAGAGAACATCCCCACATATCCAGATGATTTCTCGACGCATGGGTACGACTCGGAGGGTACATCCTCCACCACTCCCTCCGTCACTCCTCATGTGAGGACGGTATTCATGACAGATAGCAATCAAGGCGGTTCCAGCGATCGCCAACACATCGACACGTTGGAGGCCATATTGCATGCCTTGGTCAAGTCTGTAGACGAGATCAAAGCGGCACTTCCTACTCTGTAGGGAGTGACACCTGGCCAGACAAGCGCGGGTCCCGCAATCAACGTAGATTCAAATTCAGCGGCACCAAACCAGGGTAATAATCCTTCCGAGATAACGGCCCCTACCGCGACAGATGAGGCCCGAGAAGTATGAAGAGAGGTTCAGGAGCTCCGAGCAATGTTCCACGCCCGAGAAAACCCTCAAGACCTCAGAATACGGCAACCATATCCTGCTGAATGGAGGGATGTTCCCTTTCCGCCAAGATATAAGCCGTTCAATATCAACCCATATGATGGCAAGACTTCAGCAAGTCGATACATCACTTACTTTGAGGTCACTACTGACCATCTGCCCCATGATGACGCTATCCTCACGCGGTTATTCATTGGGGCATTGGAAGGAGTCGCCTTCGATTGGTACCGCAACCTGCCAGACAATTGCATCCACTCCTTCGCTGGCTTCAAGCGCTTGTTCTTGGAGAGGTTCTATGAGGTAGGGCAGGACGTTACGATGTCTACCCTTATGGACGTCGTTCAAGGAGAGAAAGAACTGACGAGAAATTACATTGAGCGGTTTCGTTAAACCGCAATGAAGTTACCATCTGGCAACCCGGACTCTTCTTTGATTGAAATTTGCCAAAAGAGACTACTTCCAACAATTAGTCTCTGGATGGGTGAAAGTCAGTTCAAGGATTGGAAGGCTTTTATCATCTGTGCTACAAGTGCTGAAGAACGATTGAAGAAGGCTCGCCAACTGGGATTGCATATTTCGGAGGGAGAGAACAAGAGCAAGCGTCCCAACACCAGCAACGACAATGGGGGTAGCCTCTCCAACAACCGGGACAACAATGGCAAGCAGGCTATGGTGACTGATACAGCCCAGAAGCCCGAGCCACAGCCAGCAGACAAACAATGGCCTCAAATCACTTATTCCTTTGAAGACGGCCACGTCAAGCCTATTTTGGACATGCTTATACAAGGAGATAGGATTCAGCTTCCTCCACCAAGACGGGAGCCTCGGCCGGCTGATCTGGAGAACCCAAAGTTCTGCCATTACCATCGCTACGTCCACCATGCGACACACGACTGCTACCAACTGAAACGGTATATCCAAAACCTCATCGATTCGAACGCCCTGGCCATCGATTTCGAAGAGGTAACCGTGGCAGCCAACATGGTGTTCGTACAATTCGGCAGCTTCCCTCCAACGGAGACTCAGGACGGGGTTATACCTATCCCTCTGGCAACAATAGAAATTGCTAATCTGCCGCCTGCTCGCGATCAAGCCGCTGGTCTAACACCCCTCACCACATCACGAGGAGAAATCATGTGGGTCCATCCGGACCTAGTCCACGAGGTAACTCAGCCCTCTCCACCTTCTAAAAGGAAAAGTAAAAAAGTCAGATCCTGCCGTACTACCTCGGCGGAAGAAGAGGAAGTCTCGGCCGTCACTACTCGATCCGGAACACAAGCCCAACCGATGACCGAAAGCGCGACTGATGATCATCCGCCCACTACCAATGATGCTCCGGAACCGGCTCAGCCTTCGACGACCGACAAGCCTAGGCCAAAGGAGACTCGCTTCGACAAGTCCCTCCGGAAGGAGACACCTCAGGGGCTGGAGAGGCCCTACAACTTCGGCATCTTAGCGCAATTAGCTAACACCCCGGCCAAATTGTCCTTATATGAACTCCTCAGGCTCTCAAAGGATGTCCGCACGGCTTTAAGTGAGGCGCTCCAAAATGCCGATGCATACTTGGCTCAGGTCAACCTCACGGGAGATAACCATCCTGCAGAGCTCCAAGATAGTGCGTGTGCGGTAGCAATGCCCAATATCGTCTTCTCTCCGTAAGATATGCTCATCAAAACTAACCTGCATGATCGCCCGCTATACTACACTGGATACATCGGCGACGTAAAGGTGGACCGAATGCACATTGATCCTGGGTCCTCTATAAGCATCATTCCAAAGGGTCTGCTACATCATCTTCGCATTCCGATGCATCGCCTGACACCTACAAGCACCGCCATTAGCGGTTTCAATTCGGGCAGGAGCTACCCAATAGGGAAGATCCGTTTGAAGTGTCAGATCGGCGATCTCCAATCAGAAGTCACCTGTTATGTCATAGATGCCGACACTAATTACAATATCCTTCTGGGGCAGCCTTGGATACACGATTACATGATCGTGCCTTCCACGCTACACCAGTGCTTCAAATATGTCGATAAGCATGGCTTCGTGAGGACAGAGTTTGCCGATATCGATCCCTTCAAGGGGTCGAATCTTATTACTCAGACTCCTGTCTGTATGAAAAATCAAAGAAGCATCTGGTCGAAGAAGATGTGCAAGCTCACAATGAGACGGCTACAGTATCAGAAGAACCTCTAACGATCCACCTTCAGGCTCGCAAATCGGGCAATTCCGTACCTCTTACGGCCACTCTGCGTAAGGACGCAATCAGTCTCTCCGCACAAGAAGAACATATGAGAATCCGGCTGCCAAGGTCCGGCCAAGCGCCGAGACCCATAACAGGGCCACTTACCATCAGACTACCGAGAGTCGGTCAGCTCCAAACGGAGAAGCCCAATCCCTCCGACAGACCGCTCACAATACGCCTTCCCAAGAAGATTCTTCACCCCGATGCGAGGTCTGACACTTCTAGCGAACCAGCCACCCCTCGCCTCACATCAAGTACCAAACTGGGGATTGCTAGTTTACCAACAACTCCATGATCTGCTCTGCCAGTTGAGCCTCTGAAGATCAAGCTGACTAGGTCGTCCTCTCAGTCTTCATTTACACAGGGGGTGGCTGAAGAAGAGTTGGAGCTGGCCAAGTATGTGGCTGCTCACACTGAGACTTGCTCATGTTGCTCATCAACGGCAACTTCCTGAAGAAGTATTACGTCCGAAACGACATCCAAAAAAAAAATCCCTGATGATTGAGTTATGTACCCCCCGGTACCGCTGAACTCACATTCCGCCTCCAAATTTCCTAGATTGGTGAGTTATGTACCCCCCAGTACCGCTGAACTCACATCCACTCCAGATTATCTAGTCATGTACTCCTTTAGTACCACTGAACTCTCATACATCATTCTCTAGATTATCGAGTCATGTACTCCTTTAGTACCGCTGAACTCTCATCCATCATTCTCCAGATTATCGAGTCATGTACCCCTTTAGTACCACTGAACTCTCATCCACCCTATTTCAAATCATCAAGTCATGTACCCTTTAGTACCACTGAACCCACCACATTTCAGATTATCGAGCCATGCACCCGTTGGTGCCGCTGAACTCTCACTCCCTCAATAGTCCAAATTACCAAGTTATGTACCAGCCGGTACCTCTGAACTTATATTCCGGTCACTCTTTCAGATAGTAAGTCATGTATAATCATACCGCTGAACTTTCTTCCTGGCAGAGATCCTCCCTCAGGATTCACTACCCGCACTTCCAGTGCACAAAAAGGGTAGTCGATCCACTAATTTCCGAAACGACCATGTCCTCATTACCTCTGAGTCGTCTTCACTTCCACCAAAAACAAACCGCCCCCTCGCATAGAACTTCCATGTTCTCCTACCTCTGAGTCGTTCTATGTACCCAATCTTCATTGAGCCCACTCCTGCCATATCCTCACTACCTCTGAGTGGGAAGGCTCCGTCGAAGAAATCGTCATATTTGCCATGTCCACATTACCTCTGAGCAAGTATGTCGATCCTCTTTTAACCTATTATCTGTACCCACAACCGGAGTACGATAAGGATAATAGGTCCACAAATGTCCCCTGTTGACCACAAATGTCCTCTGTTGACCACAAATGTCCTCTGTTGACCACAAATATCCTCTGTTGACCACAAATAGCTTCCGTAAAGTCTCCCCTACCATGTTCTCATTACCGCTGAGCAGGAAGATTTCACGAAAAAACCTTCACGTTTGCCATGTCATCATAACCTCTGAGCAAATATGATTGGTTTCCTTTCATCCCATTATCCGTATCCTGAACCAGGGTACGCCAAGGATAATAGGCCCACAAATATCCCTTGCTAAGCTTCTTAGCATAAATCTACCATCTTACCATGCCCCGGGAGCCCAGCTGCTCTACGGCATTCCTTTTTCCAACACCAAGAACACCCATGACCACTTTGCCATGGCTGCTCCAAACATCCTATCTAAACTGTTATCCGTACCTAAAACCAAGGTACGCCTAGGGTAACAAGTCCACAAATAATCCCCCAGCAAGTCCAAATTCTATAAACACCGTAAGTGCAAGAAAGAAAAGATGAGTTGAAACATGCTCGTTTATTCAAAAATCAAAAGGCTACATCAGCAGGGATCCTCCCCCAAAAAGCGGCGTTAAATCAAATCAAAGGCACTTAATGAAGATTTGCACACGTGTTCAAGACACGTGGCAACAAGTTTATGCGGCCATATGAATTTATGCGGCTAAGGCACTTATGCGGCTAGGAAGCTCAGGCAGACAGAAAAATCCTATGCGGCATGAACGGGGCCATGCTTCTTGTTCAAAGTATTCCAATTTTTACAAAATTGAAAACTTTGAAGGGGGTCCTGTAGAAGCATGGAAAATATTAGAATAATGATCCATGCGGCTCTGAGTAAGAAGCTTATGCGACCCACCCAGGAGCGGCCCTATGCGGTTCAAAGAAGACTCACAAATCGCATGCGGCTCGGGAGCGTATGCAGTTCAGCAAGGCATATACGGCTCGATGGACGCCATGCGTAATCTTTTCCTACAGCTGGTCGTTTGAGAAGTGGCCTCATTTATTGTTCCAGCATGATTCACTGTGGCGGCCCAGACATAAAGTTTCATAATGGCCTTGCCATAAAGACTGACTCCTCGGGAAAAGAAGAAAATCTCTGACCAAATCTGTCAGAAGTCCCAGATTGCCACGTGGCAATCAGTCATATGCGGCTTCCTGAGAACCCATTCCATGCGGTTCGATACAACGCTAGCTCATGCGGCTCCCTAGGAATACATTCCCTGCGGCCTAATACAACACCAGCTCATGCGGCTCACCAAGATTATGCATATGCGGCTCGATAAAGCATCGTCCTATGCGGCTTACAAAGAGTATCTCTCTGCGGTTCGAGGATCGTCAATCCTATACAGCTCTGACAGGACTCACAATTAGGACACGTGGCATGGGATCAATAAGAGATTTAACCGAATCTCAACAAATATATTTGACATCATCGTCATAATTACTGAGATTAGGGCATATCATTTATCATCAAGCTAATGGAACACGTGGCGAGCAATCAGACATTGGCATAATCAATCACAAGGATTTAAAGCAGCTAGCATTAATTGCTCATAAGATACGATGCTATCCGCGTTAATGGTCGAGATTCACTGTAATCAGGATCAAGGGTTCAGATAGAATGAAGGAGCGCCGACATTCCAAACAAATAATCATTAGCAAACCCTAATGATCACCCCCCACTCTTATAAATAGCCAGCATCATTCCCTTGTGAAAAAAAAGAGAGGAGGAAGAAGGAAGAGAGAGGTCGGCACCAAAAGAAATAAGAAGAGAGAGATCTATACAGAGAGAGCTCCCCCTTCCTTCTTGATAATCACAGAGAGAGAGAGAAGCCAGGAGAGCAATCCGAGGAGAGCAAGAAGAGCGTTTCTTCATCAACGTCGAGCAGATCTTCCCCGAGCCAAGACTGCATACTGATCGTCCAAGGAGTAAGGCAGAGCGGCCGTCGCTTTCCCGAGCCTCTATCGTCACCCTCCAGAATCAAAAATAAACAATCGTACTTAGTCTGCCGTACTTACGTTTTTGTCCCTAGGCTTTCTTTGTACGAGCGAGTTTGTATTGTGAGTCTAAGTTCAGTCCTCCGATAATTGTTCTGTTCTTTTACAATCAATGGCAAACATATATCTTCTTGTGTTAATGCTGGCTTTTGTTCTTATTTCGTGGCCCCTTTGTGGTACTTGCTCTTTCTGGGGTTGACCCAGCTGGTTTTGTGTGGCCAGATTTCGGAGCAGCTCCCGAGGATCTACCAAGCTTCCAGCCCAATGGTGAACACTAGATGGAATCCGGGCCAAGAGTGGGTTTTCTATTTTGTTTCGCTCACTCTATTGTAAAAATTATTCTTTTGAGGCGTTTAGCCGACGAGCACCTGTTAGCTCGGAGCACTTTTACTTACTGTCTGCCTACGGGCTGTAAACATGATTGACAAATCCTAGGGTTGATCATGTATGACTAAACTCTTGCTAGTCCTAACATTTTGTAACGACTAGCTTCATGATCAGCTGAATATGTAATATTTGGGATGCCTTATTATTGTATATTTAATGATCATACATCTTGCGACTTTACTTACTTGTGGTGATTGAGACACTAGGCTTGTTCATGACCATAAGAGACTGTTGGCTTGTAGAAAACCCTCACATATCTAGAAAGCCGTGATCGTATATCGAGGTGGTTTCTATTTCAATATACGTAGCTGGCTATGTCTGCCCCCGCTCTCCAGTATTCTGGTTCTGGGGCGTGACATGGTTTAAGTGGTGGCCCATGCAGGTCTTATAAATTAAGATGTGTGGAGGTTTACCAGATAGATGTCTCAATCAGTACTCGTCCTTGATCTCTGTTTGTATCCTCTGAATCCCTGGATTCTTGCCCTAATCCTGTGCTTATATCGCTGATCTGTCCTGGTCCTTTTCTTATTGTTCCCTGTGTCGTCTTCTTCAGCGGCACTGTACCTGGTCCTACCGATCGACGAGGTGGAGCACTTTCCGCAGATCAGCAGCAACCCGGAGATCAAGCCCAGCATTCCGGGGTAGCCTCCAGAGTTGTGCCTACGGGAGGAGAGTCACCAGTTCGGCCAGTCCAGCCCGCAGAGCCAGATGATGGTACCTTAGTAGGCCTCATCAGAACCTTGATAGCTTCCCAGGATCGTCGAAGCGACACCCTGCACCAGACAGTTCAAGATGCTTTGACCCGAGGCGGACATCCAGGGAACCAGGCGGCTAACAGCTTCAAGCGATTGAACCCTCCTTTCTTCGACGGCACCGAGGATGCGATTGCCGCGGATGCATGGCTTCAGGATACCGAGGTGATTCTGGAAGCAGCTAGGATACCCGAGAATGAGAAGGTGGTGGTGGTACGCCTACAGTTTTTGGACTTGGCTCGCAGTTGGTGGGTGGCGCAAGCCATGGGATTAGTGGTACCCATTGCTTGGGCAGTGTTTAGAGAGAGATTCCAGACGAAGTATTTCGATGCTGTGGCTCGGTACGACCTGCAGACCAGATTCACCAACTTGAAGCAAGAAGGCAGATCAGTCGACAGTTATGCATCGGAGTTTTCTAGACTCAGTAGGTTTGCCCCCACCTTGGTGGCGACCGAGTTTGATAGGGCCCAGCGGTTCCAGCAGGGACTGTATTTGGAGATCTTGTTGGCAGTTGAGCAGTTCGAGCACCAGACGTTCGATGCAGTCTTGAGAGCAGCTAGGAGGCATGAGTACACCTCCCAGAGGATCGTGTATAGGACCGGAAGTAGGAAGCGGTCCCACAGTCAGATGCACCAATCCTCAGCTCCAGCCCCGGCAGCCAGGGGATTGACTATTGGAACTCTGAGGCGGGCAGCCTCAATAATGTCGGTTCAACATTCGACCTCGATGTACCCGCAGCAGCAGAAGCAGAAGCAGACTTCCGCGATGGGATGTTCTCATTGCGGGAAGACAAGGCATGTGGTGACAGATTGTCGTAGGGCACAAGAATTGTGCCTGGCTTGTGGAGCAGCAGATCATAGGATGGGGGCTTGCCCGAATAGGGGTGGTTTATCAGCATCCAACCCTTCTAGCTCTTCGGTAAGAGGACCGGCCCCAGCACCAGCTCAGCAGCAGCAGTATCAGTCTTCGAGGCCCTTGCCGCCTCAGTCTCAGCTATTCCAGCAACAGCACCCCCCGCAGTATGCACAAGCCCAAGCTCAGACCCAGAATAGGCAGAGAGATTTCCAGCAGAGGGGACCGGCAGCCAGAGGACAAGGTCAGGCCATGATGATGGCTATAGAAGAAGAAGTTGCACCAGGTGAGGTAGTGGCAGGTACTATTCTCGTCAACTCCTTTCCAGCTTCGGTATTATTTGATTCTGTTACATCCCATTCATTCATGTCTGCACGATTCGCCACACGGATAGGATTGGAGCTCGAGTCATTATCAGTGAGGCTCAATATACTTACTGGTAATGGTCTTGTGGGAGTAGATCGAGTGTTTTCCTCGTATCGGATCGTAGTTAGCGGTAGGGAGTTCCCCGCTAGATTCATAGAGTTTCCTATGGCAGACTATGATGTAGTCCTAGGCATGGATTGGTTGAGGAACCAGTATGCTAGGATAGACTGCCATATTGGCAGAGTTGTCTTTAGTATCCCCGACGAGCCAGAGTTTTCGTTTTCCAGAGGCACAGTGGAGCCATCTTCCCCAGCATTGCGGATGGCAGTAGCAGCAGTGTAGTTATCCCGGATAGTTGAAGAGTTTCCAGATGTCTTTCCAGAGAAGCTTCCAAGGATGCTGCCAGAGCGGGAGATTGAGTTCACTATAGACTTGATTCCCGGGACAGCACCAGTATCAGAGCGAGTCTACAGGATGGCGCCTTCAGAGTTAGAGATTTTGTATAAGATGATTGAAGAACTGAGGACCAAGGAATTCATTCGTGCTAGTGGATCGCCTTGGGGAGCCCCGATGCTTCTTGTGAAAAAGAAAGATGGTACGTCCAGGCTATGTGTTGATTATTGTACCTTGAATTCAGTGACAATCAAGAACAGATACCCTCTTCCGAGGATAGATGACTTGTTTGATCAGCTCAGAGGGGCTTCAGTGTTCTCGAAGATCGACTTGCGATCAGGATACCACCAGATCAGAGTCAGAGAGCAGGACATCCCGAAGACAGCATTCAGATCGAGGTATGGGCATTGGGAGTTCCTTGTTATGCCCTTTGGAGCAACTAATGCGCCGGCCGTATTCATGGACCTCATGAATCGCATTTTCATGCCTTACTTGGATCAATTTGTGATCGTGTTCCTAGATGACATCCTGGTCTATAGTAAGAGTGAAGCAGAGCATGAGCAGCATCTCAGAGTCATCCTTCAGATGCTTAGGGAGCATCAGTTGTACGCCAAGTTTAGTAAACGCGAGTTCTGGCTCGATCGCATTTCATACTTGGGTCACATCATTACCCGAGGAGGAGTGGAAGTGGATCCCCAGAAGATTGTGGCTATCGAGTCATGGCTGGTACCTAGCTCAGTGGCAGAGGTTCGTAGCTTCCTTGGATTGGCCGGCTACTACCGGCAGTTCGTTTCAGATTTTGCAAGGATTTCAGCGCCGATGACCCAGTTGACCCGCAAGGATGTACCGTTTGTTTGGACGGCAGAGTGTCAGGAATCATTTGAGAAGTTGAAGCGAGGTTTGATAACGGCTCCCATTCTCACCCTTCCAGATGGGACCGGAGGATTCACAGTTTATTGCGACGCTTCAGGTAGAGGATTGGGGTGTGTCTTGATGCAGCATGGGAAGGTAATATCTTATGCGTCACGTCAACTTCGTGATCATGAGAAGAATTACCCGACCCACGACTTGGAATTGGCGGCGGTAGTGTTTGCTTTGAAGTTGTGGAGACACTACTTGTACGGAGATAGAGTGGAGATCTTTACTGATCATAAGAGCCTGAAGTATGTTTTCACCCAGAAGGACCTTAATATGCGGCAGAGAAGATGGCTCGAGCTACTAGTAGATTATGATGTGGATTTGTAGTATCATCCCGGGAAGGCCAACGTTATAGCAGATGCATTGAGCAGGAGAACCGGAGTTTATTTCCTGACGGCACAACCAGAATTATTGGCAGATCTTCAGAAGATGGGAATTGAAGTGGTTTTTCCTACCAGTGTGGCATTGATGGCCAGTCTACAAGTTCAGTCCAGCATAGTTGAGAGGATTCGGATGGCACAGTCTACAGATTCCAAGATCCAGCGACTCAGAGCAGAGTGTGAAGCGGAAAAAAGGCCAGAGTTATGTATCCATGAAGACGGTACCCTTCGGCACTGCACTCGTCTTTGTGTACCCAGTGGAGATATCAGACAGGAAGTTATGGCAGAAGCCCACAGTTCGTAGTATTCTATTCATCCGGGTGGTACGAAGATATACCATGATATTCGTCAGCATTTTTAGTGGAATGGCATGAAGAGGGAGATAGCCCAATTTATCTCTCGGTGTTTGGTTTGCCAACAGGTTAAAGCTGAACATCAGAGGCCCGCTGGACTTCTTCAACCCTTACCGATCCCAGAATAGAAATGGGAACATATAACCATGGATTTCGTGACCGGATTGCCCAGATCTCCGGCCGGCAGAGATGCTATTTGGGTAATTGTGGACAGGCTTACCAAGGTGGCACACTTTCTTCCATTCAGAGTTGGACAGTCGACGGCACAGTTAGCAGAGATGTATCTCAGACAGATCGTCAGGCTTCACGGTGTGCCAGTCAGCATCACCTCAGATAGGGATTCAAGATTCACATCACACTTTTGGCGCAGCTTGCAGAAGAGTTTGGGGACTCACCTTCAGTTCAGCTCAGCTTATCACCCGCAGACGGATGGTCAATCAGAGCGCACAATCCAGACTCTTGAAGATATGATGAGATCTTGTACCCTTGACTTCGGTGGTTCATGGAAGAATCATCTGTACCTGGTGGAATTCTCGTACAACAACAGTTATCAGGCCAGTATCCAGATGGCAGCCTTCGAGGCTCTCTATGGCAGGAAGTGCAGATCCCCGCTAGCATGGGACGATGTCGGAGAGAGGCAGATGCTCGGACCCGAATTAATTTCCCAGACGGTTGAAGTGGTCAGGAAGGTCAGAGATCACCTCCGAGTTGCCCAGGACCGCCAACGCCATTGGGCCGATGCTCATCGGCGTCCCTTAGAATTTGCTGTCGACGACCATGTATTCCTTAGGATCTTGCCTAACCGTGGCGTCATTCGCTTCGGCGTACGGGGAAAGCTTAGTCCTAGGTATATAGGGCCGTTCGATATTCTAGAGCGAGTAGGAGATGTATCCTATCGTCTCGCTCTTCCGCCGTCGCTAAGTGAGGTACATGATGTATTCCATGTGTCCCAATTACGACGGTATATTCTGGACCCGAGCCACGTCCTAGACCATTCGGAATTGGTTGTTGGTACCAACCTTTCGTATGAGAAGAGGCCTGTGTCTATATTGGACCGGAGGGAAAAGATACTCAAGAACAAGACTATTAAATTAGTCCGTGTTGCTTGGGGTCATCACTCTCTAGGTGAGTCAACGTGGGAGCGTGAGGACGACATCCGATCGCGATATCCCTACCTGTTTGACTCGTGAGGTATAATGTCTTTCTTATGCCTTACGTTTTCCCTTCCTTGCTTGCATTGTATGATTGTATGATTGAACTGCTTAGTATAACTTGTATGTGCTTAGTGTAGCTTGTCGTGACAATCTCTAGCTCCTTGATTAAATTCCGAGGACGGAATTCTTTTAAGGTGGGTAGAGTTGTCACCCTCATTTTTTGTATTTCTCGTATTTCGTATTTATACTCGTATCTGGATTTTGGCATGTATTTTATTTTTCTCGACTTATGGAATTTTGGTATTTCTCGTATTTTGAATTTTGGCTTGGCTCGGTTTTATTAGGGATGGTTCATTTTGGTTCAGTTTTATGTGTTGGAACACCCTAGCCCTATGCTACCTCTCAACGCACCACAACTCCCTCTCTTTATATCCCCACCTACCACTCTCTCTCTCCTCATAACTTCCACCATTAATTTTCTTCTTCTTCTTCTTCTCCTTCCTCCACAACTCTCCTAACCCTAGGCAAGTGCATCTTGCCACTACATGAGAACCCTCTTTTCCTTATCCATTTGCTAGATTAGGACATGGAGACAAACATTAGAACTTGGGTTTTTGCGATTTGGAGCCTCCTTTGTTATAGATCTAAGTTATTTCTATTTTCGGATTTTGCATGGTTTGAGCTACTTAAGTTAGATTTTGTGGGTTTTTGATGTTTCCATGTGGAAGAGCTTTCAGTTTCACCCAAGTTAGAACGTTGGAAATCTGGATTTAGAGTTCGGATGGCCAAGTTATGATGCTTTGAAGTTTTGGTTTCAGCCATGTGTTCTTGCTGTTTGGAGAAGACAGTGAGCAGTGTGCAGAGCTGTTTAGCTACGCACACTGAGCTACGCGCGCTCTTTAGCGCTGCGTACGCAGGCTTGAGTGCGCTTCCTGTTGGAAGCGTGTCTCCTTAAGCGTGCGAGATTTCACATACGCTGCCCCTTGAGCGTGCGTGACTTTCACACATTGCTTCCTGTAGCGTGCGTGACTTTCACACACTGCTCCCTGTAGCGTGCGTAACTTTCACATACTGCTCCCTGTAGCGTGCGTGACTTTCACACACTGCTCCATGTAGCGTGCGTGACTTTCACATACGCTGCCCCTGAGCGTGCGTGACTTTCACATACGCTGCTTTCCTGCGTGCGTGTTATAATGCGTATGTATTCCCCCTGCGTGCGTGCTTTTGTGCGTACGCATCCCCTGACCCGTATTTTGATATTTTATTAGATATTTTATGCCCATTTTATATCCTTACGCCTTTTGTCATGAACTTGATTTTACTTAATATGTTGGAATGACTATGGTACATGGCATGGTATGACAAGGAACTAGCATAACACGACAGTGACCCGTAGTGGTGCACTCCTGACATGACCAACATGACTTGATAGTGGCCCGTGGCGGCGCACTCCTGACTTGACATGACTTGATAACTTAACTTGACATGTCTTGACACCGTGGGTGGTTCTTTCTTGCTTGCTTGTTAATCCACTTGTCCAGTCTTACATCATGTCTAGGATGGAACTCTTGAGTACCACGGTCAGGAGTACCTACTAAAATGGATTAAGGTTAATAACTAGAATAACACAGTAGTCATGAAGAGATTGACACAGCTACAGGCAATCCCGTTACCTGGGCGCTCTTGGGATCTGTAGCCTGCCGTCGAGTAGGGCACATTTCCAGCACACCGTCGAGTGTTGCACCCTCTAAGTCACCTAAGGGTACATTTGTCTTTTGGGCGATGTACCCACCTGAATTCAACCCTAATCTTTCGTCCTGGGTAGCCTGGATGGTCTGCAGGGCTTGTGGCTGTGGAACAGTCTCACTGTATCTTGTTAGTAATTAGGCCTGTGATAACCCTAGTTAGTTAAAGTAGTAAGTCGTAGTATCTGCTTGGCCGTGATTGATTGAATGAGGTATAACCAATTTAGCCATGTCTTGATCGAGTACCAGATTGCTTTCTGTCTTGATTTCTTACATTACTTATCTTGCCGATAAATGGTGGGAAACCAAGCTCTGTTCAGATGAAGGGTTACAACCCCGGTCCTTGTTTGGTTTACGGGTTGTAACCTGGCAATCGGAATAGTTCCATGGTTATCTCGTCGTATATCATCCTGACATGTTTTCATAATTCTAGTTTTAATATTATATCTTCTTGTGTTAATGCTGGCTTTTGTTCTTATTTCGTGGCCCCCTTGTGGCACTTGCTCTTTCTGGGGTTGACCCAGCTGGTTTTGTGTGGCCAGATTTCGGAGCAGCTCCCGAGGATCTACCAAGCTTCCAGTCCAATGGTGAACACTAGACGAAATCCTGGCCAAGAGTGGGTTTTTTATTTTGTTTCGCTCACTCTATTGTAAAAATTATTCTTTTGAGGCGTTTAGCCGACGAGCACCTGTTAGCTCGGAGCACTTTTACTTACTGTCTACCTACGGGCTGTAAACATGATTGACAAATCCTAGGGTTGATCATGTATGACTAAACTCTTGCTAGTCCTAACATTTTGTAACGACTAGCTTCATGATCAGCTGAATATGTAATATTTGGGACGCCTTATTATTGTATATTTAATGATCATACATCTTGCGACTTTACTTACTTGTGGTGATTGAGAAACTAGGCTTGTTCATGACCATAAGAGACTGTTGGCTTGTAGAAAACCCTCACATATCTAGACAGTCGTGACCGTATATCGAGGTGGTTTCCATTTCAATATACGTAGCTGGCTATTTCTGCCCCCGCTCTCCAGTATTCTGGTTCTGGGGCGTGACAAATGTTCTCTCTCAGAGATAAACTACCATTTATATAGGCTGAGTGTGGTCCAACCAACATGCCACGTGGCAGTCGGTCAATGGCCCTTGAATTAATGAATAAAACTAAAACTCAGCATAATGAACCTCATTTAATAGGTTTATTTCGACTGAATTCTAGGCCACTAACTTCTTGGAATTCCCCTAAATGATGGCGATAATTAAAGAAGAGGACGACCGACTCATCCACTAAAAGAGCCATCATTAATTACTCTTAAAAGACTTCAACAGAACTAGCTCCTTCGTCCTCCAAGCGCAGATAACTGATTTTGCCCTCTCCTCGACTCAGAACCGCAGCCAGCTCGTTCCTTCCACTACGTCCTGACGATAACCTAAAAGTGCAATGACTTCGTTGTCTCAAGCACAAGTCCACTGCTCGCTCTTAAGCACAGTGACTCTGTTGCCCAAAGCACAAGTCTACTCGTCGTCCTAAAGCACAGTGACTTCGTCGCCTGAAGCACAAGTCCACTTGTCCTCCTAAAACTGCAGTGACTCTGTCGTTCGAAGCACAGTCGCCTCGTTGCTTTAAAAGTGCAGTGACTCCGTCGCCTAAAGAAAAGTATACTCGTAGCCCAGAAGCGCAGTGACATAGAAGCTTCGCCAGAAGCGTAGGTGGCATGGTTCCACAGGTATCTTTTTAGATAGTACCTGAATTAGTTTGTTTAAACCACTTTTCTTAAGGTATAACAGAGTTTGATTCTGTTGATAAGAGTCATATCCTATCGGTTTGTTTAAACCACAGATAAGGATGGTCTTTGTTCTCATAAACGATGGCCATATCCAATCGCTTTGTTTAAACCAATGGCCCCCTAAGATACGACAAAATCCAACCACGGAGATAGGAACAGAATCGGCTTAGGTTCATCCGATCAACAATAAACACATGATACGTGTCATTTATTCAGTTGTTGATAACTCTCCTAAAGATCTTGATAAAAGAGAATCCCAGCGTCTGTCACGTGTCAGCTCAGCGGCAGTCTCCACCATGCAACCTCAAGATTCTCTTATATCTCTACGTGCAGCATTCCTGCACAATTTTTATGCACATCGTATATGTGCTCCCCATATGAATAAAAGGAGTTTTCTTTCGATAAAGAGGCTTCAAAACCTTGAACTTCGGTACCCTCTTGATTGGCAACCCTAGAGTTTTAATCACCAGCACCATAAAGCCAAAGCAAGTTCAACTTGTCATCAGATCGTCAACGGAGTAAAGGAGCCGCTACAGTGCTCGATCTCCGCCGTCACACTCTTCCAGAAATTTTGTACTTAGATCTCCTATTTAGGAATCGATTGTACTCTTTTACGTTTAATATACAAAAAGTTCATATAACCTTTTGTCATGGCAAACACGATCATGTTGGCAGAAAATTTGCTTAGGTGTTAAAACTTCACAAGATGGCAACTAATGATGGGACAGACTATCCAGAACAGTCCAATTAGTTAGGGTTGATATAAAGAAGTCCGAGTTTCATAAAAGAATATAAAATATAGGATTAGTCACGATCAAGAATTGATTTGAAAAAAAATTATATAAATAAATATTTATAATTTTTTAGAAAAATATTTATAATGTTTGGAAACTATATTTTATTAGTCAAAATACCTTAGATAAATACTTGAAAAGCTTGAGAAATTATTTTAGGTTTAACGATAATTTTAATTAGATAAAAAAATACTACAATAATATTTTATTTTATTTATAAGTCAACAACTATATTTTATATAGATAAAAATAATATAAGAAAATATTTAGGGCTTTGGAATCAATTTTGAAAGTACGTGTAGGGTCGAAGCCCAATTCTATATTTTTGCCACAAATAGTTTTGAAAAATATTATTGATATATTTATTAAATAAATATAATAATAATAATAATAATATAATAATAATAATAATAATAAAGAAAGGTTCGAGAGAGAGTCAAAAGGATCGACGGGGACCACGCGGAGACCATGAGCGGAGGAAAGGAGAGAGAGTGGAGAGATCGAGAGAAAGAGGAAGAGATGTCCAAAGAAACTCGAGGACTCCTTCTCTAGTAGGCGGAGTGCTGGACAGATGCATGTTGCAGATTTGGCGATTCTGCCATCGGCGATGGACACTCGTCTTTGATCGAAACGGGCCGCTTGAAAACGAGCAGTCGCTACATGGCACTACTCCAGCCCGATCTGACTGGAGGAAGGGTTAATCGGAGACTTGTGGTCGGACGTCAGTTGGAGAAAGGCAGAGGTGGGCCCCTTCGCAAAAGAGGGAGGCCAATCGGGTCTCCAGCGGGTGAGGAGTCAAATGGTGCAGTGGTTGAGGGCAGTGAATGGCCGAATCTGGGTCGGTCTGGTAGAGGCTCGGGGAAGTCAGAGGCAAGCAGCGACGGTGATGGTGATGGCGCTGCTCGGTGCAGATGCGGCGGAGCGAGAAGGCTCGGTGGATGCCGACCAGTAGTTCGGAGTGGATCAACGGTCACAAATCTGACTGTTGGCTGTTTATAGTGGATGCGATGATGGCAATTGCTGACCCAGATTTAGGTCTGGGCCAGTTAAGGGTGATGATGGTGGTGATCGGGGTCAAGGGTAGTGGTGGTTCTGGCCAACTGCGGAAGGAAGCGGCACGGGCATGATGATGGGGATGGTGTCTACAGCGATAAAGGATGCCGACTGTGGTCAGGCCAGAATAGCTAGGTTAGGGTTATGGTTATTGGTGAAAGAAACTGTGTCGGGGTTGGGTTGCGTCCTACGTGACACAGGAATGTGTCTGTACGTCAGACACGAAAGAACAATGTAATTGTAATAATAAAAATAGTAGAAAGGGAAAGGATAGTCATAGACACGGTGCACGGCCGACGGTTATGGTTGTGATGGTTGACTAGACGGAATGTTGGTTTAGGAATTTTTGGAGAAAAGCAAAGGGAAACTCCATTAAATATGAGGTATGATTTCCTACTCCGATAAGGATTATTTTTATTTTTACTTTTACTTTTACTTTTATTTACTTTATTTTTTTTATTTCTATTTTTATTTCTATTTCTATTTCTGTTTCTATTTCTTTTTCTATTTTTTCTATTTCTATTTCTATTTTTATATTTATTTTTAATTTTATTTTTATTTTAGTTTCTAATTTCCATTTTATTTTACTTTTTATTTTTCCAATTTTTATTTTTAAGTTTCAGATTTTAATTTTAATTTTTTATTATTTATTAATTATTGCTTATTATTTATTTCTTTTTTTATTTTTTATTTTTTAGGCAGAGGGAGTAACTGACAAAAAAAGAAAAAAATAGAAAATATCATCGAAAATAATTGGAGAAATAATCATGGCTAGTTTCAGCTTCAGTTTGCAGAGTATAATTCTTTTCAAATGTAGAGAAATAAAAAACAAATATAAGAAATATTACTCCTCATTTTCCTCATATTCATTCCTGCTCAGTTTCCTCATATTCAGACTTCTTAGATTGCTCAACTGATTCAGTTTTAGATTTCTTTTTAGATTCCTCAGCCTTAGCATACTTCTCGTTTTCAAATTTCACCTCTAAAATTTCTTTTTAGCTTCAATTCTGGATAGGTTTCAGTTATCTTTCTCCTACATGAAATAAAAAAATAAACGAAAATAGTACTTGCTATCCATGTCATCGTTGTCCCTAAGAGCAAAAAAATTAATTGTCGGTAAAGGAAAAATAAGTAAAACAATAGTCACTTTTGATTTGAAATTTTTCTAAAATTGTTAGTTTTAAATTAATTAGTTTTAAATTTTTAGTTTTAAATTGTTATTCTTAAATTAAATAGTTTTAAATTGTTAGTTTTGTTGTGATTTGGATAAACCCAAATGTGGATGCCCTTATCCATATCCACAACAACTTCTATCTCATTCCCTCTATATATGTTATCAATAAGAAAGCTATGTACACATTCTTTCTGGCTACCAATATTCTTCTCTTTCTCTCATATTTTCACAACACGTTATCAGCACGATCGCTTAAGGAGTTTCAGGTCACCACCGAGAAAGATCAAAGATCAAAAAATTGGATTGAACAATCCATCCAGGTTCATAGATTACATAAATATTTTTCTTTTGATAAGAATTTTGTACTATGATTTGAACTCCAAAATTGATATTGTGATTATTTTATTAAAAAAGCAACGATTTATTCCTGACCATAGCTAATGCATTTTTATCCTGTTATAACGCTTATGAATGATATGTTATTGGATATACAAGAAATAAAATACTCGATTTTGTGCACGTTGAAGCAGTGGAATAAGTTACTTAGTCGATTATACATGATTCTTATGCTTCATGAAAATATGTATATTTTAGTCCCGTTGTTTGTTCCAATATCCTTGACTATACAAATTTATCGTTGTTCTACCTATTTTACTATATGAAATGGAAATATTTATTTAATCAAGTGTTTTTATGGAATAAAATGCTCGCTAAGTTTGGATTACACACCATTGATATTTTGGTTGACCATATATTTTATTTTGGAGAATAGTTTTTAGGAAAGGTTGCCTGGTTATTGTTCCTTCCAGGATGTGGAAACCACATTCTATCGAACCTGCACCATAGTGGAGGCATTACCTAAAATAAAGAAAGTCAGGCCACATGGTTACACATGCAATATATATAATAAATACATATGATGATCATGAGTTAAAAAACTTCATTTATTCCTGTATCAATACTGTCAACTAGCTTTTTGTAGCTTCTTATGTTAACTGCATAATGAATCTCATCTAGATGCATGTATGCATGTCTGTTGCTTTAATAGATATCATTAGTGCTTCATATATTCTACTATAGTAGAACCATAACAGTGACAAACAAAGTCTTCCACAATAGCTTAAAATGTTGAAGGTAAAGTATCATCTATTGACAAGGTTTAATATATGAGACACAAACAGGTTACATAGTATATAAAGAGGTTCATGATTACATCAATTATGGTACATGCAGCTATTTGGTGTATGATTTTTTGAGCAATGTTGATGTTGTGACCTTTTGTTCTAGACTAGAGGTTGTAACAAAACAAAATCGTCCCTGGTGGACGGATCGACTAATAGGATGTCCCAGAGCTGTATAAGATTGACTTAGACAGGGATCAACGAAGAAAAACAATTGGAACTATGGTTTTAAATTTATTAGTAAATTATTATAGGAGATGAGTTCTAGAATTCGATCGGCATTTCTGAATGTGATTTCATTCATATCAAATTTTTTTTCTACATTTGTTACTGCTGTTTAATCTACATGTGTCAAGTGAGTCACACAAGGAATATGTGATGAGAAAAATTTGATGCCTTTACTATATATTGAATTTGCTTCTTATCAGCTTATTTTTGGCATTATAATCAAATGTTAATTTGAATGAGATTTTGATGGACACATAATTTGGTGTCGACTTGATTCTATAGTTTTATTTTTTCTAATTGCTTGTAACATTACAACTTAATGCACAAGATCCTCGAGCAAATTTCTAGAATTATGTTAAACAATTATACTGTTAGAGATGTTGTCAATTTGTGATAATATAATGAGTAACATGTGGCTGATTTTAAAAAGTTCAAGAAATGATAGAATTTATTGTCAATATTTAGATTTATTATTGGATGATCTAGATTGAAATTTACATGTGAAAACTGTGATATATGGGAATTTAAAAACTTGATCATTGTCACTCTGATATTTATAAATGTGGACAAACTAAGAAAAAAAAAGGGATGGCACTTGAGATGGCCATGTTGTATCACGGTACATTATGAATAGTTTATTACCAACTATGTTGCAAGTTTCCGAGGACAATATCCGCACATGAAATGCAAATACTCAATTATACATCAAATGAAAAATGCTAGTCTTGACTTTACTCCTGTAATGATTGTCTTAAGCATAATGTCATTATTTCGATGTCTTTCACCTGATATAAGACTGGATTATGTGAAAAAAAATTATATTTTTTATCATTTTTGCATAAGATAAGTTATTTGCATGCTTGAGTTTCATACCACCCAATTGGGTGCATGCATGACAGATATTGCGCAGCCCCCTTTACTATATATTGAATTTGCTTCTTATCAGCTTATTTTTGGCATTATAATCAAATGTTAATTTGAATGAGATTTTGATGGACACATAATTTGGTGTCGACTTGATTCTATAGTTTTATTTTATCTAATTGCTTGTAACATTACAACTTAATGCACAAGATCCGCGAGCAAATTTCTAGAATTATGTTAAACAATTATACTGTTAGAGATGTTGTCAATTTGTGATAATATAATGAGTAACATGTGGCTGATTTTAAAAAGTTCAAGAAATGATAGAATTTATTGTCAATATTTAGATTTATTATTGGATGATCTAGATTGAAATTTACATGTGAAAACTGTGATATATGGGAATTTAAAAACTTGATCATTGTCACTCTGATATTTATAAATGTGGACAAATAAAGAAAAAAAAAGGGATGGCACTTGAGATGGCCATGTTGTATCACGGTACATTATGAATAGTTTATTACCAACTATGTTGCAAGTTTCCGAGGACAATATCCGCACATGAAATGCAAATACTCAATTATACATCAAATAAAAAATGCTAGTCTTGACTTTACTCCTTTAATGATTGTCTTAAGCATAATGTCATTATTTCGATGTCTTTCACCTGATATAAGACTGGATTATGTGAAAAAAAATTATATTCTTTATCATTTTTGCATAAGATAAGTTATTTGCATGCTTGAGTTTCATACCACCCAATTGGGTGCATGCATGACAGATATTGCGCAGCATACCCGGGGGAATCTAGTCGTCCGCAAATTATTTTTGCAGGTCAAAGCGGATTGCTGGCCCCCGAAAGGCCATAAATTTAATGTTGGTATTATAAGCTATCATAGACCTGGAGTACCTATGTTTAGAATAAATTTCAATGAGCTATGAGCATTCCTGTTTTTATTATTGATTTCATTGGACACAAAAACACAAGCTTCTGAAGGTGAACTATTGTTATCCACTATTTCATTATCACAAGTCCTAAAGGATATTTATGGAATACCTAAATGAGACTCACGATATACTGATGGGGTTTTGATATGCTATCAGTTTAGCTTTAATATGTTTCGTATTATTCAAGCTTATGATTACGTCACACCAAGATATTACAAAATGTTGCTTATATGCTTAAATATATTCATAAGAGATTGGAATGATACATAATATGAACGCATCACCAAGTTATAGATAATTAGTTCCATGATGACAATTATAATGCTTTAAGAGATGAAATCTATTACATGGAAAAACAAGTTGGTGCTATAAGAGATATTACGGATGCATTATTGTCCTAGTAACCATCATAGACCCAAAGTTCTATATTTAGAATTATTATTATTGATTAATAATGTCTATATTTGCATCTATTTGATGATATTGGCATATCTAGAAACTTGAAACCATGGGAAAACTAGATAGAGATACTACCAACACCATCCTTAAGAATAGGAATTTTTTCTCCAACAAGAATACTAGTGTGAAAGTAGTATCCATGATAGCTGGTCTTGCTCACATTAATTGAAGGCTCCGACAAAGCATATTTTATTCAACAGATACATAATGTGTCGTACTCTCACAATTCCAGAAGAATATATTTGAAAGAACCAGAAGTTCGTCTTAGAGAGCAAGAATTTTATCCTATAGAACCAGAAGTTCATCCTAGAGAGATTATCCAGTTATTCACTAAGGATATGCGTTACTGACATTATGGTTGTCAAGTCACATACTATGTTGAGCCAAAAGCTCAATCCTACGGGTCTATTGTGAGCCAGACGCTGAATGATCCTATAACTTTTTTTTGTGATGATCGATAAGACACCCAAAGCAATGATGATGATAATTATGAAAAATAATTCTTATGATTATCTCTTACCAAATTGCAGCATACACCCTTGATCTCAAGGATTAGTTTGTTTCTAAACCATCAATCCTGAATATTGTATCTAAATAACTAGTAGCATAGCTTCGAATTTAATTAGATGGCTTATGTTGGTTTTATTTGAAACCATAATATTGGCATCTATGTTTTATGAATTATTATGTTTATCTTCTTAGATTATTATGTCTTCTAGACATAAGATTTTTTAATATGCCTCGTTAATAAGACAGAATTATCGACATTAGGGGGAGATAGGAAGAAGATACATATCGTTCTAGAAAAACATCGTGAATTATCGTTCTAGAAGAACGTCGTAAAGTATCGTTCTAGAATAAAGTCTTGAATCATCGTTCTAAAAGAACGTTCTAAATTATCATTCCAGAAGAACATATCATGACAATACCTCTACATCTTGACTAAACTACGAGAAATTATTTCTTGTATTTCATTACAAATAAATTGTTAGATGTTTACTCGATTATGCTGCATAAAATAGTTATACCAACTATGTATTTATAAGAATCAAATATAGGCCAAATAATGTTCTAAAGATTCGGCTCTCCAGAAAAAGAGACCAAATAAGATACACACCTAATGCTCTTGAAGAAGCAGCTCCCGAAGAAGCATCTCCCGTAGAGAAAAAGTTCATGACGGTCCGAAAGATGTCATAAACCAAAGATCAAATTTCTCAAAGTATATCGCTCCGGTAGAGGATATACCTCAGATTCTAGAAAAGACTGAGAAAGAGGTACCGGTACCCATGAAATCTATATTTTATACATAGTTAAGAGAAATTTGGAATCAAGAAGTTTGTCATAAATGACATTATCAAACAAGAATAAGAAGGGTGATAAAATTAAA
The DNA here is from genome assembly GCA_029216955.1 of Iris pallida. Lineage (NCBI taxonomy): Eukaryota > Viridiplantae > Streptophyta > Magnoliopsida > Asparagales > Iridaceae > Iris > Iris pallida. The sequence goes on from JANAVB010037019.1 coordinate 54,423, forward strand.
GGATAACTCAAAACCACGAATAATCTAATGGAAAGATGCGATATCTCTCACAAGACATGGAATGTTCAGTCCTACAGTACAAAATCCAAAAAGGAATAAATACGATAGGTTTTGAATGGGTGTTTGTAACAAATAAGAGATCCAAATGTATTGAGCAATTTTAGCTCGAGGAATCCCGAAGGATCTACAAATTAACCATATATGGATTAAACTATCCAGAATAATGTGATAGGCACATTGAGTTTTTAAACAAATCCGTGAACAAATTCTTTAAATGGTCATCTATAGATTACCTCCTGAAGAGAAGAACTTCTGAAGAGATAGAAGATATGATAATATCTCCCGAAGAGATCGAAAATCTTTCGAAGAGATCATAATCTCCCGAAGAGATTGAAATCTTTCGAAGAGATCGGATATCTCTCGAAGAGATCGGAATCTCCCAAAGAGATCGGATCTCTTCAGAAGAGATCGGAATCTCCCGAAGAGATCGGATATCTCCCGAAGTGATCGAAATCTCTAGAAGAGATAAATATAAATTCCCTAAAGAGATAAGATAATATTGATCTCCTGTTGAGATTTAACATAAATAATATCCCTATAATGGTCAGGTCACTAGGATCCGTTACGACCAAAAGCACATGTTCTGGGTCCTGGAGCGCCCTAGTTAAAATACAATTTCTTTATTGTCATTCACTCTACAAAATACTTTATGTGAATCTGCTGATATGCATATATACACACATATACTAGAATGACATAATTCATATTAATTATTCTTGATTGATGTTTTTTCATCTAATGAGATACACATATGAATGATATTTATCTGGTACTCATTAAGAAGATACCACAAGCAAGATATGTTTCAAAATAATGTTACAGGTATTTTAGAGAGAATAAATCAAATCATCGTGGTAATTTCATCAAAGCGAACAGAGAATGTGCATGGCTATGTTTTCAACAGTTCAACACATCATGGGGAGCTACGAGCTTTCAGGAATCACAAATAAAGCCTGTAACCTCTTCATAAGGATATGAGTATAAATGTATAGACAAATACAGTGTTGGGGTAAGATCTAATATTTAAATTGTATTGGGGGGTGATTTTTCATTTTGAATCGATGTAAGAACAATAATGTAATATTTTTGAGGGGGAGCATCCTGTAGATGCAAGCATCCTGAAGATGCTAATGGAGACATCTTGAAGCATGTCTTTGCGTATTGTACTCCTTTCCTTCGTTGAGATTTTTTCCCATTGGATTTTTTCTTCAAAAGGTTTTTAACGAGGCAGTATAAGTAGCACTCACTTAGATTCCTGAAGACTCATATTCCTAAAGAATATTATTGTAATTTTTCTTTTCTATGGATTTTTCCCAGCCGGTTTTTCCTAGAAAATTTTTTAATGAGGCGATAATTAAAGTGGACATCCAAGAGGGAGTGTTGTGATTTGGATAAACCCAAATGTGCATGTCCTTATGCATATCCACGACAACTTCTATCTCATTCCCTCTATATATATTATCAATGAGAAAGCTACGTACACATTTTTTCTGGCTACCAATATTCTTCTCTTTCTCTCCTATTTTCACAACAAGTTTTCAAATTTTAGTTTTTAATTTTTAATTTTTCTACTTTTTTGAATTTTAAATTTAAACTTTTTAACTTTTCATTTGTAATTTGTAATTTATAATTTTTAGTTTCTAAATTTCTTTTTTATTTTTATTTTTACTTACTTTTTATTTCTATTTTTATTTCCATTTTTATTTTTCATTTCCATTTTTATTTTTATTTCCATTTTTACTTTTAATTTTAATTTTAATTTTAATTTATTTTTATTTTTATGTTTATATATTTTTTTATTTTTTATTTTATTTTATTTTTATTTTTATTTTTATTTTTATTATTATTATTATTTTAATTTCATTTTCATTTTTATTTTAAATTTTATTTTTATTTGACATTTTAATTTTAATTTTAATATTATTTTTTATTATGATATATAATTTATGATTTATTACTTACGATTTTTTTATTTTTAGCTAGAGTTAGTAACTGAAAAAAATAAGGAAAAATATAATATATCATCCCAAATTATAATCCAAAATAATAGCCGAAATACACTTTGCTCAACTTCAGTATGCAAAACATAATTTTTTTAATGTAGAGAAATAAAGAAATAACCATAGAGAAAAATTTATTCCGCTGTTTGTCTCAGATTCCTGCTCATATTTCTCAGATTCAGATTTCTTAGATTAATCAACTTCATATTTCTATTTAGATTTTTCAGCTTTAGATTCCTCAGCTTTAGCATACTCCTCAGATTTAGCATACTCCTACATAACGTAAAAAAAAGGAAAAGAAAATACTAAAAACTAATTGTAGGTAAAAGAATAAGAAGTAAAACAATAGTAACTTTATTTTTGATTTTCTAAATTTTATTTTTTTAGTTTTTAATTTTCAATTTCTAGATTTTTTATTTTTTATTTTTTTTTATTTTTAGTTTTTAGATTATATTTTTATTTTTAAAATTTTTAATTTTCATAACTTTTAGTTTTTAATTTTTAGGTTGTAATTTTTAGTTTTTGATTTTTGATTTTCGATTTTTGATTTTTATATTTTATTCTTTTATATTTATTATTTTTTATTTTTTTATTTTTTATTTTTGAATTTTGAATTTTTTTGTTTATATTTTATATTTCATATTTTTATTTTATTTTATTTTATATTTTAGATTTTAAGTTTTTAATTTTTAGTTTTTACTTTTAAAATTTAAATTTTAAATTTTTAGTTTTTAGTTTCTAATTTATATATTTTAAGTCTAATTTTAGTTTTAAATTTTAATTTTAGTGTCTATTTTTTATTTTTATTTTTTATTTTAACTTCTAATTTTTAGTTTTTACTTTTTAATTTCTAATTTCTAATTTCTAATTTCCAATTTTTAATTTCTAATTTTTTAATTTTTAATTTTTAGTTTCTAATTTCAAATTTTAATTTTTTTTAGTATTTATTATTTATTATTTGTTACTTATTATTATTGCTTATAATTTATTTTTTATTTTTTTAGCTAGAGGTAGTATCTGACAAAAAAAAGCAAAATATAAAATATCATCCAAAATAATAGGGGAAATACTCTTGGTTAGTTTCAGCTTCAGTTTACATAGTATAATTCTTTCAAATTTCAATTTTGATTTCTCAGCTTTAGCATACTCTTTAGTTTCCTCATATTCATTCCTGCTCAGCATCACGGATTCAGATTACTCGGCTGATTAGATTTCTGTTTAGATTCCTCAGATTTCTGTTTAGATTCCTCAGCTTCAGCATACTCATCTGCTTCAGATTTCTCTAAAATTTCTTTTCACCTTTAATTCTATATAGGTTACAGTTACCATTTATTTTTATTTTTTAAATTTCAGTTTTGAAATTTAGTTTTTTAATTTTATTTTTAAAAAATTTAGCATCACTCCTTATGTGGCAGCTTATGTGTCAGCTGACATGACAGTTGACATGGCAGCGGACATGATAAATTTATGAATTAAAATAAAATTGCTATTTTTATTAAATTAAAATGTAATTTTTTTATTTTTTATTTTTTATTTTTTATTTTTTATTTTTATTTTTTATTTTGTATTTGTATTTTTTATTTTTAAATTTTTTTTAATTTTTTTTTTAATTTTAAATTTTTTTCAATTTTTTTAATTTTAATTTTTAATTTTTAATTCTTTATAATTTTTAATTTTTAATTTTTAATTTTTTATTTTTTATTTTTAATTTTAAATTTCTACTTTTTTTATTTTTTTATTTTTAATTATTAATTTTAAATTTTAAATTTTATTTTTAAATTTTAAATTATTTAATTTTAAATTTTAAATTTTTTAGTTTTTATTTTTTATTTTTTACTTTATATTTTTTATTTTTTATTTTTTACTTTTTATTTATTATTTATTTATTTTTTTATATTTTATATTTTATATTTTATATTTGATATTTTATATTTATTTATTTATTTATTTATTTTTTACTTTTTTACTTTTTATTTCTTATTTTTATACTTATTTTTTATTTAAATTTTTTTTTTTATTAAATTCTATTTCTCCTATATTTCTTAAATTTTCACTATTTATTAATCATTGTTTATTATTTATTTCTTATATTTTTAGCCAAAGAGAGTAACTGACAAAAAAAATAAAAAAATAATCCAAAATAATAGAAGAAATACCGTTCGCCACCATTACCGTCTTTCTAATATATTTTTTTTGAAGCAACGGGTAATTGTGGCGAACTCGCCTCTACTGGGGCTCAAACTCCGGACCACTCGGGCCGCATACATCTCTCTTAACCACTAACCTAGAGGTCATTTGCATATACTTCCAAAATATATATATATATATATTTTTCCATATATATATATATATATATATATATATATATATATATATATACATATATTTGGAAAACCTCCCATTTTTATTCATTCAAGGTGCAAAATGCCGAAGCCTTTACAAGTAAGCGCAAAAAGAAAAACAACAAGAAAGGGGAGCCGTACAGAACAAAATGATCATAGGACCAAAATGTCAACACCTATACCAAAAACCAAACAACAAGATGCAAAATCTGAGTAGCTAGGAAAAAAGAGAGTTCCAAAAGAGAAGCTGGCCGTGCGAGCAGGAAGATCTGATCTTCCGGCACTGTCGGAGTACCTCCCCAATAACCTGGTCGGCTGAGTACTGGTGACGTTCATATCTCACCTTATTGCGATTCTTCCAAAGGACCCACGTAGCGGCCGCCCTAACGATCTGGTGACCGTGGGAAGTAGAGGCCCAACCTGCCAAGAGCTGCCCACACCGCTGGTAAAGGACTCTCCAGACCTTGACCGGTAAATCCCCTTGACAGAAGATATGGTCGATGGTTTCGGTCTTACTTTCTAACATATATATATATATATACAGATGACCTCTAACCTAGTGGTTAAGAGAGATGAATCTGCCCCGAGTGGTCAGGAGTTCGAATCCCAGTGGGAGTTATTCCAGAAATAATTTATCTGGTTCCAAATATATATATATATATATATATATATATATATATATATATATATATATATATATATATATTGAAAAATACCTCATATTTTATTAATTAAGGCTCAAAATGCCGAAGCCACGTATACAAGCATAAAAAGGAAAGCCTATACAAGTATACAACAAACGGAACGACGAGAGGGAGGGAGGGGGGGGGGGGGGGGGGGGGCTTTTCTGCCACCCAGAGGATGGGAGGTCGCCCAGGGCTCGGGGTGGATCGAGGACCATACAGGTCTACGTTAATCACTTCGGTTACGTCACTGTGCCGTCGTGAGCCTGTGAATAGGATTAGACACTTAGGATCTCATCCACATGTCTTGACTCCTTGTTAATCTCTAGCCCTTGATTTCATTGAGTCCTTGATTTGCATCCTGTTTGAAAACCTTTTCAATGGCTAAAGTGTTTGTTCTTGTTACAGTTAAGATGGACTCTCAAGACAGGAACAATGCTGCACTGAACACTCCACCGTCTACATGAGGCTCTTTCACGTACATGACTCCACCGATACAAGAAGGCCAGCTCACTCATGCGAGTAAAAAAACCACAATTCTCGAGATTCCGCAGAGGCTATATTCTACCGCCTCCACAGTTTCCTCCACAGACACCACCACCAGCACCCGGTCTGCCACCAGCATCTGTTCCACCACCAGCACAAGCCCTGCATCCAGCACGTGTTCCACATCCAGTACCAGCCATGCACCCCGCACCAGTGATGTATCCATCTTTTTCCATGCACCTACCGTCGACGATGTATCCAGCACATGTTCTGCCTCCGCCCCCAGCACTGGACAATGTCACACTCTTCGGGATCATCCAGCAGCAGGCCAACATATTTTGCGACACTTTGAGAGAGGTTCTTCAGATTTGAGATGCTCCGCGACAACGTCCGGGATTCCCAAGCACTTCGTGGACTTTAGGCCCATGTCGTTCTATGGGACAAAGGGGATCGTCTACGGTGATGATTGGCTGGAGAACATGGAGAGGTATCTGAAGATGGCCCGAGGCCCAGAAGATCTGAAGATCGAGTCGGCCAGTGGACAGCTTTTCGACATTGCACGGACGTGGTATCAAGGCGAACCCCGATTTTCTGCTCTAGACGTGACTTGGGAGGATGTCACGACCCGCATCCTAGAGTAAGGGCACGAGAACGTAACAACGCCCAGCCTACGTCGCAGTGTCGACGGTAGAACGCTGTCATAGGTCAATCATCTAACAATATAAAGGTACCTGTACAGTATATACACTCCGAATGGTGGTGACATAGCAATATACAGTCTCAATCACATCTAAAGCAGAATGAAAGATAGGCAGATGGATAGATAAATACTGGAATGAAGGAAAAACCACATAAATACAACCAGAGAGTCTAAGTGTCTACTGACATAACAAATCAGAACATCCAGCTCAAACAAGACTCTAGTACTGAAAAGAAAGAGTATATACAATCTAGATCTCAATGACAGAAAATAGAAAACCTAGACTAGGGAGCCTCAGTCTCTAAACTAGTGGATCAGGCTGGAAACCTGGGTCACACATGGCATCCACAGCTGTCCCATAGTAGGTATCTATGCATGCCTCCTCCTCATCCTCTATAAAATTTTCAACAGGTCCAGTCAGGACGGGAGCGAGCACAAAACATCTCACGCAGTTCATAACGAGTTAGGAAATATAAAGCATGCAATAGAGTAGAGTACATGAAACCTTGAAAGAAGAAGATATATGAAAAACAGTAGAGATTTGATAACAGAAAATATCTAAATATGATAAGTAAGACTGTAAGGAACATGTGATTTAGAGCACAATATGGTTATGTAAACGGGTTAGGTTATACAATAAAATGAGACTCCTTTGTACGTGGGTGTACAATAGACATATACAATTTTTTATGCAATACGATTGATCACATAACCATTTTCTACTCCCCCTCCCCAATCAATACACAAGGATCCAATTCAGTTACGTTACCTTATACAATGACTTGTACAATAACTTGTACAATGGCTTGTACAATGGCTCAATGTGATACTGAGAGTACAATATGCACAATGAGTGTACAATGATAAGGGTATTCAATAAATACAACATGTAAGTGAAACGCACATCACAATATGTACTTAGTGAATACAAGGAGATAACATCTCAGAAGAAGATCCATATAGTACCAATCCGTGATAATGATCGTGTCAGCATCAAGTACAGTAATCTAGAGCAAGAATGTAAATCCATACAAGTATGAAACGGTCAGAGAATGTACTCGCCTGATATCCTGAGTGTCTGAAGAGAATATACTGTCCAAGGAGTGGTGTCTGTCTCCTATAGAACAGTACAAGTCACTAAGAGTCTAAAAAATGATAAGATGAAATCTTACTATGCATTCTACATGATTCTAGGTCAATCTAGGCCAAAGTCAACTCTTGGTCAACATTGGTCAACCCTAGAAGTCAAACTAGGTCAATCTAGTCTAATCAAGTCTAAACTCAACTATCTAGGTCTAACCAGTCATGCTAGGCTCTAACAAGGCTATACTAGACTACATACAACATTCAAGTACTCATACACCCATGCATTCCTAGGCTAAAATTATATGTATACATATAGATATACATTCACACCTATATATATAGGAACATTACATCACCTTTGATTAGACATAGGTATATATATATGTGCTATGCATACATAGAGAGGGAAACCATATGGTGTGTGAATATGTGTTCAGAAAAACAACAGTGAAAGAAGAGGGAAGAGTGTGTGTGTAGGATCAGGACAATACAATGGGCTATGTGTGTGTGGGTGTACAGGAATTTAATAGTGAAGAGTGTGTGCAGGAATATAGACAGTGACAACAGCCCTGTTCTCTGGTTGATACAAGGAGCTCAGTTAAGTGAAGGTGCTAGAGTGCAATGGTGTGTGTGTGCTAGGGTGCAGTCCAAACTGGACAGTGTGTGATCAGGTATTAAGTGCAGGAATTGACAAGGCAGTACAACCAGTGAAAGAAAAGGAAAAATATGTGTGTATCCTTGTGTTCACAGGAATGTCAAGATCCTGGAAATCAGGCTACACAGGAAATAATCAACAGTGTAAGATAATGTGTGTGTAGCAGGAATTAAATGTAGGAATCAACAGTGCAAAGTGTGTGTGATATGCAATGATAGTGTGTAGACAATCAATAATAAAAAAGAAGACAAGGAAACAGTTTAAGCCAATCTCAGGTTTTGTTTTCTCCAAACAATTGTGAACTTCACCCAACTAAGATTTTACATAACCAAAATGTCAGGAATCAGTGAGCTACTCACTGAAATCTCAAGTTATTCATAATTCTCAGATTTCAGAGAACAACTCAGATTCACATTAAGATTACACATTAATTTCCAGTTAAGAAGAAGAAAAAGGAAAGGAAATCAGATCATGTCTCAAATCTCAGTTATAAAGTCTAGAGGAATTTCTCAGATTCATCTTAGCAATTTAGGGAACCATTTGAATCAATGACAGCAGTAAAAACCAGTTCATGATACCCTTATCATCCCATCGATACTCATAACAGCCCACACACATCATTTAACACCAACTCATGACCATGGCAAGATAACACATAGGAGAACATAATTTAGAGTCTAAACTCAGCATTAAATCATCAATACTAGGATTAAACATTAGACAAAATCAAATTAGAAAAAACTGGAATGTACAGGAACTTAGTATCAGACAGGACATTGATTTAATGGGAAAGAAATAGCAAAATCAATTAATCATGAATCTAAAGCTTTGGAAATGTAAACATCCCTCGTGCACAACCCCACACATCATCTTGTGTCACCCATAGGCCGACACGGCGTATCCACAGCAAGAAAACATAGAGTGATACACATACAGTGCACTGTCAGTGCACTGTCTCGTGCACACGTGCACTTGTGTCGTGTGTACGACACAGGACACGAATGAATCTCGTTGTGACACACATGGGTAGCCCACCTATAGGGCTACCTCATGGGCCCACTGGCCAGTGTCTACGACGTGTCAGGGTCAGACACGAGACCCGTGTCAGTGGGGGAAACCCACAGTGCACTGCCATAGGCCAATCCCCGTGTGGGATCAATATCTCTCTTGACACGACTCGGGGACATGTGAGACTTGACACATGGCGTGTCAGTCCATGCCCCTAGCCTCATGTCGAGTTTTGTGTCCAAAAGTTACGTGTCGTGTCCGCTACAGGGCCCGATAGGCAGGGGATCCTTGTAGCAGCGCGCGACCCTGTGTGCGCGCGTGTCCACAACCTCAAACTGACACAAGACGACACGGAAATCAAGATACAAAGACACGAAACAGTAAGCAAGAACAAAACCCTATTTCCTATTCAAAAACAAAATCGAAATAAATACAAAATGCTCATTGAGGCATTTTGTCAAACACCTAGGACTAGTGGTTGATACGTGTCCAGAATGGACACAAATCCACCGACACAGGACACGAACCTTATCCAGGCATTAGGGGGACCCTTAGGGATTCCTATTGGTGAAGACTACATGAAATTTCATGGGGATTTGAAGAAATTACCTCCTTGTGAACTTTCAATGGAAAAAGCCTCTTTCTAGCTCCTTGCTTGGTATCCCAATCACTTCTAATCAATGCCAAACTGAACCAAAACATTCACAACAGCAAGAATGACAGATTTAGAAACTAATGCAACTAATTTGGGGATTTTAGGACCTATAATGGAATTATAATGAATTTATTAAGACAAGAACTCACCTCCTTGGAAAATAGGGCTCTTCCTAAAGAAAAGAGGCAACCCTAGATTTGGGAGGGGTTTTATATGGTGGGAATCCCTATGTTGATGGTGTGGCCGGCCACTAGGGCTTGGGGTTAGGGTTTAGTCATATGGTTGGGCCTTGGGCCAAGCTACAAAGGCTAGTGTAGATTAACTTAAACAAGGTTCTAAAACCACAAGTCATGACTTATGACTTCTAATCCTATTGCTAAAATGACTTAAACCAAGTGCTAGGCTAGGTTAGACTAGAGTCACTTGACCTAACCATGGCCCACTAACTAGGGTTAGCTTCTAGGTAGGTCTACAAAGTCGACACTAGTCAAAAGTCAACATAATCAAACAATTTCAAATAAATTCCTAAAAATTCCCATAAATTCTAATAAATTTAAATAATAAATAATAATCCCAAATAATTTTTAAAATTATAAAAATGACTAAAATACCCCTCAGTCTGGAAATAAACACTAGCAAGACACCAAATCATAAGTCATGAATTTAAATAGTTTAAAAATAATTAGAAATTACTAAAAATCATAACATGAAATAAATACCATTAAATAATAATTATAATTACAAAATTTCAAAATTACCCTCTCCTGAAAAACTGGGTGTTACAATCCTACCCACCTTAGAAAAATTTCGTCCTCGAAATTAAAATGGCAGTAGTCCTTCTAGGTCAAACACCCCACAATCAGAGTCTCAAACATACCGTCAGATAATCATATGCGTCTGTCCAAAACCATGATACTCAGAATCTCTGTCATGCCAATGAGCAAGGCTACGATAATCACAGAGTCCTCAACTATGGTACATACCTCTAGAACTATGGTATTTAAAATTTTTGCATTACCGCGCGCTTGGCAGCGAAAACCTTAAATTCTCACACCCGAGAAATACGTCCATTGTCCGACTATATGTCCTCCCTATGCCTGCTAGCATGACCCTAGAGGATTCTAAAATCTCATAATCGTGGCGACCTAGCCCATACGACCTATCTCAGAAGAAAATTAAATCATACTGAAATACCAGATCAAACTTATCAGCAATGAAGCAGCAGATAGGAATAGATGGAATTAAATTTTCAAGATAGGAATTGCAGAATTTAATCAAAGAACGAAACCTGCAACTAGATCTCCAACGGCCTGAGCATCCTCGGCTGTCATGGCGAAAGCTCGCCCTGGCTGGCCTCCCCTGGCCTGCTGCTGATGCTGGACAAACCTCTGCTGCTGAGTCTGCAATGGTGGTCCCCTCTGCTGCCCTGCCGGGGCCCTAGCCCCTGGTGCTACCTGAGCAAATGGTGTCGGGTTCTGGAGACACTCTCTACACTGATGCTCTGCTGACCCGTAAAGTAAACACATACCCAGTCTCTTCCTGCAATCGTTCCACCAATGGCCTGGCTTCTTGCAAAAGTTGCACACGGTGTCCTGCTGATACTGCACCTGTCCCTGAACCTGATACTGAACAGGCCTCTGCTGCTGCTGATGTATCTGAGCCCTTGGCTGCTGGTACTGCTGCTGAAACTGTATGCCTGGCATCGGCTGCTGATACTGCTGCTGAAACTGTATGCCTGGCATCGGCTGCTGATACTGCTGCTGAAACTGACGCTGAACGTGCGGCCTCTTGGCCGGTCCTCCGCTGCTGGTGCCCCCAACTGGGTCTCGCCCCCTCTTGAACCTAAGCTCAAGATCATACTCTGCAGCTAAAGCGTCCACCAGAATCTCTTCAAAGGTAGTGCTGCGGGCGTTCTTGGTGTAGGACTTGACCTCCTTTACCAAGCCCTTCCGGAACCTCCGGGCCTTCGTCGTCTCTGACAAGTCATCCATAAATCTGCTCAGGTGGCAGAACTCTCCTGCGTACTCCTCCACAGACTGGTTCCCCTGGACTAGGGCCTTGAACTGGGTCTCGAGGGCTCCCAGCGCTGCGTCTGGAAAAAACTTCTCCTTGAACAGCTTCTTGAATGCTGCCCAAGTCTGTCCTGCTGTACCGACCCTCAGGTCAGTCTGGTACCAGGTACGGGCCAGATCCTGCATCATGCTGGCCGCTGCCTCTATCTGGAGCCTCATCGGGATCTCAGCCAACCTGAAAATCTCCTCCATATGCTCGATCCACTCATCGGCATACAAGATCCCCTCTGTCCCTCGGAAGTCTCTCGGGTGCATCTTTTGGAAATCTTGAATGCCCTTCTCCCGTGGCTAGTATGGCTGCGGGGCTGCCGCTGGCTGAGCTATGACTCTCTCTACCGCAGTCATTGCCAGCTCAATGCCTCGTGCGAGCTCTGCTGTCTGTCACCGCTGCTGAGTCTGCTGACCCTCCATGTACTGCCGAAAGAAGGCTAACAGCTGAACGGCGTCAACTGTCCCTGCAGGTGGCTGCTGGAACGGTACCTCTGGAATGACTGGGTCCTGCCTCCGAACTGGTGAAGGCATACCCTCAGCTGCTGCTGCTGCTGAAGACCCAATATGAGCAGAGGTGGCAGGAGCTGTAGCCTCCCGACCCTGCTGAACTGGCTGAGAGGGTAGCAGTCCCCTCTACAGTATCTCCATGAATGGCACGCTGTAATCGCGTATCCACCATCCTGAAGACAGATCAAACAAACAATTGCTGAGAATGAGTCGAAATAGCAAAGGAGGACAGTTATATTCAAGGAGAACAAAATTAGCAAGAACTGAGATGGTATGAATTTGATATGAGTTTTTCCTAGTACGATTGAGTACCTTCAAAATATCCTAATCCTACTGCAGGCTGTAGTGATACTCTAGTTCGAATACCACTACATAAACTCGACCTGCATGGGCCACCACTAAAAACGTGTCACGACCCGCACCCTAGAGTAAGGGCACGAGAACGTAACAACGCCCAGCCTACGCCGCAGTGTCGACGGTAGAACGCTGTCCTAGGTCAATCATCTAACAATATAAAGGTACCTGTACAGTATATACACTCCGAATGGAGGTGACATAGCAATATACAGTCTCAATCACATCTAAAACAGAATGAAAGATAGGAAGATGGATAGATAAATACTGGAATGAAGGAAAAACCACATAAATACAACCAGAGAGTCTAAGTGTCTACTGACATAACAAATCAGAACATCCAGCTCAAACAAGACTCTAGTACTGAAAAGAAAGAGTATATACAATCTAGATCTCAATGACAGAAAATAGAAAACCTAGACTAGGGAGCCTCAGTCTCTAAACTAGTAGATCAGGCTGGAAATCTGGGTCACACATGGCATCCACAGCTACCCCATAGTAGGTATCTATGCATGCCTCCTCCTCATCCTCTGTAAAATTTTCAACAGGTCCAGTCAGGACGGAAGCGAGCACAAAACATCTCACGCAGTTCATAACGAGTTAGAAAATATAAAGCATGCAATAGAGTAAAGTATATGAAACGCTGAAGGAAAAAGATATATAAAAAACAGTAGAGATTTGATAACAGGAAATATCTAAATATGATAAGTAAGACTGTAAGGAACATGTGATTTAGAGCACAATATGGTTATGTAAACGGGTTAGGTTACACAATAAAATAGGACTTCTTTGTACGTGGGTGTACAATGGACATATACAATTTCTTATACAATACGATTGATCACATAACCATTTTCTACTCCCCCTCCCCAATCAATACACAAGGATCCAATTCAGTTACGTTACCTTATACAATGACTTATACAATAATTTGTACAATGGCTTGTACAATGGCTTGTACAATGGCTCAATATGATACTGAGAGTACAATATGCACAATGAGTGTACAATGATAAGGGTATTCAATAAATACAACATGTAAGTGAAATGCACATCACAATATGTACTTAGTGAATACAAGGAGATAACATCTCAGAAGAAGATCCATATAGTACCAATCCATGATAATGATCGTGTCAGCATCAAGTACAGTAATCTAGAGCAAGAATGTAAATCCATACAAGTATGAAACGGTCAGAGAATGTACTCGCCTGATATCCTGAGTGTCTGAAGAGAATATACTGTCCGAGGAGTGGTGTCTGTCTCCTTTAGAACAGTACAAGTCACTAAGAGTCCAAAAAATGATAACGTGAAATCCTACTATGCATTCTACATGATTCTAGGTCAATCTAGGCCAAAGTCAACTCTTGGTCAACTTTGGTCAACCCTAGAAGTCAAACTAGGTCAATCTAGTCTAATCAAGTCTAAACTCAACTATCTAGGTCTAACCAGTCATGCTAGGCTCTAACAAGGCTATACTGGACTACACACGACATTCAAGTACTCATACACCCATGCATTCCTAGGCTAAATATTATATGTATACATATAGATATACATACACACCTATATATATAGGCACATTACATCACCTTAGATTAGATATAGGTATATATATATGTGCTATGCATACATAGAGAGGGGAACCATATGGTGTGTGAATATGTGTTCAGAAAAACAACAGTAAAAGAAGAGGGAAGAGTGTGTGTATGGGATCAGGACAATACAATGGGCTATGTGTGTGTGGGTGTACAGGAATTTAATAGTGAAGAGTGTGTGCAGGAATATAGACAGTGACAACAGCCCTGTTCTCAGGTTGATACAAGGAGCTCAGTTAAGTGAAGGTGCTAGAGTGCAATGGTGTGTGTGTGCTAGGGTGCAGTCCAAACTGGACAGTGTGTGATCAGGTATTAAGTGTAGGAATTGACAAGGCAGTGCAACCAGTGAAAGAAAAGGGAAAACATGTGTGTATCCTTGTGTTCACAGGAATGTCAAGATCCTGGAAATCAGGCTACACAGGAAATAATCAACAGTGTAAGATAATGTGTGTGTAGCAGGAATTAAATACAGGAATCAACAGTGCAAAGTGTGTGTGATATGCAATGATAGTGTGCAGACAATCAATAATAAAAAAGAAGACAAGGAAACAGTTTAAGCCAATCTCAGGTTTTGTATTCTCCAAACAATTGTGAACTTCACCCAACTCAGGTTTTACATAACCAAAATGTCAGGAATCAGTGAGCTACTCACTGAAATCTCAGGTTATTCATAATTCTCAGATTTCAGAGAACAACTCAGATTCACATTAAGATTACACATTAATTTCCAGTTAAGAAGAAGGAAAAGGAAAGGAAATCAGATCATGTCTCAAATCTCAGTTATAAAGTCTAGAGTAATTTCTCAGATTCATCTTAGCAATTTAGGGAACCATTTGAATCAATGACAGCAGTAAAAACCAGTTCATGATACCCTTATCATCCCATCGATACTCATAACAGCCCACACACATCATTTAACACCAACTCATGACCATGGCAAGATAACACATAGGAGAACATAATTTAGAGTCTAAACTCAGCATTAAATCATCAATACTAGGATTAAACATTAGACAAAATCAAATTAGAAAAAACTGGAATATACAGGAACTTAGTATCAGACAGGACATTGATTTAATGGGAAAAAAATAGCAAAATCAATTAATCATGAATCTAAAGCTTTGGAAATGTAAACACCCCTCGTGCATAACCCCACACATCATCTCGTATCACCCATAGGCCGACACGGCATGTCCACAGCAAGAAAATACAGAGTGATACACATACAGTGCACTGTCAGTACACTGTCTCGTGCACACGTGCACTTGTGTCGTGTGCACGACACAGGACACGAATGAATCTCGTGGTGACACGCATGGGTAGCCCACCTATAGGGCTACCTCATGGGCCCACTGGCCAGTGTCCATGACGTGTCAGGGTCGGACACGAGACCCGTGTCAGTGGGGGAAACCTACAGTGCACTGCTATAGGCCAATCCCCGTGTGGGATCAATATCTCTCTCGACACGACTCGGGGACATGTGAGACTTGACATATGGCATGTCAGTCCATGCCCCTAGCCTCGTGTCGAGTTTCGTGTCCAAAAGTTACGTGCCGTGTCCGCTACAGGGCCCGATAGGCAGGGGATCCTTGTAGCAGCGCGCGACCGTGTGTGCGCGCGTGTCCACAACCTCAAACTGACACAGAACGACACGGAAATCAAGATACAAAGATACGAAACAGTAAGCAAGAACAAAACCCTATTTCCTATTCAAAAACAAAATCGAAATAAATACAAAATGCTCATTGAGGCATTTTGTCAAACACCTAGGACTAGTGGTTGATACGTGTCCAGAATGGACACGAATCCACCGACACAGGACACGAACCTTATCCAGGCATTAGGGGGACCCTTAGGGCTTCCTATTGGTGAAGACTATATGAAATTTCATGGGGATTTGAAGAAATTACCTCCTTGTGAACTTTCAATGAAAAAAGCCTCTTTCTAGCTCCTTGCTTGGTATCCCAATCACTTCTAATCAATCCCAAACTGAACCAAACCATTCACAACAGCAAGAATAACAGATTTAGAAACTAATGCAACTAATTTGGGGATTTTAGGACCTATAATGGAATTATAATGAATTTATTAAGACAAGAACTCACCTCCTTGGAAAATAGGGCTCTTCCTAAAGAAAAGAGGCAACCCTAGATTTGGGACGGGTTTTATATGGTCGGAATCCCTATGTTGATGGTGTGGCCGGCCACTAGGGCTTGGGGTTAGGGTTTAGTTATATGGTTGGGCCTTGGGCCAAGCTACAAAGGCTAGTGTAGATTAACTTAAACAAGGTTCTAAAACCACAAGTCATGACTTATGACTTCTAATCCTATTACTAAAATGACTTAAACCAAGTGCTAGGCTAGGTTAGACTAGAGTCACTTGACCTAACCATGGCCCACTAACTAGGGTTAGCTTCTAGGTAGGTCTACAAAGTCGACACTAGTCAAAAGTCAACATAATCAAACAATTTCAAATAAATTCCTAAAATTCCCATAAATTCTAATAAATTTAAATAATAAATAATAATCCCAAATAATTCTTAAAATTATAAAAATGACTAAAATACCCCTCAGTCTGGAAATGAACACTAGCAAGACACCAAATCATAAGTCATGAATTTAAATAGTTTAAAAATAATTAGAAATTACTAAAAATCATAACATGAAATAAATACCATTAAATAATAATTATAATTACAAAATTTCAAAATTACCCTCTCCTGGAAAACTGGGTGTTACAGAGGAATTCAAGCGACTGTTCAAGAGGAAATTCTATCCATACGTAGCGCAAGAGGCGTTGGTGAGTCAGTTCGAGCATCTAGAGCAAGGCAGCCACACCGTCGACGAGTACACATCAGAGTTTTCTCACCTCAGCCGTTTCGTAGAGAACTTGGTCAGCACCCCTGAAGACGAGGCGCGACGATTCAGAAAAGGACTATCTCACGAGATTCGTATGGCCATCGCCACCAGCCGAGCCGCCACTTACGTGGAGATTTTAGAGGTCGCCCAAGCTGTAGAAGAGGAGCTGAGTCACAAGCCGAAGAGAAATCGAGACGCACTCGGAGGAGACAACAACCAAGCAGCACTGGCAAAACGTCCCAACATTCCAGGGAAGACACCAGCGTAGCAGCTTCAGCAGCAACCACAAGCAGCCCCATGCCAAGTCCAAGACGTTTCCATCTGTCAGCATTGCTCGAAGAAAGACCACACTCAAGAAAATTGTCGCAGCAGATTAGGGTTGTATTGGACTTGTGGATCCAACCAACACTTGTCTCGAAATTGTCCGAAGAAGAACACAAGTGCCCCGCCACTACCGACCGCAGAAGGAGGGCGAGCCTTGCCATGATCACAGAAGATGCGACGACACCACAAGGAGCAGCTGGTGGAAAATTTTCAGTAGAGAAATTACAGTAGTAGCATAGATAGACCTATTTTTGATTGAATTGTTTAAAATTTGAATAGAAATTTATTCTAGACTTTTCATTCTAATAGATCACAGTTCTTTAAATTTCGAGGACGAAATTTGTTTAAGGAGGGTAGAGTTGTCAACCCCTTGACCAAATTTTCTGAATTTGTGAAATTAAAATTCATTTTTATTTGTCTCATATATTGGTTATTGTCTTACATATATAATTGATATGATTTATAGATTTATTACACTTAATAAATCAAAAAAGGACCAAATATGAAATAGTATAATTACAGGGGCTTATTGCAAGAATCTCTTATTCAAATATCACAATAGCATAAGAGAACCGCAGAGATCGAATAAGGAATTCAAATTCCTTTGTGCATCTCTCTGAGATCTTCATTCAGATTCAATCCTATCAGATTTCCTTGTATAAAGGGGCGGCCAAACCCTCTTCTTGAAAACCCTAGCCGTCTACTCCTTCTCCCTTACGAAGGAAACCTGGGAAGAGCAGCCGGAGTTTCAATCTAGACGAGAGGGCATTCAAATCCTCAAAGCAGGTAACCATTAACTCTTGATGGCACCAGTTAATCCCCTAGTAATAGCTGCTGTGATCATACACCTAATAGGCTGATAGGTGGTTGGGTTAATGTCTAAGAGGTATTGAATATATGGTTGTGCTATCGAGGAAATAGGGGGTATTCCCCTGTACTCTAAGTGTCGATACATTAGGTTCATGTAGATGTTTTAGATGCTGACACATAGGTTCCTTGCATCCATATGAGCCTTTCCCTAGTATCCTTTAGATTTTGTAGGTAAACCATATATTCAGATTTACACTGACAGGATATTGATATGGGAACTTCCTTTTAACCAGTAGGTATAGAAATAAGAGTTTTCCCTGATAATGCCATATAACCTTCTTGGTAACCATTCAATACTGTTATATATAAATTCTCTTTGTACCTAATGGTTGTTGACAAGATAAGGTTTCCTTGTATACCAACTTGATGCTTGTACCTGAAACAATATCACATATTGGTTTCACTTAGTGGTTAACCCCTACAATAATGTATTATCCAAGACATATAGGTGTCTGATGTGTTAAACGGAGTACACAGGCAATGGAGGATGTGTTGGCAGATATAGGGATATAGGAAAGAGGTGGTAGTGTCAGATTGACATTTAGGGTCGAGAGATGTGTATGTAACAGAGTAGTCATTTGACCCATACACTGGTACACAGGTTGTGTACCTTACTGTAGAATGGGCTAGAGTGTAAGAACCCTGTGTATTAATCTTAACTGTACAAGTCATGAGGAGATGGGTGAAGGCTTAGAGTCCCCTGGTATCCCACAGTGTCAAGCCAGACTTAGATAGAGATTGGTGTCCAGATTATAAGGGGCAGGTTGGCAGTAGCAGGGACACACCAGCATGTAGGAATAGGTGAGGTGCAGGTACTGTGAGGGTATGGGCTACAAATGTAGTGTTTGCCCTGTGACAGGTGGCTTTGTATCCAGGAGATACTCTCATGTACTAGTAATTAGAGGGCAGCAGTACCTGCCATAGGAAACAGAGTCACCATGAAATTGATCTACCTTTCAAATATTGTCATATGACCCTTTAAATGAATGGATGATTTTAGTTAGCAGTCTTATGTCTTTTTTGTGATTTCATAAATGAATGCAGGTCTTATTGTATAGTTAGTTTTCTTGTATAGCTAGTCTAGTGCTTGTGGTACCTTGGTGGAAACAGTCCAAAATATATACACTAACCCAGCTCCACCTTAGTAGATGTTTTAGTCCTTGATTCAGCCCCTCTTTACCTAGTTAGATGGCATACTAGGTTAAGAAGCAGGGCTCAAGCATAAATGTAAGAATGTGCAACTTATGTTTAGTATCAGTCCTAAACATGTCCATGTTGATACAGTCCTCATATCACATGTATCAATCCCATCTATATGTTAAAATATTATGGTAGCAGTCCACTTTAGAATAGTACCTGGGCAAGTGAGGGACTTGGTAAGAGCAGATATGTACAATATGTGTGGTACAGTGCCCATGTAGAGGACTAGTGTGCACAGGTAGTTATTAGTAGGGATTCAGGTGTAGGTAACAAAGTTATGATGGGATACACAGTAGTCAAATAGGTACCTGAAGAGGGAAGCATGAGTGTTCCCCATGCTCTGTTAGCATGAGAAAGGTGTGTGTATGACTTCATGTACAAACTGTGCCATAGGCCTGATACATAGATAGGGTGATTCCCAAGTGCTGTAACATGAGAGCAAATGTTAGGTGTAGAGTTAGATGAGGAAAAGTCAAAGGTGTACAAACACAGGACAACAGGATACAGTCAACAACAACTCAGCAACTATGAGGCTGGATGCAGGATTAAGTGCAGACAGGGCTCATCTACTCTGAGTATAGGAGATTTTGATTAACCATTGGTAGCATGTGTATGGCTATAAGGTCAAGAGAGTGGGGGTAAGTGATGTATCAGTCCTTACCTTGTGTTAGGTTGAACTGATACACTATTGACCAATTTAGTACTAGTTACACTAGGATGTTAGGTTAAGTGTCCATTAATAGTTGGTATCAAACCATATGTGGCAGGAAGACCATAGCAGTTCAAAGAAGGCCATTACTGTACTAGCACTTGCAAAGCAAGGTATTGTCCAGGATTTAGTTAAAATTCAGAAACAGAGATGGGATTTTAGTCTAGATAAGAGTAGCTAGGTATAGAAGAAAACAAAGGAGTGAACCTCATTTAGATAAAATAATTTTCTTGCTTTAATTTATGTATTGATATAGTAAACTCACAAACAGGTTACTTGGACATTGACACTGATCATAACCGTACCAGCAGCTCAGGACCTAAGGCAAGTATACCTTGTCTTTCTACACAGCTTTATTTACATGCACTGTCTTTATTATTATCCAGTTTTCTTATATTTTGCCATGTATTTTTCATATCCTGTTTATATACTTGCATTGTTATGTAGACCGTGTTCACAGTTAGCCTTGTATCTTATTGGACGTATCCATTGAGCCTTGATTGAGTCGTGTCGTGAGTCATGAACCGAACTGATTTTTCCTCCGTGTATTGAAACCTTGAAGCTAACCTGCGAGTCCACACTAGCGGCAAGGGTTAGTAATTATCCGTGTCTTAAGCTAACCTGCGAGTCCACACTAGGGACGAGGGTTAGTTGTTATTGGTCCACACCTGTGAGTCCATATTAGGGGCGAGGGTGATGCTAACCTGCGAGTCCACACTAGGGACGAGGGTTAGTAGTATATGGTTTACGCCTACGAGTCCACACTAGGGACGAGGGTGATGCTAGCCTGCGAGTCCACACTAGGGTGAGGGTTAGTAGTTCAAACCTGCGAGTCCACACTAGGGACGAGGGTTTGAGTATTCGATCTGGTCATCCGTCAACACCTTGACATGAGTTCTCTCGTCCTCGTTTAACAGTTTATCTATGTGTAGACAGTGTATAGTTTCGTGCTTTATTCAGTGCTCAGTTTTACTTGTTTACTTTATATTTTCTCTACGCATAATAAACTGTTAGAAAGGCTTATTTTTATGTATCTTGCCAGTCCTCTGAGGACCTGATGATCTCTTCATGTTAGCCGAGTTTGAGTCAGGAGCAGACGAGTGGATTTGAGTTAGCTTCAGATCACGGCGCTTTGCAGTTGAGGTTACTTGGTAGCAGGTTGTACTCAGTTGGTTTATTTCTTGTATTTCTCTATTTTTCCGTCTATTGGTAGTGGATTTGTGTCCACCGGACGTTACATTGAATCTTGGATATATTTAGTTTTCTTTGGTATTTCATTGATCTTGATTGATTCGATTATTCTATGGATGAGATTTAGTTTACCATGTGATTCTAGATTGTCGTGACATGTATTTAGACAGCGTACTACCGTCGACACTGCGGCGTAGGCTGAGCTTAGAGACATTTCGTATCCGAAAAGCGGGTACGGGTCGTGACAGGGGGGCTTTTTTGCCGCCCACACTACAACAAAAAGACCTATTAATGACGCTTGTTAAGTGATTTTCATGACGGCTGATGTGGAAGCGTCATCAATATTCAACAAGACTAGAATCTATGACGGTTTACATTAAAAACGTTATTGATAGTGCTCCAGTGATACGAGCGTTATAAAAGTAGCAAGAAAATTTAAGTCGAAACCTCGACTCCCCCGTAATTCTTCCGCACTTAAGAAAAATTATAAACCCTCTCTCTTTCTCCTTCTCCTCCCGCTCCCCAACTCCCCTCAGCCCACTCCCCGCTCCCCAACTCCCCTCAGCCCGCTCCCCGCTCCCCAACTTCTCTCAGCCCGTTCCTCGCTTCCCTCGGTTACAGACTCCACCGCAGAGGAAAGGTTGTCACCGGCGTAGCCTTCACCACCGGTTTGTCCTAAAATATCGATCATTGCTTATTTTATGCCCTAAATACAAAATATCCTAATTTTTGACAACCATACATGCATCCATCTCTCCAAAATTAGGGTTCTTAATTTTAGGCTTTCATGACGTCTCCGTCCACGTCGGCGATGATCCGAAAAGGGCTGCATCATCGTTGACTTCTCTTGATTAAGTGAGTGATTTTGATTTAGATTTTTTGCCCTAAAAAAACATTTTGCTGGGAGTGTAATTTTTTCTCTAAAAATTAGGGTTCTTAATTTTTCCCTAAAAACAGAATTATAGGACTTGTTTTCTATTAAAAATTTAAAAATTTAAAAGAGAGATGAAAATTGCAAAAAAATTAGAAGACGAAAAACATTGTTTCTTAACAATATCACTTCTACTTGCTGATTATCCAAGTTATCTACACGTGAAAGTTAACTGATAAAAAATGAACGTAAACATTGGGGCAGTCTGGATGCATATTTTAATACTGTAGGAAATTACATTTGATTAGATAGTTGGACTGACTAAGTTGTTTAACTAGTGTTTGTGTGCTAAAATAAAGCATTATATTGTAGCAGTCCAAGTCTTTGCACTCCCTTGGTACAGTTTTGCTTCACTATATTGGTGTTATCTACCAAGCAAGTTCCTGTCTGTGACACAATGTCAACAACACAAATTAACGGATAATTATCCTACGGATGGGATTGCCAACCCCAAGGTTCTCTATGAAAGCCAATCTTGGTATATTAGTTTTTACAATTGATATGTTTCACGTAATACTTATTAATATGGTCCATGGGTAAGTGCTAAAATACCCGTGAATCCCAAAGGAATTACTCCACCTAAGTAGATCCGAGGACCAGCTAAAATTAAATCCTAAATCCCTATAGTGGCCTTCAATGAGCCAGGAATAAAGCATTTCACAGCTCTTCAAGAACAATAAACATCAAACTGTACGATATTGTTGATACATGGTTGACAGAGAGAAAGTATTGTCAACTTTGGAGACTAGTAATTTTGTTCTTATTGACAGCTGATTAATCAAAACAGGACTAATTATTCCTTTTCAGGAAGAGAATTATGTTATCTTTCTGTCCCAAACTAATTGAAGTTCGTTGGGGTCGAGGAGGTTCAAAGGCCAAACAACATCAACTACCCGACAATTTTTCAGTATCGTTTAGCATTCATCTAGATTGATGTTTAATATGATTAGGATTTGTTTTCTTTCATATATGAGCATGTTAAGGCTTTGTAATCCACTAATCATACTTTATTTTGTCGACTGGATTTGATATAAGAGATTTATTTTTCTTGGAGATACGTTCTCCTTTGTATCTATCCCACTTCTTCTCCTGTATAAGAAGTCTGTTTACAAAGCACCGTAGGTTCCTATTTCTAGGATGAATTATAAGCCTACTTGCAAATAAAGAAAAATAAATCATAATTCTAATTCAAACAAACCCAAATCATATCCAGAGGACAATCTAATAAATTCTACAAAATACTGGGAAAAACTTGCCAAACAACCCTGTTTGGGTTCCCGAAAAACTTCCACTAGTTGGGGGATAGAGTATGAAATTCACTTTCTGAAAATATAATAAGTAGTGGATCAAAAGTTACAAGGAACAGTTTGCATGCCTACTCTAAAAATATAATAAGTAGTCGTTGTCGTAGTTTGTATGTTGGTACTGTTGGGCTGTTCATTATGGGTGCAGGTACGCTCATGTTTGTACGAGTCGATACTGGACACGGATGTGAGGATACCTTCGTGTCGATGATGTAGCCTCTCCACAGTTGCAGCGGCGACCCGGCGAGGCGTTGTGCGTGCCTGCGAGCCGAGTCCGAAGGCTCCCTTCGGATTCTGACACCAAATTCTGGGTATAAATTCTAAACTCTTGATTGATTTCTATTTTTGGATTTATTTTGTTTGTCGATGATGTTGTTGGATCTCGATCCCTACATAAAAAGGGTTTCGATCGACTGATACGTGTTGGGTTCGATTTTGGCTTGACGATCCTACGATTGTCTTTGTTTGTGAAGCGGGAATGATCTTTAGATCATGTTCGATTCTTTATTTGCTGTTGGATCATTTTCGGTTTCGGGTTACCTAGCTGCTGTTGGATTTATTTGTGATGCATGCATTGTTGGTTTGGGTTTCTTGTATAAATTGTTGCTTGGGGTCTCCTTCCTATACTTGTTGTGGGATGTTGGTTTATGTTTTTCCTATTATACATGTTGGGTTGGGAATATTTCTTTGCTGTAGGAGATGTTTTGCTATTTGGATTAAAATTGTTAGTTGGGTATCTATTATGAATGATGGGTTTAACTTGGTACTGTGGGTGTTTTTGTTGGGAGCTTTTCGATATAAATCACATGCGGGTATATATTAGTTGGGAGTATTTCTATTTCAGGAATGACATCTCCATTAGCATGCCTGCATTATTGATTTTGGGACTACGTCCACTATGCCATGCCTAGATGTTTTACTTTATTTGTCGGTTTCGGTTTTTATTAGAGTACTCTGATACTCTCGATTTTTCGATATAAATCACAGACTCTATAATTGACAGAATCTAAAAGTGAGGGTTTTGCTTTCTTTTTCAAGGTTTTGCTATACGTACATGTGCTATGGACAGTCTTCATGTGACCAAGTTGAAGCGTTATAAGTGTGCTTCTTCGCTATAGTATCTATGAGATTTTTGATGTCGATAGTTTTGATGTAGCTAAAATGTACTCTATATTCGATACTCTATATATTTTGAGAAGATGTATATAATGAAATGGAGAAATGTAGAATGGTAGCTAAAATACTCTATTTTGAGACAATAAAATGGAGAATGGTACTTTATATTACATTTCAATGCTTTGTTGTGAATATGGTTCAAAGTGGTTGTTTTCGAATTGAATTGAGCAGCATTTGGAATGTATAACATACAGTATAGAGCGTTATAAATGTGATACAATGACCATATACAGCGGTTTTTCATAACTATCCATAACGCTTTGAAAATAAAAAGTAGCAGAAATTCAACCTATTAATGACGGTTTTGGATGAATTATCTATAACGCTTTTAAAAATATTTATAACACCCGATTTCATAATGCTTGGACTGAGAAAAAAAGTGTCATGGTTTATAATTAATGACGCTTTTTAGCTGTCATTAAAAGGTATTTTTGTTGTAGTGCCAGAGGATGGGAGGCCGCCAGGGCTAGGGGTGGATCGAGGACCAGAAAGCTTTCGGACTGTGGTTGCACAGGGTGCTCCGTTTATGACATTGGCGGAAGACTTCCTGGATGAGCTGGTCGGCTGAGTATTGGTGACCCTCGTATCTCGCCTTGTTGCGATTCTTCTAAATCTCCCACGTAGCGGCCGCTGCGACGATCTGGTGGCCGTGGGAGGCAGAACCCCATTGGCATGCCAGATCGTTGAAGCGTCCACTACCTTAAGCTATATTGTAGTGCTGGTTGAGGGTCCTCCAGATGCTTTCTGGCAGGCTTCCCTGACAGAAGAAGTGGTCTATGGTCTCTATCTAACGGTGAGGGCAGCAATTGCAAGCTGACGCTAAGCTGATCCCAATGGAGGGAAGGATGTCGTCTGTCGGCAGTTTCTTTCTAATGACTCTCCACATGAGGAAGGACAACTTTATAGGGATGCAGGAATGCTAATCGCTCACAATGATATGATGCGGCTGCCCGGGCCCTCGAGCAGCGTATCTCGCCAATCTCACCGAGAATTCCTCGGAGGCCTCAAGCGACCACCTCAGTTCGTCATCCTCGCGTCCGAGGCTAAGTCCGTACTGGCGGATGCTGTCAACCTTTTTGTTACCAGACCAAACGTGAATCTTTTCCCAGTTCCATTCGTTGGTATCTGAGTTCCACAGGTCTCTGATCCTGCTTGATCTAGGGGTCATCGAGATATTCGGGATCAGGCAGTTCCTGATCCATCTCTCCATGAATGGATCCGAGTCTCCGGTACCCAGTTAGAGTCTCATTGCCGGCTCAGCAAAGTCGCGTCCAATAAGGATACGATGCCAAGCCGCTGAGGATCTGTTGTTGGATGTGGCCACAGATGGTTGGATGTGTTTGAAGTACCTGGCCTTCATAAACCCGGTCCATAAGTTCTTGCTCGTACGTAGTTTCCACCACAATTTCATCGAGAAGGCTTGAACGATGTGATTGAGTTTGGTGAAACCCAGACCCCCTTCCTCGGTGGGATGAGCCATGGCCTCCCAGCTGGTCCAGTGATGTTTGTCTTGCCCTTTGTTGTGCCCCCAAAAAGAAATTACAAAAGATCTACTCGATCGAAGAAAGAACCTTCTTAGGCGGGAAGCACGCAGCCAGAGTATGGATGGGAATGAAAGTGAGCACATGTATGATGAGGATCATCTTGCCGCCTAGGGATAATGTGGCATTATGCTACCCCTCCAATTTTTTTTTAAATCTAGTGATCAAGTTCTCAAAGATGCCACCGTTGGATTTCCCGTACACAAGGGGGCCCCGAGATAGTTGAACGGAGGGTGGGCAACAGAGAAGGATGTTAAGTTGGAGAGACTGATTGCATTCTCTCTTTTGATACTGTGGTAGGCATAGATAATGCTTTAGGAATAATTGATCTTCTGTCCGGAGCATCTAGAGTACCTCTGCAAAGTGTTGTGGACCACCTCCATAGTACCAACTTTTCTGGATGAGAAGATGAGTAAATCGTCGGCGAAGGCCAGGTGGGTGATGATAGGGCATCCACTGGAAGTGGGATAGTGTTGGAAGTTCGGAGTGCTGGCCATGTTATTGAGGTTTCTACTCAGGGCGTCTGTCGCTATAATGAAGACCGTAAAAGATAGAGGGTCGCCCTGTCTCACTCCGCGGCTAGATTTGAAGAACCCCTCGGTTTGACCGTTGATAACAGTGGAGAACGATGAGTTACTGACGGATCTCCACACGGTGTTGGTCCAATTTTCTGAGAATCCGAATGCCCCGAAGACCCAGATCATAAATTGCCAATCCAGTCTGTCATATGCTTTCTCCATGTCGATTTTGACGGCGATGTTGCCCCCTCTGACCGGAAACTTCATGCAGGTGATTAACTCTTGGGCCAGCATTATATTGTCCTGGATGCTGCTCCCTTGAACAAAGCCGCTTTGCTCCTCAGAGATGATTTTGGGGAGCGTGCCAGCCATTCTTGTGGCAATAATTTTGGAGATAATTTTATTGGTAAAATTACAGAGACTGATGTATCGAAAGTCGCGGAAGGAATCTGGGTTTTTCTTTTTCGGGATAAGGATCAGCCTGGTACTGGAGATGGCTTTGGGGTAAGTAGCTCCTTCGAGGAAAGCAGTAGCCGCTTCGGTGATCTCCCAGCTGGTGTGAAAGAAGACACCAAAAAAGTCGTCCTGGCCGGGGGCCCTGTGCTCGTTCAGAGCCCATACAGCTTCTTTTACTTCATGTTCTGACAGGGGACGTTCCAACTGGGCGTTGTCGATGTCATCAATGAGAGTGGGGATTTGGTCCAGGAAGGAACTATCTTTGTGAACCGTCTATTTGGAGAATAATTTGGAGAAGAAAGCTGTTGCGGCCGCTTGGATACTCTTCTGATCTGTCACGATGTTCCTATTCTCGTCAGCGGTTTGGTGAATTGATAGTTTGTGTCTTCGTCCGTTGACGCAGGCGTAGAAATATTTTGTGTTTTTATCCCCCTCGCTGTCCTATTTCAGCCTCGTTTTCTGCTTCTATAAATCGGTCTCCACTTTAAGCCTAAATTTGAGCATTACTTTGGTGAGGTTCAGGGCTGTCCTAGCTGCTTGGGATCGGTTCGAAGCGATTATGGCCTCGGTGTGGGTGACATCGTCCTCAGCAACCCGAACGGCTTGGAAAATATTCCCATAGGCAAGTTTGCTCCAATTAGATAGAGCTTTTCTCGTTGCTTTGAGCTTGTTGCTCACCCGAGTGAGGGGGTTGGGAGAGTCTTCACTATTCCAGGCTTCCGTAACGATGCCCAAAAATTGGAGATGATCGGTCCAGAAGTTGAGGAATAGGAATTCTTGTTGAGTGGATTAGTTTTGTTTTTGATTTCAACCAGCAGAGGAGCATGGTCTGATTCAGTGGAGTTGAGATGGGACAGGTTAGAATTAATCCCCATTTCGTGCCAGAGATCATTCGTGAGGGCCCTGTCCAGGCGGGAGTATTGACGACGATCACCTTCCTGCATGTTGTACCAGGTGAACGCGTTGCCGTTGAACTGGAGGGGGCGAGGTGGGCGTTGAAGATGAAGTTGTTGAAGTCTTGCATGGCTAGTATGGGAGGGGGGCGTCCTCCGATTTTCTCTTCTCTGCGGGTTATCGCATTAAAGTCCCTAATGCAAAGCCACGGAGAATTGATGTGGTGTCGATTGATGTCAAAAAGGTCGTTCCAGAGTTGTTTTCGTTCCACAATCTCACAGCTGCCATGGACTGCTGAGAGGATGGCGAGCTCTGGCAGTATGGGGTGTTCCAACCAGTAAGAGAGTGCTTGTCGGAAGTCGTAGATGACGTCGAAGTTGACGTCCTTCGTACTTAGTATCTATATATCGGGTCTGTCTGCGATGGCAGTGGGGAGGCCGAGCTGCAGCTGGATAGATTTTAATCTTTTGGGGGAGATTTTCGGTTCTATAATAATGAGGATGTCGATCTTGTGGATTTTTTGAAGGCTGGAGACTCTCCTTAATGTAGGTTTGTTCGCCAAGCCGCGGACGTTCCACGATAGGATGTTAAGCATTAATGGGGTTGTGGGAGGGTTTTTTGTTCTGCTTTGTTGCGGATCTGGTTTGGATGGTAGTGTTGTCGGTAGGTCCTATCTTGACCTTTTTCCCGTACGAGGTAGACGCTTCCGCCTTTGTCGAGGTGGGCGGGTCACGAGCGGGTTGCTCGTGGGGGTCTGTGGGGAGGCCTAACCATTCCCCAGCGGAGTCCGTTGTGGGGTCCTTGCTAGGGATGGCTAGGGAGTCGCTGGCGCTCCCGATCTGCAGAATAGCTTGCTGGAGATGAACACCTGTGGCTAGGACCTGAGGTCCTCTCTATGCTTGATCTGGCCCGAAGATAGCAAGGGCTGCTTCAACTGGGTCTTCGCTGGAGTGTAATTGATCAACCTCGCTGGGAAGAGTAGCCAGGGTGTCGTCAACAGGGTCTTCGTTAGTGTGTTGTTGTGCTGTATTACTGGAGTCAGTGACCGCCTCTATCCCCTCCATGATGGGTGGGTTGGGTCCTATCTCGGAGTGTGCTGAAACAACAATAGGGTAGGCATTCTCCTCTGGTGCTTCTGAGTCGCCCGAATCCAGGATGTCAAATTGGTTGGAGAGGGCGAGAGATTGGTTGATGAAGGGAATCAGGGTTTTGGAAGGGGAACGCTGTTGTCTGTCTTGCCTTCGCTGGACCCGAATCGAGTGTGCGAGTTCGAAAGAGGTAGAAGGGGTGACTTGGGGTCCTCCCATCTGTTGGCTCGTTGTCTTTCCGGGTTGATTTCTTCTTGAGTTCTGGGTGAAGGCGGTGGTAGTACTTTGGTAGGTGACCTCTTAAATGTCAATGGTTGCAGAACATAATATGGTTGTCGTAGAGGATTTATTGGGTGTGGGTCTGGTTTCCCAGCTCGATGGTAATAAAATTGGGAGGTTCTGCAGAGAGGTCAAGTTCTACGCGTATTTTGGCATAGTGGCCTTTGTGAGATTACTAGTCTCCGGGGCCGTAGCCACATACGTTCCGAACGAATTGGCAATACACCTGAGGGCCGCTGGGATAAAGCAAATGAGAGGTAGATTAGGCAGGGTCACCCAGGCGACGATCTTCGCAGAGTCTTCTTTGGTGTTAAAGCCTGGTGACCACTTGATGATCTTCATCTCGTGGGAATCAATCCTGCAAGTGCCCTTGGACCATACGTTCCTGTGGTCGCAGTCGGAGGAGAGGTAGAGGAGAATATGTCTGGGGTCGAGGGGGGCCATGTGGTAATCTGCCTTGAGTCTCCACTGGCGATCGCCTCCTACACCCTGGGGAGTTTAGGGCAGCCGGAGGAGAATTTGAGGATAAAGGTGTGGGGGAAGGATGATGACAAAGAAGTCAATTCCAGGTCGGAGAATGGAACTCTGGAGCAGGGGAATCCTGAGAGTACTCAAAGTTCGAAAGGTGGATGTTGGGTAAAAGAAGGCCCTTCGAGGGAGCCAAGTCCGGGCGGAGCTTGGCTGCGAAAGATGGCTGAGCTACACCGGGAGGAAGAGGATCCTGGGTCTCACCACTGGATGGCGTTGACTTTGTCGGAAGTGGAGGGAGGCCGACCTGGGGAAGAAGGGTTGCAGACTCGGTCGGTGATATCCTGCCTGGGATGTGGAGTGAAGAAGGAACTACCGAGGTGACGGTGGCGGGCGGGGCAGAAACTGCTCCCAGAACCGGGGGAGACGCCACCTGCGCATCTACCGCAGCCAGAGAGGGGGGATAAGGAAAGCCCTGGGTCGCTACAGGGGGCTGCCCGAGCCCGGTGACGCCAGAGACGGCTAGGACCACCGTGGGCTCGGGGGGTAGCCTAAGAAGGGGAGGGGGCATGGTACACCTGAGATGGAGACGTGAGGCGCTCGCTAGGACGTAGGGGCGGGTCGACGGAGGGGGGGGGGGTCAGTAGGAGAGATGATATGGGTGGATGGCTGGGGGGAATACGAGGGAGGGGATGCTGCGTAGAGGTGAGAGGGGGTGGCAAGAGGCGCACAATGCTGAGGAGTAAGGTGGGACCCGCCCGCGAATGCGGAGTAAGAGGGATAGCAAGACGCGAGACTGAGTGGGGGGTGAGAGACACTAGCTGCGTAAAATGTAGGGAGCGGGTCCCCATACGAAACTGCTCTCGGGACAAGGTGGGTCCCACCAAATGGAGCATGGGGAGCCTCAGAAGTACGCGCTGCAGCGTACGCGTAATGAGGGAGGTCCTCAGAATAGCGCACAGCATCGTATGTGTAATGAGAAGGAACCGCCTCGAGGGGGCGCCGTTAGCAGCGTACCAAAGGGTCCTGGCGATGGGGAGCCTGAGGCCTGGACCGTAGGGGGGCTCCCTACCCGATGGGACTAAGGTCCCGTTCAAAATTTGAATGAGGGCGGAAGAGTGGGACGGCGGCTGCCGGGGGCCAAATCCCGAGGAATTCTCGGTCCGAGGGGGGGCCGAGGATCCGCTTGGCGTGGCGAACATGGCGCTCAGATGGAGCGAGGAGATGGGATGCCCGGAACCGCCTGGCTGGGAGGCGGGGAGGCCGGCCGGGGAGGAAGGAAGGGGTGGACCAAGGGGAGGGAAAGTCGAAGGAGTGAGTGGAGCTAAGTTAGAGGGACGAAAGGTGGGATGGGGTAAGCGGACCGAGCCCAAGGACGTGGAGTCACCACCGCTCGGAAGGAGCGTGGTGACGGGGGTACCCGGCCCCACCTGGCTGGGAGGCGGAGAATCCGGCCGGGGTGGGGGGGAAGAGGGGACCGGAGGGAGGGGGTGGGTCCGAGATAGAGGGGATGAAGGCGGAGTGGAAAAAGCTGACCAAGTCCACGCAGTATATATATATCTATATATATATATATATATATATATATATATATATATATATATATATATATATATATATATATATATTTTTTTATATATATATATACATATATATATATATATATATATATATATAAATATATATATATATATCTATACTTTACATTCTTAAACATGTTGTCAAATTTTGGTTAATTAACCAGCTTCTCATCACGTTTTCTGTGACAAAATTTTCAATTTTTAATACGGAAGAGTTTAAAACTTAGCTTGCTTAAAATTTACGTATTGATTGATTTGAATCTTTTAAAAGTACGCAAGTATTATACGTTTTTGAAATAGACGGAACGTATAATATGAGTTTTTTTCGGGTGATTGTTAACAAGGGGTATAAGTAGGTTTTAGAACAACATTTATGTTAGTTTTCTCTACTAATTTTTGCGGGAGTCTTTCTTGAAAATGATACTGAGGATCGACTCCTAGTACTCGCCTTGTAGTCAAACAAAATATTATAAATATAACCCACCATTAATTCCCGTGAATAAGCTAACCTCATTAGCCATCTCCACGCTTACTTCACCAACTTCTAGAATGTGGAGAGAAGGAGAATGTAGATCGAGAGAGTTTAAAAGGAGAAAAAAATGCTATTTATTCCTCCAAAATATTCCTTCAAAGCATCACTCCTTATGTGGCAACTTATGTGTCAGCTGACATGACAGTTGACATGGCAGCTGACAAGATAAATTTATAAATTAAAATTAAAATTAACATTAATACTAAAATTAACATTAATATTAATATCAATATTAATATTAATATAACATTAAATATTAAAATTAAAATTGACATTTACATTAATATTAGCATTAACATTAAAGCTAATATTAACAATTAAATTTAGATTAAAATTAAAATTAAAATTAATGTTAATATTAATAATTAACATTAACGAAATTGGGTAATTAATTATTTGGGTTAGAATTTGCCATGTTAGCTGACATGTTGGATCCCACGTCAACTACCACGTAAGGCGGAATAGTTTGGAATGGCATTTTCGAGGTATGAATAACATTACTCTTAAAAGAAACATAAAAGAGGGGAGGGAGTATTTGTAGTCAGGTGATATCAATAACTTGTGTAAACAAATAAAAATGTTTAATCCACAAATAAAAATGTTTAGTACCATTAGATTGGAATATGTTTAATGGTAGTGGGCTTTAACCAACTTATAAAGAATTTAATAGTTAAAAAACAAAAGTTAGGCTCATATATGAAATAATTGAAGAAATAGTTATACTTTCGATTAAATCATTGAATGGGCTTCGGGTTGATTACATAATAAACTTGAATGAGAGTATTTAGACAATTCATTAAGGGCCTACCTTGGGTTGGACCGTTGGACTTCCACAAAGTATTAAGAATTTCTATGAACTCTATCTTATAAACATGGGCTTCACTAATAACTCAAGAAATGGTTAAGAATAAACTTTTTGATCCATAAAAACTACAAGGACTTACTATGTAAAATAAAAAAAATGATTATTGGTTATTTGGCCAAGGCGGAATTTTTAGAACCAAAAAATAGAAAATTTGCGAGCTGTATTAGAACCTAATACCTAAGCATGTATTTTTGCCTAGGTTAAGCAGTTTCTACAATAATTTATACCTAATACCTAAGCTTGTATTTATACCTAATAATTAATGGGTTATTGGGCCAAAAAGGATTTCCATAAAGTACTAAGAATTTCTATGAACTCTATTTCATAAACATGGTTTCACCAACACTGTTTCATGAGACTGTGGTATATTATTTCTATGATTTTGATCTTACAGGTTCGCACTATCGACCTGTATTTGGTTGGCAATATCGTATCAGTAAAATTTGTGAGTTGTATTAGAACCTAATACCTAAGCATGTATTTATGCCTAGATTGGCATATGAGCAGTTTCTACAATAATTTATACCTAATACCTAAGCTTGTATTATACCTAATAATTAATGGGTTATTGGGACAAAAAAAGACTTCCATAAAGTATTAAGAATTTCTACGAACCCTATTTTATAAACATGTATGGGTTTCACTAACACCGTTTCATGAGCCTATGGTATATTATTTCTATGATTTTGATTTTACTTGTTCACACTATCAACCTGTATTTTGTTGGCCTTATCGTATCAGTTTGATATGTCCCGATCCGATATCGACATTGGGACTCACTTTTCGATTAATTTGACAATGAAAAATTATTTGAAAAAAGTGAAAAATATGGGGAAAATTGTGTGGCATAATGATTCGGCATGTCAAAGATGTACATGCTACAATGTGTTAGTAAGATTCCTTTTCTATACAGTATCATCATTCCATTTTTCAAAGTTGTATATTTATAGATTCATGACATCCATAGTCTTAATATATATTCATTCAACGCTAACAAGAAATAATACATAGAATTTGCGTAATTATATGAAATATTGTTTTAAGAATTATTTTTTTAATTTTGACTTAGGAAACAAAAAAACTATGAAATACCGATCCGAAACCTCCTAAACTACTGAATACATTGATACCAATACTTATAAGAAGAGTCTGAAACCAATTCAAATACCGATATTGTGAACCTTGCGATTGTATGAGCATGGTACCATCTACAAAGAATAATCTTAAATCTACAAGATTTAACATGGTTCAGAGATCTTTTCGTATGTCTACGACCAGACACATTGCTTTATTATTTCTCGAGAGTTACAATGATAAGATATTGAAGTCCTATTTATAGCACGAGATTAAGGTGACCACTGACTTCAACATAATTAAGAAACTATTCCTACAAATGTATAGACCAAACTCATCATACTCTTACACGAACACATATAAGAAAAATTCTTGGGGGTTACCGTCCATCAACCCCCGCATGCAAGGGGCATTGAACAAAAAATGTAAAGCTATTAAAATAAAAGTTGGGCAAAGTTCAAGTTATTAAAGTGACATTTACCTTTAGTATAAAAATTTGGTTCACTAGAATTCCTTGGCTACGACCTTATTACTCGCATTTGTTTTACTCCCTATTTCTTCAACTAAGTTTGATGTAGGTGCTTAGTGAGTCATAAACAACTTGATCTTATATGTTGAAACCTTTTTTCCTGTTGTGTAGTGCGGGAATGTAATTATAACACCATGTTCAGTTAACATTGTAGTAGTTATGCATAGAACATACTCCTCTTCATCCAAAGTTCTGGTTGCATGTGCATTTGATGCGGAGCAGGTATGGGTGGTTTGACAATACCTATAGATACGCAAAGTATTTAATAGAACATAGTGATTCACGCGACGAGCACAATAAAGATGACTAACAATTCTTCAAAAAATAGCAAAGCTTAAGAAAAGCAATAATAACCCGATATCAATGTGTTCAGAACCCTTTTAGTATCCCTCTAATATGAGTCCAAAATAAAACTTATTCCTAAAGCAATTAAAATTCTAAATAAGTAAACTTGTCAGCTCAATGTAAATATATAGAAGTCTAAAAAAAGAATACATACAACTCTATTTAGCTAGGTTAACTTGCTTATAGTTCCTTAAAATACAATTCCAAATAAATGAACTTATTTAAAATGCCTAAAATGACTTATTTTAACACTAAAGTAAATCGACCCAAACAAACTAACCAATATATATGTCCCTTGGCTTATTCTTTCTAAATTACTAAATATCGACTCTTAGCTTTTGGATTAATTTCAAGTTACATGTTCCTTCATAACATCAATCACAATCTTAAAAAGATTAATATTAAGTTACAATGCTGCCCACAACATATATATGCTCAATAATGAATGCAATACTTGACACCAAATTCTAGGAATCACGCTCCAAATTACTGTTATGTCGTGTCATATATACGAAGATGTGATGTCAGACATGATGCCAACACTAAAAATGCAGTAGGATATGCCAAGATCATTGTTGTCTCCTTATCATTATGTCCATATAAGGTCATATTTGTGTCCATGCATCATAGATATATGTACTTATCAGATAGTAGTAGTTAATATCATCCTCTTATAACTTCCACTTTTAAGCTATGTAATCGCTTGTTGCAGGTATTTGCTGATATAGAAGAGCTTGGGCATCACCATCGTAAGGATCATAGTAACATGTTCTAGAGCATGGCTATGCTAGACAAATATGAGAAGCTCAAGAATATCAACCTCCATCATGGGAATACCGATACATCAAAGGGAAGCGTACCAATAGAGGCTAAAGACCCATTATTCTCTCTGTCAAGTTCGTTACATCGTTGCATGTTCATGAAACAAGAAAGAAGAATTTTAATAGAAATACATGCCTTATAGCATCCATTATGTTGTATATATATTATTATGTGCTTCTTGAAGGAAGGAATGTATATGCTTGTTCCAAACTAGTCTTTGTAACCTAAGCAAGACCATCTAGCTATAATCATCAGCAATGTTTTACTCATGTCTCGGCCTTAATTTTGCTTGGATTTGTAATTAACTAGTTTGTGATACAGGTAGCATAGATCGTTGTCACATTTCTGAAAACATTCGAAGCAACATGTCATTAGTGGAAGAATTTGGATACCAATCCAAGGCAACAATTGTCGTGCAATTTTTCATAAGAAGATCTACCACAAGACAATTGGAACACTATTACATTCACACATAAAATAACTTTGTCAAACTTCATTCAGATTAAGAAATACATCACGGTCTCAACTAGGAAAAATGGCTTTGTTTCATAGATGGTGAGATGGATAGGAATACTAATTGAGACTCTTGGAGGCATATTAACACAAGATCTTCTAGACACCATGGCTTTGCCTTAAAGAATGCTTGCTCCACGCCTTCTCTAATTTCTTCTTGTATTTTATTCCATATGTATTGCATGCAGACTGATTTAACTTTTACATGATATTAGAATCAAACACAAGACAAGTGAGCGCAATAATGAAATGTATCATTGTTTTCAAAAGGTATATGATAATGTTTATCAATTTAATTCAAGATGATGTAATAACTTTGAGAAACAACCTAAAGTTTCTACGTTTTCAAGTTGATAACAAAACATTTGCCTTCCATAATAGGGTCCAGAAGCTAATTGTTCAAAAGGAGAAAACAAATAAAGTGTGTGTGTGCATGTATAGCCAACCATCTCTAGCTCAAGTGACTAAGGTGAGAGACATCTGTCCCATCATTGATCTCGGATTTGAGTTAGAGTGTGAGCGTATTATTCTTTCTATTTAATAAAAAGATAAAAGTGGGCCAATGGCCCCAGAAGGGGCCTACTACACACACACATATCGGTCCCATCATCGATCCCAAATTTGAGCCAGGGTGTGAGCTTATTTTTCTTTCTATTTAATAAAATGATGAAAGTGGGCCGGTGGCCCCAGATGATAGTAGAGGGGGCCTACACACACACACACACACACACACACACACACACACACAAACACATAACACTATAACTTGGTAATTCATGATTGCTCCCATCAGGATTCGAATAAGGTCCACTTAGGTCTTATGTCTCCACTTTTACCACTTGAGCTACAAGGTGTCGATTATACATTATAAGATTTGGGGAAATCAAGGAGGAAGGCGAGGGCCAAAGGAGGAGGAGAGAATAGGGCAGGTCAATTAACCAACCAATCTACAATTTTTGTAATCAAACTGACCGACTTAGTCGGTTATGTAAATTATATAACCAAAACCGACCTACATATTTTAACAACTGAATGATTCGATTAACCAAATGGACGTGTTAGTCGGTCAGTTGTTTTGATTAAAAGTAATAATTATTTAGCTCAATTAAGGATATAAGATAATAATTTATTAGTGGACTTAAGAAGTAATGACATGCAAATTTAGTTCAATATGAATCATATAACACAAAATTTGGAGTTTAGTTCAATTGAATATATTGTTCATAATATAAATACATTCACAAATGTCATTTAACATTAACCTATATATAATATTTGGAAAATGCTTAACAATTTCTAGATTGTGATCGAGTTTTTTTTGTTTAAATATTAAGTACTAACCCATA
The DNA here is from genome assembly GCA_029216955.1 of Iris pallida. Taxonomy (NCBI): domain Eukaryota; kingdom Viridiplantae; phylum Streptophyta; class Magnoliopsida; order Asparagales; family Iridaceae; genus Iris; species Iris pallida. The sequence goes on from JANAVB010037019.1 coordinate 92,033, forward strand.
TGTATATTAGATCTTCTAAGCCCATGTATATATCCAAACTGTCTATATATATATATATATATATATATATATATGTGTGTGTGTGTGTGTGTGTGTGTGTGTGTGGGTGTGTGTGTGTGAGGAGGGATCCGCATTCCGTCACTTTTGTATCCCCCATGCATCCCCTCTTTCACATCCATTAGATCTTGTTTAAGTCTTCTAATCTTAGCCGTTGATTTTTCAACGACTAAGATTAGATGTCTTAAATAATATCTAACGGGTGTTAGCATGGGGATGCATGAGGGATGCAAAAGTGAGGGGATGTAGATCCCTCATATATATGTAGGAACGAATCGTAAAGTGCAATACTCTAGATGGGGGTGAATAGAGTAGGCAGCGGAATTTAGCTAATTAAAAAGTTAGCAGCAAGATCACACAAATATATGTATCATAAGCATATAAATACAAAGGCAGAGATCAGAAAGAAAATGCAAAGGCGACAATGTATAATAGTTTTCTCTTGTGAGGACTATTCCAGTCGGAAGAACTCTAGCTTCCAGTTGAATCCACTATTGAAAAATATCGTAGTTTTCATACGAAGTCCTTGCAACTTCTACAACGTGAGCTTTGATACGAAGTACCCAACCAACTTCAATTGTGAAGTGTCTTTCTTCAATCAAGCCTCTGATTACAATCCCTCTGAAACTTCTAGACCGTATCGACTAGCAAATTGAATAGAAGATTGTAACTAGCTTGAGATTTGAAAATGAAAGCTTTAGAGAACTTTGGATGATGTTTAAGCCTAGAGAGAAGAGATGAGAAAGTGAATGAATGAGTTGAAATGATTGAAATCCTTCTCTATTTATAGGTTTTTCAAAGTTAGAACTCTGACAGAATTCAGACAGAATTTGGACAGAACTCTTTGAGAGAATCTCGACAAATAGCCGTTGCATCCGTAACAGAAGGATGACCAAGTTGAAAATCCAATAAACACTAGGCGAATTCGGGTCGAACTCTGGCCGAATTCTTCTGAGGCCTATTTTGAATTTTTGGGTATTTTATAAAATAGATTTTGGTTTTGGCTTTTTGAAAACCTTAAGCAGTTAGGAGCTTTGTAAGAGAGGCTGTTTTTCAAAGCATAGGATATTTTTGAAAATATTTTGGAATAGCCTATTTGCCAGTACGACTCGGTGTACAAAATATTCCTAGACTCAATAAATGTGAAAATTATATTGCATATAGAAAAACAGACTCATACGACAAAACCGGCTTCGGTCTTGAACAGATAGGTAGCAGTTCTTTGGCAGTTGTCCAAATACTCCAAGTAGCCCTTATATCGAGACAGAGTTTAATAATTATTAAAATCAGGTTCGACCATGCCAAAGAGCCAACAATCTCCTCCATTTTGATAATTGACAAACCTTGACCGATATAACATCTCGATCGGTTGATTTAAAAAAAATTAAAATATTGTACTGTGTCCAAAAAATATTCCTATATCCTGCAAAAGATGTTAGATCTACAAAAGATGTTAGATCATATTTTTCCCCGTTGTCACTTAGCAAAATAATTACAAAGAGAAAATCTCTCCCGTAATTCATGCATAAGAAATAAACGTTGAAGAAATAAATAAATATATAGAGATAAACATGTGTTTCACAGACAGTTTATATGTTGAAGCATAAGCTAAAAGAGATAGTGCTATATTTAAACAACATGATATGAGGGTAGAAAATAGTACTATGCTGAAATAAAAAGTATGCTAATAAAAGCATAAAAGATGTTCAAAATACATCATTCCAGCAATACAATCTCAATACAAATAAAAAGTAAAGATAAATACTATCTTGGATGTCGGAGCATTTCCAAGTAAACATAGACAAAATAAAAGTCTAACTAGATAACATCTAGACAAAATGCATCACATCTAATTCACATATCCTCAGAGTCATCATCATCATCTGCACTAGCAGTGCCACCATGTCCGGATGGACCAGTTCCAGAAGTGCCAGCTCCATAAGGGTGTGGAGTAGCACCAGAACCACGGTACCAATCATATGCATAACCGGGCTAAAAGAGGTGACGTACCACCTCATCCTCATAGTGGTATCCTGAAACAGCTGGATCTCGGGAAAGAGAACTGGCAGAATGTCCAGTTTGAGTAAAACGGAGGTCGACAAATGAATTGGCGAGAGCCTGAAACCGACTGGTATCACAGAACTCATGTTCCCTAGATGTGTCAGTAATAAACGCTTGCAGATATAAGAGATGTTGATGGACACCCTCATAAGACATTGGGTAATCCTGACAAGGTGGAGCAGTAGTAGTAAGAGCATGAGGGACGACTGTGCTGCGACGTGACATTGAAGATACTTGGACTCAGAGTCAAGAGCACAAGTGGATAAGTCAATCTGAAAATGCTGAAAGATGATCAAAATAATCATTGCATAAGCAAGGTTGCGATTCCTTTTGCGACAACGTCCAATCATCTGAATAATAGTCTTCGGCGAAAAAGGGAATTCCCTTACGAATGTGATAAAGGACAGATAGTTCAAGGGTGGTAACATCTCTTTTGAAGTCAATTTTGGCAAAAGAGTAGAGTACGATGCGATGCAATTCGTAGTTGATAAGTTCAAGTTAGCAGCCTTAAACTTACTAGAACTAACGCGGGCAGGAGAACAGAGTTTATTCTTGAAACTGCTTAGAGTAATGCCAGCGGGGAAATCAAACTCAGTGATATCATCAACGGGGTATCTTCGTTAGGGATACCATGGATTTCTGCTAGGAGGACATCATTGAACTCGATACTAATTCCACCGACACGGGTTCTAACAACAAAAGTGTTCAATGTGAAATTATAATAAAACAGTTAATGGCATTAGTGGCGATATGATATTGGTGGGTGACAAGTTTGTGTAACCCTAATGCCTCAAAGAATGGATGGTGTTCAAAAAATACAGTCCATTTAATCAGGGTGCCGGTGCATATTTTACGAACCAAGAAATATGTGTACAATAATAAGGATTGATCATGAGTGTCAAAGAAAAACTCATTATATGCGCCGTCGGCCGATTGGACGGGGGAAAGAGTGAATCCTCCTGAGGATTCAAAGACGAAGCCTCTTCACTGGCTGCGGTCTTCTTCCACTTGAAGGGATTGAAGTTCATAGGCATTGTGTCCAAAAAGATGAAATACTAAGAACTTGAAAGAGATGGAAGGAGATGGTTATACCTTCCAAGCTTGGAGTATGATGTAGAGGACGAAAATCTCCGCACGAATCCAAAGTTTGGATGGATTTCTCCAAGGGGATTGTAAGTAGGGACTTGGAGAATTTCTAGAGTTTTGAAGGAGGCTCGGACGGCTGCTGTGAACAAGAGGATTTGGAGAAGATGAAAGGAAGGGGGCCCTCGGTTCTGACTTAAAAGTCATACCACCAACAGAACTGTAGTCGAATTTGGGCCGGTTTGTGGGGTTCTGTTGAGGTGATTTTCAAACAGTCATAAATGCAGGCCACTTTTTTATCAATTCTTTTCAATTATTTAATTTCAATTTAGTTATTTCAGATTTCAATTAATATAATTAATATTATTTAACAAATTAAATTTTGTTATAATGACTGTTTTAAATTAGCTGTAAGGGTACTGTCCTAGCTAACGGAAGTTCACCAGGGAATAATTAAATACCTTTTCGCTTCGAACATGGTCATGGTGATAGACAGACCCTTTGCAAGCTTGTCTCAAAAATAATTTTTGAGTATTAAAAAATAATTGATAAAACAAAATTAATTAATATTATTGATATCTAAAATTTCTATTTCTCGACGTAAATAATTAAAACGATCTTCCGCTAATGGTTTTGTAAAGAATTGTCTACATATACAAGGTTTATATCTCTATTTTGTTTATGATCTCTAAGAAAAATGATGTTGAGTCTCAATATGCTTAGTGCGTGAGAGACATACAGGATTCTTAGTCAAATTAATAGTACTAGTGTTATCACAAAAAATAGGTATGTGTGTGTAAAGTAAACCAAAGTCTTCTAGGCTTTGCTTCATCCACAAAATTTGTGCACAATAATGTCTTCGACGATATAATCAGCCTCAGTCGTTGATGATGCGACAGAATTTTGTTTCTTGCTAAACCAAGAGACTAGATCCTTGCCTAGGAAATGAAACGTGCCGCTGGTACTTTTTCTATCCACTTTGCATCCAGCAAAATAGCATCAGAGTAACCGGTTAGGTCAAAGGAAGTAGTTTTTGGGATACCATAAGCTGACAAAGAAGTGCCTTTAAGGTATCGGAAGATACACTTAACTGTGCACAAATGTGATTCCTTAGGATTAGCTTGAAAATGTGTACACAACAAACGCTAAACATTATATCTGGATGACTAGCAGTTAAATAAAGTAAACTACCAATCGTACCTCGATACTTACGTATGTCTACCGATTTTCCTTATTCATCAATATCAAGCTTGGTTGAAGTCGCCATCGGAGTGCCAAGTGTTTGACTATTTCCAGATTGAACTTCTTCAATAAATCTTTTGTGTACTTGGCTTGATTAATAAACGTCCCATTGTTGGTTTGTTTGATTTGTAGTCCAAAATTTTTAGTTCATCTCAAACTCATTCTGCATACACTTTAAAAATTCTTGACATAGAATTCATTAGTAGATCCAAAGATAATATCATCTACATAAATTTGAACTAAAAGAAGATTTCCATTAAAAGACTTTATAAATAGTGCGGTATCAACCTTGCCTTTTGTAAAATCGTTGTCAAGTAGAAAGGAGCTTAGACGATCATACCAACACTACAATAAAATATGGTTTCTGTGACACGTAAAGTTGTCACAGATGTTATGAAACTCGTCACAACACATCTTCTGTGACGAGTACAGTGACAACATACTTTCGTAGCATATACCTCCGTAGCTAAAAGAATAAGTGACGACTAAAAGACGTTGTCATAGAAAGTTATCTACTGTGACAAGAATACGTGTCACTGATAGTATACTTTCTGTGACAACAAATGTGTCACTAAAATTTTATAAGTGACGCACGGTATTATCACAAATAGCATTTTATTGTAATTAAAAATAAATATATATTTTGAAAATAAAATAAAAATTATTTATGTGACGACGTTTGATATCACAAAAAAAATAGTAACACATTTATTGTTGTCACAATAAATATATGTTTAGTGACAGGTACATGTCATCATTGTAAACACTTGCAGTAACACATTTTTTGTTGTCACTGTATACTTATATGTTTAATAAAGGTAAATGTTGTCACCGTAGTGTACACTTTATATGTTTGGTGGCAAATCAATTTTGTCATGAGATTTTTTTGTCATTATCATTATACATTGAAACACAACACACAATACAATATCACACAATTCTTGTAGAAGAGGGTATGCATGATTGTGCTCATCTTCCAAGAACACCCCCATCGACTTTCCAATGTAAACCAGAACTAACCTTCACAAATTCTAAAAGGCCTTTATATAGGCGACTAACTCTAAAGTAATTATAGACAACAACAACATGAAAAGTAATTATATCAATCCTAAAAAAGTAATTATATTGCTCGTCAAAATTCAGTATATATAACATGAAGAGAAGTAATATTTAGTACTTATAAAATAAAGAGTATCCAAACTAGCTGGTACATAAAACCTAGAATAATCTAAACTGATGATCAATTGCATATGCAGCTCCTGTCTTGGTGATGACCAATCTTTAATGACCTGCATAAATTAATAAAAGACTGTTTAATAATGAGACTAGGCATAATATGTAAACAAACCATCCTATAAAATACTAAAATAATCTGACGAGAGGACAAGCTTTTACATCCAAAGTTATAGCGTACAACTGTCACTAACTTACCAATTTGGACTAATTAGTACTAAGAAAAAAGTTGTCAGCTTAAATGCAAGTTGGTCTGCTTCATTCAGGGTAACCTATCAAAAAATTGGCGAGCTTATTTAAGGTTAATTATTGAACGCAAATTTGATGTTGTATCTCAGTTGGTGATGCTAAATTTTAGGATAAACACTTTGTTGTTGTTGCCTTTTGCCTAAAATGAAGTACCAACAACATTAAGTTTGGAGCAATTTATATCACATCCTGCAAAGAACAAAAGCATACCATTTGCATTTGGAGCAATTTGCATCTTTCAAAACAAGGATATTAAGTTACTATATAAGAAGGTCAATGAAAAGATCTATACATAACATAATGAGATACGGCAAGAAATAAATTAATTTATATCACATCCTATAAAGAACAAATGCATACCATTTGCATTTGGAGCAATTTGACATAATGAGATACGGCGAGAAAAAAAATTTATATCACATCCTACAAAGAACAAAAGCATACCATTTGCATTTGGAGCAATCGCATCTCTTTTCAGATTCAGAGTCTAGACATTCAAAACAAGGATATTAAGTGATATAAGAAGGTCAAGAATGATTTATAAGAGAAGTCAACAACAATAAGTCCTCACCAGAAAATTCTTCGTCGCCAGAAGAGGTGCAGAAAACATAAAAGTTAAGGAAGCAAAAAAGGCATGTAATAAATGAGAAATAGTATTCATTTTGCCAAATAATCCAAAATAATAGAATAAGAAAAGGATATTAATCATCCTGAGCAGCAGTCATGTATCCACAAAAATATACACTAGCATTCTTGGAGCTGTGAGATAATTCAAATTCCTTCTCAAATACTAAATCATATTGAATCTGTGCACATTCTTCCTGAGAAAGGGTTCCAACAACAAGCTTGTGATCGTTAAACTTCACAAAGATTGGCACACTTTAAACTCCTTTCTTTGAGTCTCTAAGAGCAGCCTGCATCAACCAAGACAAATGGTAATTTACACAGTTGTCACTCAATGTCAATTAAGTCTCATCAAACATCACTAACCTGTGAAAGATGCAGCAATTCTCCCGCCTCGATGTCACACTTCACTGTCTGTCCAGGTTTGACTTCTACACCTGAAAAATAGTAATCTGGCTTATAGTTAACACCAAGATCTAACAGATAAATTTTAAACAAGATGTTGAAACATGTATGATCTTTGTGCATACCCTTCC
>JANAVB010037019.1:99130-201630 GCA_029216955.1 Iris pallida
ACCTCGACTCCCCCGTAATTCTTCCGCACTTAAGAAAAATTCTAAACCCTCTCTCTTTCTCCTTCTCCTCCCGCTCCCCAACTCCCCTCAGCCCACTCCCCGCTCCCCAACTCCCCTCAGCCCGCTCCCCGCTCCCCAACTTCTCTCAGCCCGTTCCTCGCTTCCCTCGGTTACAGACTCCACCGCGGAGGAAAGGTTGTCACCGGCGTAGCCTTCACCACCGGTTTGTCCTAAAATATCGATCATTGCTTATTTTATGTCCTAAATACAAAATATCCTAATTTTTGACAACCATACATGTATCCATCTCTCCAAAATTAGGGTTCTTAATTTTAGGCTTTCCTGACGTCTCCGTCCACGTCGGCGATGATCCGAAAAGGGCTACATCATCGTTGACTTCTCTTGATTAAGTGATTGATTTTGATTTGGATTTTTTGCCCTAAAAAAACATTTTGCTGGGAGTAATTTTTTCCCTAAAAATTAGGGTTCTTAATTTTTTCCTAAAAAAAGATTTATAGGACTTGTTTTCTATTAAAAATTTAAAAATTTAAAAGATATATGAAAATTGCAAAAAAACTAGAAGACGAAAAACATTGTTTCTTAACAATATCACTTCTACTTGCTGATTATCCAAGTTATCTACACGTGAAAGTTAACTGATAAAAAATGAACGTAAACATTGGGGCAGTCTGGATGCATATTTTAATACTGTAGGAAATTACATTTGATTAGATAGTTGGACTGACTAAGTTGTTTAACTAGTGTTTGTGTGCTAAAATAAAGCATTATATTGTAGCAGTCCAAGTCTTTGCACTCCCTTGGTACAGTTTTGCTTCACTATATTGGTGTTATCTACCAAGCAAGTTCCTGTCTGTGACACAATGTCAACAACACAAATTAACGGATAATTATCCTACGGATGGGATTGCCAACCCCAAGGTTCTCTATGAAAGCCAATCTTGGTATATTAGTTTTTACAATTGATATGTTTCACGTAATACTTATTAATATGGTCGATGGGTAAGTGCTAAAATACCCGTGAATCCCAAAGGAATCACTCCACCTAAGTAGATCCGAGGACTAGCTAAAATTAAATCCTAAATCCCTATAGTGGCCTTCAATGAGCCAGGAATAAAGCATTTCACAGCTCTTCAAGAACAATAAACATCAAACTGTACGATATTGTTGATACATGGTTGACAGAGAGAAAGTATTGTCAACTTTGGAGACTAGTAATTTTGTTCTTATTGACAGCTGATTAATCAAAACAGGACTAATTATTCCTTTTCAGGAAGAGAATTATGTTATCTTTCTGTCCCAAACTAATTGAAGTTCGTTGGGGTCGAGGAGGTTCAAAGGCCAAACAACATCAACTACCCGACAATTTTTCAGTATCGTTTAGCATTCATCTAGATTGTTAATGCTTTGTAATCCACTAATCATACTTTATTTTGTCGACTGGATTTAATATAAGAGATTTATTTTTCTTGGAGATACGTTCTCCTTTGTATCTATCCCACTTCTTCTCCTGTATAAGAAGTCTGTTTACAAAGCACCGTAGGTTCCTATTTCTAGGATGAATTATAATCCTACTTGCAAATAAAGCAAAATAAATCATAATTCTAATTCAAACAAACCCAAATCATATCTAGAGGACAATCTAATAAATTCTACAAAATACTGGGAAAAACTTGCCAAACAACCCTGTTTGGGTTCCCGAAAAACTTCCACTAGTTGGGGGATAGAGTATGCAATTCACTTTCTGAAAATATAATAAGTAGTGGATCAAAAGTTACAAGGAACTGTTTGCATGCCTACTCTAAAAATATAATAAGTAGTCGTTGTCGTAGTTTGTATGTTGGTATTGTTGGGTTGTTCATTATGGGTGCAGGTACGCTCGTATTTGTACGAGTCGATACTGGACACGGATGTGAGGATACCTTCGTGTCGATGATGTAGCCTCTCCACAGTTGCAGCGGCGACCCGGCGAGGCGTTGTGCGTGCCTGCGAGCCGAGTCCGAAGGCTCCCTTCGGATTCTGACACCAAATTCTGGGTATAAATTCTAAACTCTTGATTGATTTCTGTTTTTGGATTTATTTTGTTTGTCGATGATGTTGTTGGATCTCGATCCCTACATAAAAAGGGTTTCGATCGACTGATACGTGTTGGGTTCGATTTTGGCTTGACGATCCTACGATTGTCTTTGTTTGTGAAGCGGGAATGATCTTTAGATCATGTTCGATTCTTTATTTGCTGTTGGATCATTTTCGGTTTCGGGTTACCTAGCTGCTGTTGGATTTATTTGTGATGCATGCATTGTTGGTTTGGGTTTCTTGTATAAATTGTTGCTTGGGGTCTCCTTCCTATACTTGTTGTGGGATGTTGGTTTAGGTTTTTCCTATTATACATGTTGGGTTGGGAATATTTCTTTGTTGTAGGAGATGTTTTGCTATTTGGATTAAAATTGTTGGTTGGGTATCTATTATGAATGATGGGTTTAACTTGGTACTGTAGGTGTTTTTGTTGGAAGCTTTTCGATATAAATCACATGCGGGTATATATTAGTTGGGAGTATTTCTATTTCAGGAATGACATCTCCATTAGCATGCCTGCATCATTGATTTTGGGACTACGTCCACTATGCCATGCCTAGATATTTTACTTTATTTGTCGGTTTCGATTTTTATTAGAGTACTCTGATACTCTCGATTTTTCGATATAAATCACAGACTCTATAATTGACAGAATCTAAAAGTTAGGGTTTTGCTTTCTTTTTCAGGGTTTTGCTATACATACATGTGCTATGGACAGTCTTCATGTGACCAAGTTGAAGCGTTATAAGTGTGCTTCTTCGCTATAGTATCGATGAGATTTTTGATGTCGATAGTTTTGATGTAGCTAAAATGTACTCTATATTGGATACTCTATATATTTTGAGAAGATGTATATAATGAAATGGAGAAATGTAGAATGGCAGCTAAAATACTCTATTTTGAGACAATAAAATGGAGAATGGTACTTTATATTACATTTCAATGCTTTGTTGTGAATATGGTTCAAAGTGGTTGTTTTCGAATTGAATTGAGCAGCGTTTGGAATGTATAACATACAGTATAGAGCGTTATAAATGTGATACAATGACCATATACAGCGGTTTTTCATAACTATCCATAACGCTTTGAAATAAAACGTAGCAGAAATTTAACCTATTAATGACGGTTTTGGATGAATTATCTATAACGCTTTTAAAAATATTTATAACACCCATTTCATAACGCTTGGACTGAGAAAAAAAGCGTCATGGTTTATAATTAATGACGCTTTTTAGCTGTCATTAAAAGGTATTTTTGTTGTAGTGCCAGAGGATGGGAGGCCGCCAGGGCTAGGCGTGGATCGAGGACCAGAAAGCTTTCGGACTGTGGTTGCACAGGGTGCTCCGTTTATGACATTGGCGGAAGACTTCCTGGATGAGCTGGTCGGCTGAGTATTGGTGACCCTCGTATCTCGCCTTGTTGCGATTCTTCCAAATATCCCACGTAGCGGCCGCTGCGACGATCTGGTGGCCGTGGGAGGCAGAACCCCATTGGCATGCCAGATCGTTGAAGCGTTCACTACCTTAAGCTATATTGTAGTGCTGGTTGAGGGTCCTCCAGATGCTTTCTGGCAGGCTTCCCTGACAGAAGATGTGGTCTATGGTCTCTATCTGACGGTGAGGGCAGCAATTGCAAGCTGACGCTAAGCTGATCCCAATGGAGGGAAGGATATCGTCTGTCGGCAGTTTCTTCCTAATGACTCTCCACATGAGGAAGGATAACTTCATAGGGATGCAGGAATGCTAATCGCTCACAATGATATGATGCGGCTGCCCGGGCCCTCGAGCAGCGTATCTCGCCGATCTCACCGAGAATTCCCCGGAGGCCTCAAGCGACCACCTCATTTCGTCGTCCTCGCGTCCGAGGCTAAGTCCGTACTGGCGGATGCTGTCAACCTTTTTGTTACCAGACCAAACGTGAATCTTTTCCCAGTTCCATTCGTTGGTATCTGAGTTCCACAGGTCTCTGATCCTGCTTGATCTAGGGGTCATTGAGATATTCGGGATCAGGCAGTTCCTGATCCATCTCTCCATAAATGGATCCGAGTCTCCGGTACCCAGTTAGAGACTTATTGCCGGCTCAGCAAAGTCGCGTCCAATAAGGATACGATGCCAAGCCGCTGAGGATCTGCTGTTGGATATGGCCACAGATGGTTGGATGTGTTTGAAGTACCTGGCCTTCATAAACCCGGTCCATAAGTTCTTGCTCGTACGTAGTTTCCACCACAATTTCATCGAGAAGGCTTGAACGATGTGATTGAGTTTGGTGAAACCCAGACCCCCTTCCTCGGTGGGATGAGCCATGGCCTCCCAGCTGGTCCAGTGATGTTTGTCTTGCCTTTTGTTGTGCCCCCAAAAAGAAATTACAAAAGATCTGCTCGATCGAAGAAAGAACCTTCTTAGGCGGGGAGCACGCAGCCAGAGTATGGATGGGAATGAAAGTGAGCACATGTATGATGAGGATCATCTTGCCGCCTAGGGATAATGTGGCATTATGCTACCCCTCTAGTTTTTTTCTAAATCTAGTGATCAAGTTCTCAAAGATGCCACCGTTGGATTTCCCGTACACAAGGGGGCACCCGAGATAGTTGAACGGAGGGTGGGCAACAGAGAAGGATGTTAAGTTGGAGAGACTGATTGCATTCTCTCTTTTGATGCTGTGGTAGGCATAGATAATGCTTTAGGAATGATTGATCTTCTGTCCGGAGCATCTAGAGTACCTCTGCAAGGTGTTGTGGACCACCTCCATAGTACCAACTTTTCTGGATGAGAAGATGAGTAAATCATCGGCGAAGGCCAGGTGGGTGATGATAGGGCATCCACTGGAAGTGGGATAGTGTTGGAAGTTCGGAGTGCTGGCCATGTTATTAAGGTTTCTACTTAGGGCGTCTGCCGCTATAATAAAGACCGTGGAAGATAGAGGGTCGCCCTGTCTCAATCCGCGACTAGATTTGAAGAACCCCTCGGTTTGACCGTTGATAACAGTGGAGAACGATGAGTTACTGACGGATCTCCACACGGTGTTGGTCCAATTTTCCGAGAATCCGAATACCCTGAAGACCCAGATCATAAATTGCCAATCCAGTCTGTCATATGCTTTCTCTATGTCGATTTTGACGACGATGTTGCCCCCTCTGATCGGAACCTTCATGCAGGTGATTAACTCTTGGGCCAGCATTATATTGTCCTGGATGCTGCTCCCTTGAACAAAGTCGCTTTGCTCCTCAGAGATGATTTTGGGGAGCGTGCCAGCCATTCTTGTGGCAATAATTTTGGAGATAATTTTATTGGTGAAATTACAGAGACTGATGTATCGAAAGTCGCGAAAGGATTCTGGGTTTTCCTTTTTCGGGATAAGGATCAGCCTGGTACTAAAGATGGCTTTGGGGTAAGTAGCTCCTTCGAGGAAAGCAGTAGCCGCTTCGGTGATCTCCCAGCTGGTGCGAAAGAAGACACCAAAAAAGCCGTCCTGGCCGGGGGCCCTGTGCTCGTTCAGAGCCCATACAGCTTCTTTCACTTCATGTTCTGACAGGGGACGTTCTAACTGGGCGTTGTCGATGTCATCAATGAGAGTGGGGTTTTGGTCCAGGAAGGAACTATCTCTGTGAACCGTCTATTTGGAGAATAATTTGGAGAAGAAAGCTGTTGCGGCCGCTTGGATACTCTTCTGATCTGTCACGATGTTTCTATTCTCGTCAGCGGTTTGGTGAATTGATAGTTTGTGTCTTCGGCCGTTGACGCAGGCATGGAAATATTTTGTGTTTTTATCCCCCTCCCTGTCCTATTTCAGCCTCGTTTTCAGCTTCTATAAATCGGTCTCCACTTTAAGCCTAAATTTGAGCATTACCTTGGTGAGGTTCAGGGCTGTCCTAGCTGCTTGGGATCGGTTCGAAGCGATTATGGCCTCGGTGTGGGTGACATCGTCCTCAGCAACCCGAACGGCTTGGAAAATATTCCCATAGGCAAGTTTGCTCCAATTAGATAGAGCTTTTCTCGTTGCTTTGAGCTTGTTGCTCACCCGAGTGAGGGGGTTGGGAGAGTGTTCACTATTCCAGGCTTCCGTAACGATGCCCAAAAATTGGGGATGATCGGTCCAGAAGTCGAGGAATAGGAAGTTCTTGTTGAGTGGATTAGTTTTGTTTTTGATTTCAACCAGCAGAGGAGCATGGTCTGATTCAGTGGAGTTGAGATGGGACAGGTTAGAATTAATCCCCATTCCGTGCCAGAGATCATTCGTGAGGGCCCTGTCCAGGCGGGAGTATTGACGACGATCACCTTCCTGCATGTTGTACCAGGTGAACGCGTTGCCGTTGAACTGGAGGGGGCGAGGTGGGCGTTGAAGATGAAGTTGTTGAAGTCTTGCATGGCTAGTATGGGAGGGGGGCGTCCTCCAATTTTCTCTTCTCTGCGGGTTATCGCATTAAAGTCCCTAATACAAAGCCACAGAGAATTGATGTGGTGTCGATTGATGTCAAAAAGGTCATTCCAGAGTTGTTTTCGTTCCACAATCTCACAGCTGCCATGGACTGCTGAGAGGATGGCGAGCTCTGGCAGTATGGGGTGTTCCAACCAGTAAGAGAGTGCTTGTCGGAAGTCGTGGATGACGTCGAAGTTGACGTCCTTCGTACATAGTATCCATATATCGGGTCTGTCTGCGATGGCAGTGGGGAGGCCGAGCTGCAGCTGGATAGATTTTAATCTTTTGGGGAAGATTTTCGATTCTATAATAATGAGGATGTCGATCTTGTAGATTTTTTGAAGGCTGGAGACTCTCCTTAATGTAGGTTTGTTCGCCAAGCCGCGGACGTTCCAGGATAGGATATTAAGCATTAATGGGGTTGTGGGAGGGTTTTTTGTTCTGCTTTGTTGCGGATCTGGTTTGGATGGTAGTGTTGTCGGTAGGTCCTATCTTGACCTTTTTCCCGTACGAGGTAGACGCTTCCGCCTTTGTCGAGGTGGGCGGGTCACGAGCGGGTTGCTCGTGGGGGTCTGTGGGGAGGCCTAACCATTCCCCAGCGGAGTCCGTTGTGGGGGCTAGGGAGTCGCTGGCGCTCCCGATCTGCAGAATAGCTTGCTGGAGATGAACACCTGTGGCTAGGACCTGAAGTCCTCTCTGTGCTTGATCTGGCCCGAAGATAGCAAGGGCTGCTTCAACTGGGTCTACGCTGGAGTGTAATTGATCAACCTCGCTGGGAAGAGTAGCCAGGGTGTCGTCAACAGGGTCTTCGTTAGTGTGTTGTTGTGCTGTGTTGCTGGAGTCAGTGACCGCCTCTATCCCCTCCATGATGGGTGGGTTGGGTCCTATCTCGGAGTGTGCTGAAACAACAATAGGGTAGGCATTCTCCTCTGGTGCTTCTGAGTCGCCCGAATCCAGGATGTCAAATTGGTTGGAGAGGGCGAGAGATTGGTTGATGAAGGGAATCAGGGTTTTGGAAGGGGAACGCTGTTGTCAGTCTTGCCTTCGCTGGACCCGAATCGAGTGTACGAGTTCGGAAAAGGTAGAAGGGGTGACTTTGGGGTCCTCCCATCTGTTGGCTCGTTGTCTTTCCGGGTTGATTTCTTCTTGAGTTCTGGGTGAAGGCGGTGGTAGTACTTTGGTTAGTGACCTCTTAAATGGCAATGGTTGCAGAACATAATATGGTTGTCGTAGAGGATTTATTGGGTGTGGGTCTGGTTTCCCAGCTCGATGGTAATAAAATTAGGAGGTTCTGCAGAGAGGTCGAGTTCCACGCGTATTTTGGCAGAGTGGCCTTTGTGAGATTACTAGTCTCCGGGGCCGTAGCCACATACGTTCCGAACGAATTGGCAATACACCTGAGGGCCGCTGGGACAAAGCAAATGAGAGGTAGATTAGGCAGGGTCACCCAGGCGACGACCGTCGCTGAGTCTTCTTTGGTGTTAAAGCCTGGTGACCACTTGATGATCTTCATCTCGTGGAAATCAATCCTGCAAGTGCCCTTGGACCACACGTTCCTGTGGTCGCAGTCGGAGGAGAGGTAGAGGAGAATATGTCTGGGTCGAGGGGGGCCATGTGGTAATCTGCCTTGAGTCTCCACTGGCGATCGCCTCCTACACCCTGGGGAGTTTAGGGCAGCCGGAGGAGAATTTGAGGATAAAGGTGTGGGGGAAGGATGATGACAAAGAAGTCAATTCCAGGTCGGAGAATGGAACTCTGGAGCAGGGGAATCTTGAGAATACTCAAAGTCCGGAAGGTAGATGTTGGGTAAAAGAAGGCCCTTCGAGGGAGCCAAGTCCGGGCGGAGCTTGGCTGCGAAAGATGGCTGAGCTACACCGGGAGGAAGATGATCCTGGGTCTCACCACTGGATGGCGTTGACTTTGTCGGAAGTGGAGGGAGGCCGACCTGGGGAAGAAGGGTTGCGGACTCGGTCGGTGATATCCTGCCTGGGATGGGGAGTGAAGAAGGAACTACCGAGGTGACGGTGGCGGGCGGGACAGAAACTGCTCCCAGAACCGGGGGAGACGCCACCTGCGCATCTACCGCAGCCTGAGAGGGGGGATGAGGAAAGCCCTGGGTCGCTACAGGGGGCTGCCCGAGCTCGGTGACGCCAGAGACGGCTAGGACCACCGTGGGCTCGGGGGGGTAGCCTAAGAAGGGGAGGGGGCAGGGTACACCTGAGATGGAGACGTGAGGCGCTCGATAGGACGTAGGGGCGGGTCGACGGGGGGGGGGGGGGGGGTCAGGAGGAGAGATGATATGGGTGGATGGCTGGGGGGAATACGAGGGAGGGGATGCTACGTAGAGGTGAGAGGGGGTGGCAAGAGGCGCACAGTGCTGAGGAGTAAGGTGGGACCCGCCCGCGAATGCGGAGTAAGAGGGATAGCAAGACGCGAGACTGAGTGGGGGGTGAGAGACACTAGCTGCGTAAAATGTAGGGAGCGGGTCCCCATACGAAACTGCTCTCGTGACAAGGTGGGTCCCACCAAATGGAGCATGGGGAGCCTCAGAAGTACGCGCTGCAGCGTACGCGTAATGAGGGAGGTCCTCAGAATAGCGCACAACATCGTATGCGTAATGAGAAGGAACCGCCTCGAGGGGGCGCCGTTAGCAGCATACCAGAGGGTCCTGGCGATGGGGAGCCTGAGGCCTGGACCGCAGGGGGGCTCCCTACCCGATGGGACTAAGGTCCCGTTCAAAATTTGAATGAGGGCGGAAGAGTGGGACGACGGCTGCCGGGGGCCCGAGGAATTCCCGGTCCGAGGGGGGGGCCGAGGATCCGCTTGGCATGGCGAACAGGGCGCTCAGATGGAGCGATGAGATGGGATGCCCAAAACTGCCTGGCTGGGAGGCGGGGAGGCCGGCCGGGGAGGAAGGAAGGGGTGGACCAAGGGGAGGGAAAGTCGAAGGAGTGAGTGGAGCTAAGTTAGATGGACGGAAGGTGGGATGGGGTAAGCGGACCGAGCCCAAGGACGTGGAGTCACCACCGCTCGGGAGGAGCGTGGTGACGGGGTACCCGGCCCCACCTGGCTGGGAGGCGGAGAATCCGGCCGGGGTGGGGGGGAAGAGGGGACCGGAGGGAGGGGGTGGGTCCGAGATAGAGGGGATGAAGGCGGAGTGGAAAAAGCTGACCAAGTCCAGGCAGTATATATATATATATATATATATATATATATATATACTTTACATTCTTAAACATGTTGTCAAATTTTGGTTAATTAACCAGCTTCTCATCACGTTTTTTGTGACAAAATTTTCAATTTTTAATACGGAAGAGTTTAAAACTTAGCTTGCTTAAAATTTACGTATTGATTGATTTGAATCTTTTAAAAGTACGCAAGTATTATACGTTTTTGAAATAGACGGAACGTATAATATGAGTTTTTTTCGGGTGATTGTTAACAAGGGGTATAAGTAGGTTTTAGAACAACATTTATGTTAGTTTTCTCTACTAATTTTTTGCGGGAGTCTTTCTTGAGAATGATACTGAGGATCGACTCCTAGTACTCGCCTTGTAGTCAAACAAAATATTATAAATATAACCCACCATTAATTCCCGTGAATAAGCTAACCTCATTAGCCATCTCCACGCTTACTTCACCAACTTCTAGAATGTGGAGAGAAGGAGAATGTAGATCGAGAGAGTTTAAAAGGAGAAAAAAATGCTATTTATTCCTCCAAAATATTCCTTCAAAGCATCATTCCTTATGTGGCAACTTATGTGTCAGCTGACATGACAGTTGACATGGCAGCTGACAAGATAAATTTATAAATTAAAATTAAAATTAACATTAATACTAAAATTAACATTAATATTAATATTAATATTAATATTAATATAACATTAAATATTAAAATTAAAATTGACATTTACATTAATATTAGCATTAACATTAAAGCTAATATTAACAATTAAATTTAGATTAAAATTAAAATTAAAATTAATGTTAATATTAATAATTAACATTAACGAAATTGGGTAATTAATTATTTGGGTTAGAATTTGCCATGTTAGCTGACATGTTAGATCCCACGTCAACTACCACGTAAGGCGGAATAGTTTGGAATGGCATTTTCGAGGTATGAATAACATTACTCTTAAAAGAAACATAAAAGAGGGGAGGGAGTATTTGTAGTCAGGCGATATCAATAACTTGTGTAAACAAATAAAAATGTTTAATCCACAAATAAAAATGTTTAGTACCATTAGATTGGAATATGTTTAATGGTAGTGGGCTTTAACCAACTAATAAAGAATTTAATAGTTAAAAAACAAAAGTTAGGCTCATATATGAAATAATTGAAGAAATAGTTATACTTTCGATTAAATCATTGAATGGGCTTCGGGTTGATTACATAATAAACTTGAATGAGAGTATTTAGACAATTCATTAAGGGCCTACCTTGGGTTGGACCGTTGGACTTCCACAAAGTATTAAGAATTTCTATGAACTCTATCTTATAAACATGGGCTTCACTAATAACTCAAGAAATGGTTAAGAATAAACTTTTTGATCCATAAAAACTACAAGGACTTACTATGTAAAATAAAAAAAATGATTAATTGGTTATTTGGCCAAGGCAGAATTTTTAGAACCAAAAAATAGAAAATTTGCGAGCTGTATTAGAACCTAATACCTAAGCATGTATTTTTGCCTAGGTTAAGCAGTTTCTACAATAATTTATACCTAATACCTAAGCTTGTATTTATACCTAATAATTAATGGGTTATTGGGCCAAAAAGGATTTCCATAAAGTACTAAGAATTTCTATGAACTCTATTTCATAAACATGGTTTCACCAACACTGTTTCATGAGACTGTGGTATATTATTTCTATGATTTTGATCTTACAGGTTCGCACTATCGACCTGTATTTGGTTGGCAATATCGTATCAGTAAAATTTGTGAGTTGTATTAGAACCTAATACCTAAGCATGTATTTATGCCTAGATTGGCTTATGAGCAGTTTCTACAATAATTTATACCTAATACCTAAGCTTGTATTATACCTAATAATTAATGGGTTATTGGGACAAAAAAAGACTTCCATAAAGTATTAAGAATTTCTACGAACCCTATTTTATAAACATGTATGGGTTTCACTAACACCGTTTCATGAGCCTATGGTATATTATTTCTATGATTTTGATTTTACATGTTCACACTATCAACCTGTATTTTGTTGGCCTTATCGTATCAGTTTGATATGTCCCGATCCATATCGACATTGGGACTCACTTTTCGATTAATTTGACAATGAAAAATTATTTGAAAAAAGTGAAAAATATGGGGAAAATTGTGTGGCATAATGATTCGGCATGTCAAAGATGTACATGCTACAATGTGTTAGTAAGATTCCTTTTCTATACAGTATCATCATTCCATTTTTCAAAGTTGTATATTTATAGATTCATGACATCCATAGTCTTAATATATATTCATTCAACGCTAACAAGAAATAATACATAGAATTTGCATAATTATATGAAATATTGTTTTAAGAATTATTTTTTAATTTTGACTTAGGAAACAAAAAAACTATGAAATACCGATCCGAAACCTCCTAAACTACTGAATACATTGATACCAATACTCATAAGAAGAGTCTGAAACCAATTCAAATACCGATATTATGAACCTTGCGATTGTATGAGCATGGTACCATCTACAAAGAATAATCTTAAATCTACAAGATTTAACATGGTTCAAAGATCTTTTCGTATGTCTACGACCAGACACATTACTTTATTATTTCTCGAGAGTTATAATGATAAGATATTGAAGTCCTATTTATAGCACGAGATTAAGGTGACCACTGACTTCAACATAATTAAGAAACTATTCCTACAAATGTATAGACCAAACTCATCATACTCTTATACGAACACATATAAGAAAAATTCTTGGGGGTTACCATCCATCAACCCCCGCATGCAAGGGGCATTGAACAAAAAATGTAAAGCTATTAAAATAAAAGTTGGGCAAAGTTCAAGTTATTAAAGTGACATTTAACCTTTAGTATAAAAATTTGGTTCACTAGAATTCCTTCGCTACGACCTTATTACTCGCATTTGTTTTACTCCCTATTTCTTCAACTAAGTTTGATGTAGGTGCTTGGTGAGTCATAAACAACTTGATCTTATATGTTGAAACCTTTTTTCCTGTTGTGTAGTGCGGGAATGTAATTATAACACCATGTTCAGTTAACATTGTAGTAGTTATGCATAGAACATACTCCTCTTCATCCAAAGTTCTGGTTGCATGTGCATTTGATGCGGAGCAGGTATGGGTGGTTTGACAATACCTATAGATACGCAAAGTATTTAATAGAACATAGTGATTCACGCGACGAGCACAATAAAGATGACTAACAATTCTTCAAAAAATAGCAAAAGCTTAAGAAAAGCAATAATAACCCGATATCAATGTGTTCAGAACCCTTTTAGTATCCCTCTAATATGAGTCCAAAATAAAACTTATTCCTAAAGCAATTAAAATTCTAAATAAGTAAACTTGTCAGCTCAATGTAAATATATAGAAGTCTAAAAAAAAGAATACATACAACTCTATGTAGCTAGGTTAACTTGCTTATAGTTCCTTAAAAATACAATTCCAAATAAATGAACTTATTTAAAATGCCTAAAATGACTTATTTTAACACTAAAGTAAATCGACCCAAACAAACTAACCAATATATATGTCCCTTGGCTTATTCTTTCTAAATTACTAAATATCGACTCTTAGCTTTTGGATTAATTTCAAGTTACATGTTCCTTCATAACATCAATCACAATCTTAAAAAGATTAATATTAAGTTACAATGCTGCCCACAACATATATATGCTCAATAATGAATGCAATACTTGACATCAAATTCTAGGAATCACGCTCCAAATTACTGTTATGTCGTGTCATATATACGAAGATGTGATGTCAGACATGATGCCAACACTAAAAATGCAGTAGGATATGCCAAGATCATTGTTGTCTCCTTATCATTATGTCCATATAAGGTCATATTTGTGTCCATGCATCATAGATATATGTACTTATCAGATAGTAGTAGTTAATATCATCCTCTTATAACTTCCACTTTTAAGCTATGTAATCGCTTGTTGTAGGTATTTGCTGATATAGAAGAGCTTGGGCATCACCATCGTAAGGATCATAGCAACATATTCTAGAGCATGGCTATGCTAGACAAATATGAGAAGCTCAAGAATATCAACCTCCATCATGGGAATACCGATACATCAAAGGGAAGCGTACCAATAGAGGCTAAAGACCCATTATTCTCTCTGTCAAGTTCATTACAACGTTGCATGTTCATGAAACAAGAAAGAAGAATTTTAATAGAATTACATGCCTTGTAGCATCCATTATGTTGTATATATATTGTTATGTGCTTCTTGAAGGAAGGAATGTATATGCTTGTTCCAAACTAGTCTTTGTAACCTAAGCAAGACCATCTAGCTATAATCATCAGCAATGTTTTACTCATGTCTCGGCCTTAATTTTGCTTGGATTTGTAATTAACTAGTTTGTGATACAGGTAGCATAGATCGTTGTCCCATTTCTGGAAACATTCGAAGCAACATGTCATTAGTGGAAGAATTTGGATTTCGAAACAACATGTCATTAGTGGAAGAATTTGGATACCAATCCAAGGCAACAATTGTCGTGCAATTTTTCATAAGAAGATCTACCACAAGACAATTGGAACACTATTACATTCACACATAAAATAACTTTGTCAAACTTCATTCAGATTAAGAAATACATCACGGCCTCAACTAGGAAAAATGGCTTTGTTTCATAGATGGTGAGAGGGATAGGAATACTAATTAAGACTCTTGGAGGCATATTGACACAAGATCTTCTAGACACCATGGCTTTGCCTTAAAGAATGCTTGCTCCACGCCTTCTCTAATTTCTTCTTGTATTTTATTCCATATGCATTGCATGCAGACTGATTTGACTTTTACATGATATTAGAATCAAACACAAGACAAGTGAGCGCAATAATGAAATGTATCATTGTTTTCAAAAGGTATATGATAATGTTTATCAATTTAATTCAAGATGATGTAATAACTTTGAGAAACAACCTAAAGTTTCTACGTTTTCAAGTTGATAACAAAACATTTGCCTTCCATAATAGGGTCCAGAAGCTAATTGTTCAAAA
This sequence comes from Iris pallida, assembly GCA_029216955.1. Lineage (NCBI taxonomy): Eukaryota > Viridiplantae > Streptophyta > Magnoliopsida > Asparagales > Iridaceae > Iris > Iris pallida. Next base: position 113,868 of record JANAVB010037019.1, read on the forward strand.
GGAGAAAACAAATAAAGTGTGTGTGTGCATGTATAGCCAACCATCTCTAGCTCAAGTGACTAAGGTGAGAGACATCTGTCCCATCATTGATCTCGGATTTGAGTCAGAGTGTGAGCGTATTATTCTTTCTATTTAATAAAAAGATAAAAGTGGGCCAATGGCCCCAGAAGGGGCCTACTACACACACACATATCGGTCCCATCATCGATCCCAAATTTGAGCCAGAGTGTGAGCTTATTTTTCTTTCTATTTAATAAAATGATGAAAGTGGGCCGGTGGCCCCAGATGATAGTAGAGGGGGCCTACACACACACACACACACACACACAAACATATAACACTATAACTTGGTAATTCATGATTGCTCCCATCAGGATTCGAATAAGGTCCACTTAGGTCTTATGTCTCCACTTTTACCACTTGAGCTACAAGGTGTCGATTATACATTATAAGATTTGGGGAAATCAAGGAGGAAGGCGAGGGCCAAAGGAGGAGGAGAGAATAGGGCAAGTCGATTAACCAACCAATCTACAATTTTTGTAATCAAACTGACCGACTTAGTCGGTTATGTAAATTATATAACCGAAACCGACCTACATATTTTAACAACTGAATGATTCGATTAACCAAATGGACGTGTTAGTCGGTCAGTTGTTTTGATTAAAAGTAATAATTATTTAGCTCAATTAAGGATATAAGATAATAATTTATTAGTGGACTTAAGAAGTAATGACATGCAGATTTAGTTCAATATGAATCATATAACACAAAATTTGGAGTTTAGTTCAATTGAATATATTGTTCATAAATATAAATACATTCACAAATGTCATTTAACATTAACCTATATATAATATTTGGAAAATGCTTAACAATTTCTAGATTGTGATCGAGGTTTTTTGTTTAAATATTAAGTACTAACCCATATGTATATTAGATCTTCTAAGCCCATGTATATATCCAAACTGTCTATATATATATATATATATATATATATATATATATATATATGTGTGTGTGTGTGTGTGTGTGTGTGTGTGTGTGTGTGTGTGTGTGTGTGTGTGTGTGTGTGTGTGTGTGTGAGGAGGGATCCGCATTCCGTCACTTTTGTATCCCCCATGCATCCCCTCTTTCACATCCATTAGATCTTGTTTAAGTCTTCTAATCTTAGCCATTGATTTTTCAACGACTAAGATTAGATGTCTTAAATAATATCTAACGGGTGTTATCATGGGGATGCATGAGGGATGCAAAAGTGAGGGGATGTAGATCCCTCATATATATGTAGGAACGAATCGTAAAGTGCAATACTCTAGATGGGGGTGAATAGAGTAGGCAGCGGAATTTAGCTAATTAAAAAGTTAGCAGCAAGATCACACAAATATATGTATCATAAGTATATAAATACAAAGGCAGAGATCAGAAAGAAAATGCAAAGGCGACAATGTATAATAGTTTTTCTCTTGTGAGGACTATTCCAGTCGGAAGAACTCTAGCTTCCAGTTGAATCCACTATTGAAAAATATCGTACGTTTTCATACGAAGTCCTTGCAACTTCTACAACGTGAGCTTTGATACGAAGTACCCAACCAACTTCAATTGTGAAGTGTCTTTCTTCAATCAAGCCTCTGATTACAATCCCTCTGAAACTTCTAGACCGTATCGCACTAGCAAATTGAATAGAAGATTGTAACTAGCTTGAGATTTGAAAATAAAAGCTTTAGAGAACTTTGGATGATGTTTAAGCCTAGAGAGAAGAGATGAGAAAGTGAATGAATGAGTTGAAATGATTGAAATCCTTCTCTATTTATAGGTTTTTCAAAGTTAGAACTCTGACAGAATTCAGACAGAATTTGGACAGAACTCTTTGAGAGAATCTCGACAAATAGCCGTTGCATCCGTAACAGAAGGATGACCAAGTTGAAAATCCAATAAACACTAGGCGAATTCGGGTCGAACTCTGGCCGAATTCTTCTGAGGCCTATTTTGAATTTTTGGGTATTTTATAAAATAGATTTTGGTTTTGGCTTTTTGAAAACCTTAAGCAGTTAGGAGCTTTTGTAAGAGAGGCTGTTTTTCAAAGCATAGGATATTTTTGAAAATATTTTGGAATAGCCTATTTGCCAGTACGACTCGGTGTACAAAATATTCCTAGACTCAATAAATGTGAAAATTATATTGCATATAGAAAAACAGACTCATACGACAAAACCGGCTTCGGTCTTGAACAGATAGGTAGCAGTTCTTTGGCAGTTGTCCAAATACTCCAAGTAGCCCTTATATCGAGACAGAGTTTAATCAATTATTAAAATCAGGTTCGACCATGGCCAAAGAGCCAACAATCTCCTCCATTTTGATAATTGACAAACCTTGACCGATATAACATCTCGATCGGTTGATTTAAAAAAAATTAAAATATTGTACTGTGTCCAAAAAATATATTCCTATATCCTGCAAAAGATGTTAGATCTACAAAAGATGTTAGATCATATTTTTTCCCCGTTGTCACTTAGCAAAATAATTACAAAGAGAAAATCTCTCCCGTAATTCATGCATAAGAAATAAACGTTGAAGAAATACAATAAATATATAGAGATAAACATGTGTTTCACAGACAGTTTATATGTTGAAGCATAAGCTAAAAGAGATAGTGCTATATTTAAACAACATGATATGAGGGTAGAAAATAGTACTATGCTGAAATAAAAAGTATGCTAATAAAAGCATAAAAGATGTTCAAAATACATCATTCCAGCAATACAATCTCAGTGCAAATAAAAAAGTAAAGATAAATACTATCTTGGAATGTCGGAGCATTTCCAAGTAAACATAGACAAAATAAAAGTCTAACTAGATAACATCTAGACAAAATGCATCACATCTAATTCACATATCCTCAGAGTCATCATCATCATCTGCACTAGCAGTGCCACCATGTCCGGATGGACCAGTTCCAGAAGTGCCAGCTCCATAAGGGTGTGGAGTAGCACCAGAACCACGGTACCAATCATATGCATAACCGGGCTAAAAGAGGTGACGTACCACCTCATCCTCATAGTGGTATCCTGAAACAGCTGGATCTCGGGAAAGAGAACTGGCAGAATGTCCAGTTTGAGTAAAACGGAGGTCGACAAATGAATTGGCGAGAGCCTGAAACCGACTGGTATCACAGAACTCATGTTCCCTAGATGTGTCAGTAATAAACGCTTGCAGATATAAGAGATGTTGATGGACACCCTCATAAGACATTGGGTAATCCTGACAAGGTGGAGCAGTAGTAGTAAGAGCATGAGGGACGACTGTGCTGCGACGTGACAATTGAAGATACTTGGACTCAGAGTCAAGAGCACAAGTGGATAAGTCAATCTGAAAATGCTGAAAGATGATCAAAATAATCATTGCATAAGCAAGGTTGCGATTCCTTTTGCGACAACGTCCAATCATCTGAATAATAGTCTTCGGGGCGAAAAAGGGAATTCCCTTACGAATGTGATAAAGGACAGATAGTTCAAGGGTGGTAACATCGTCTTTTGAAGTCAATTTTGGCAAAAGAGTAGAGTAAACGATGCGATGCAATTCGTAGTTGACTAAGTTCAAGTTAGCAGCCTTAAACTTACTAGAACTAACGCGGGCAGGAGAACAGAGTTTATTCTTGAAACTGCTTAGAGTAATGCCAGCGGGGAAATCAAACTCAGTGATATCATCAAGCGGGGTATCTTCGTTAGGGATACCATGGATTTCTGCTAGGAGGACATCATTGAACTCGATACTAATTCCACCGACACGGGTTCTAACAACAAAAGTGTTCAATGTGAAATTACAATAAAACAGTCTAATGGCATTAGTGGCGATATGATATTGGTGGGTGACAAGTTTGTGTAACCCTAATGCCTCAAAGAATGGATGGTGTTCAAAAAATACAGTCCATTTAATCAGGGTGCCGGTGCATATTTTACGAACCAAGAAATATCTGTACAATAATAAGGATTGATCATGAGTGTCAAAGAAAAACTCATTATATGCGCCGTCGGCCGATTGGACTGGGGGAAAGAGTGAATCCTCCTGAGGATTCAAAGACGAAGCCTCTTCACTGGCTGCGGTCTTCTTCCTCTTGAAGGGATTGAAGTTCATAGGCATTGTGTCCAAAAAGATGAAATACTAAGAACTTGAAAGAGATGGAAGGAGATGGTTATACCTTCCAAGCTTGGAGTATGATGTAGAGGACGAAAATCTCCGCACGAATCCAAAGTTTGGATGGATTTCTCCAAGGGGATTGTAAGTAGGGACTTGGAGAATTTCTAGAGTTTTGAAGGAGGCTCGGACGGCTGCTGCTGTGAACAAGAGGATTTGGAGAAGATGAAAGGAAGGGGGCCCTCGGTTCTGACTTAAAAGTCATACCACCAACAGAACTGTAGTCGAATTTGGGCCGAGTTTGCCTGGGGTTCTGTTGAGGTGATTTTCAAACAGTCATAAATGCAGGCCACTTTTTTCATCAATTCTTTTCAATTATTTAATTTCAATTTAGTTATTTCAGATTTCAATTAATATAATTAATATTATTTAACAAATTAAATTTTGTTATATAATGACTGTTTTAAATTAGCTGTAAGGGTACTGTCCTAGCTAACGGAAGTTCACCAGGGAACAATTAAATACCTTTTCGCTTCGAACATGGTCATGGTGATAGACAGACCCTTTGCAAGCTTGTCTCAAAAATAATTTTTGAGTATTAAAAAATAATTGATAAAACAAAATTAATTAATATTATTGATATCTAAAATTTCTATTTCTCGACGTAAATAATTAAAACGATCTTCCGCTAATGGTTTTGTAAAGATATCAGCCAGTTAATTTTTTTGTCTACATATACAAGGTTTATATCTCTATTTTGTTTATGATCTCTAAGAAAAATGATGTTGAGTCTCAATATGCTTAGTGCGTGAGAGACATACAGGATTCTTAGTCAAATTAATAGTACTAGTGTTATCACAAAAAATAGGTATGTGTGTGTAAAGTAAACCAAAGTCTTCTAGGCTTTGCTTCATCCACAAAATTTGTGCACAATAATGTCTTCGACGATATAATCAGCCTCAGTCGTTGATGATGCGACAGAATTTTGTTTCTTGCTAAACCAAGAGACTAGATCCTTGCCTAGGAAATGAAACGTGCTGCTGGTACTTTTTCTATCCACTTTGCATCCAGCAAAATTAGTATCAGAGTAACCGGTTAGGTCAAAGGAAGTAGTTTTTGGGATACCATAAGCTGACAGAAGAAGTGCCTTTAAGGTATCGGAAGATACACTTAACTGCGCACAAATGTGATTCCTTAGGATTAGCTTGAAAATGTGTACACAAGCAAACGCTAAACATTATATCTGGATGACTAGCAGTTAAATAAAGTAAACTACCAATCGTACCTCGATACTTACGTATGTCTACCGATTTTCCTTATTCATCAATATCAAGCTTGGTTGAAGTCGCCATCGGAGTGCCAAGTGGTTTGACTATTTCCAGATTGAACTTCTTCAATAAATCTTTTGTGTACTTGGCTTGATTAATAAACGTCCCATTGTTGGTTTGTTTGATTTGTAGTCCAAAATTTTTTTTAGTTCATCTCAAACTCATTCTGCATACACTTTAAAAATTCTTGACAAAGAGATTCATTAGTAGATCCAAAGATAATATCATCTACATAAATTTGAACTAAAAGAAGATTTCCATTAAAAGACTTTATAAATAGTGCGGTATCAACCTTGCCTTTTGTAAAATCGTTGTCAAGTAGAAAGGAGCTTAGACGATCATACCAACACTACAATAAAATATGGTTTCTGTGACACGTAAAGTTGTCACAGATGTTATGAAACTCGTCACAACACATCTTCTGTGACGAGTACAGTGACAACATACTTTCGTAGCATATACCTCCGTAGCTAAAAGAATAAGTGACGACTAAAAGACGTTGTCACAGAAAGTTACCTACTGTAACAAGAATACGTGTCACTGATAGTATACTTTCTGTGACAACAAATGTGTCACTAAAAATTTTATAAGTGACGCACGGTATTATCACAAATAGCATTTTATTGTAATTAAAAATAAATATATATTTTTGAAAATAAAAATAAAAATTATTTATGTGACGACGTTTGATATCACAAAAAAAAATAGTAACACATTTATTGTTGTCACAATAAATATATGTGTTTAGTGACAGGTACATGTCATCATTGTAAACACTTGCAGTAACACTTTTATTGTTGTCACTGTATACTTATATGTTTAATAAAGGTAAATGTTGTCACCGTAGTGTACACTTTATATGTTTGGTGGCAAATCAATTTTGTCATGAGATTTTTTTGTCATTATCATTATACATTGAAACACAACACACAATACAATATCACACAATTCTTGTAGAAGAGGGTATGCATGATTGTGCTCATCTTCCAAGAACGCCCCCATCGACTTTCCAATGTAAACCAGAACTAACCTTCACAAATTCTAAAAGGCCTTTATATAGGCGACTAACTCTAAAGTAATTATAGACAACAACAACATGAAAAGTAATTATATCAATCCTAAAAAAGTAATTATATTGCTCGTCAAAATTCAGTATATATAACATGAAGAGAAGTAATATTTAGTACTTATAAAATAAAGAGTATCCAAACTAGCTGGTACATAAAACCTAGAATAATCTATAAATATAAACTGATGATCAATTGCATATGCAGCTCCTGTCTTGGTGATGACCAATCTTTAATGACCTGCATAAATTAATAAAAAGACTGTTTAATAATGAGACTAGGCATAATATGTAAACAAACCATCCCTATAAAATACTAAAATAATCTGACGAGAGGACAAGCTTTTACATCCAAAGTTATAGCGTACAACTGTCACTAACTTACCAATTTGGACTAATTAGTACTAAGAAAAAAGTTGTCAGCTTAAATGCAAGTTGGTCTGCTTCATTCAGGGTAACCTATCAAAAAATTGGCGAGCTTATTTAAGGTTAATTATTGAACGCAAATTTGATGTTGTATCTCAGTTGGTGATGCTAAATTTTAGGATAAACACTTTGTTGTTGTTGCCTTTTGCCTAAAATGAAGTACCAACAACATTAAGTTTGGAGCAATTTATATCACATCCTGCAAAGAACAAAAGCATACCATTTGCATTTGGAGCAATTTGCATCTTTCAAAACAAGGATATTAAGTTACTATATAAGAAGGTCAATGAAAAGATCTATACATAACATAATGAGATACGGCAAGAAATAAATTAATTTATATCACATCCTATAAAGAACAAATGCATACCATTTGCATTTGGAGCAATTTGACATAATGAGATACGGCGAGAAAAAATTTTTTATATCACATCCTACAAAGAACAAAAGCATACCATTTGCATTTGGAGCAATTCGCATCTCTTCTTTAGATTCAGAGTCTAGACATTCAAAACAAGGATATTAAGTGACTATATAAGAAGGTCAAGAATGATTTATAAGAGAAGTCAACAACAATAAGTCCTCACCAGAAAATTCTTCGTCGCCAGAAGAGGTGCAGAAAACATAAAAGTTAAGGAAGCAAAAAAGGCATGTAATAAATGAGAAATAGTATTCATTTTGCCAAATAATCCAAAATAATAGAATAAGAAAAGGATATTAATCATCCTGAGCAGCAGTCATGTATCCACAAAAATATACACTAGCATTCTTGGAGCTGTGAGATAATTCAAATTCCTTCTCAAATACTAAATCATATTGAATCTGTGCACATTCTTCCTGAGAAAGGGTTCCAACAACAAGCTTGTGATCGTTAAACTTCACAAAGATTGGCACACTTTAAACTCCTTTCTTTGAGTCTCTAAGAGCAGCCTGCATCAACCAAGACAAATGGTAATTTACACAGTTGTCACTCAATGTCAATTAAGTCTCATCAAACATCACTAACCTGTGAAAGATGCAGCAATTCTCCCGCCTCGATGTCACACTTCACTGTCTGTCCAGGTTTGACTTCTACACCTGAAAAATAGTAATCGGTTGCTTATAGTTAACACCAAGATCTAACAGATAAATTTTAAACAAGATGTTGAAACATGTATGATCTTTGTGCATACCCTTCCCTAAACATTACAGAAAATACAAATAGTTTATTTTAATTCCTAAACATCTCAAATGGTTCTACATGAAAATTGTCTCTAAAAAAGCTTCAATTATAAAACACCACAGTTTCCTAGCAAAAAAATTTCTTTATACATAGCTATAACCATATTTCTTAATCCACAAAACACATAGTAGGATGATAAATAATTGAATAGTACCGCAAATAAGTAGAAGAGGCAGGTGACCTATATCGCTTACGGCTAGTCCAATAAATAACATTAGTTATATAAACTATATGTATGTTTCAGAAAGAAACATCTTTCTAACAAAAAAATGAAGGTGTACCTTTTATGCTAACCCACCCAACACAAAATGAAGCTATAATCCGCACAAGTAATAATGTATTATATAATCATACAAAATATATCTACATTTTTTAAACTATTGGTCTCCAAGTGATTGGACCTCTGCCATAGCCAATGTACTGAAGCATTCTTTTTTATTTTTTGCATTTCTTTTTATTTTTTCACTAAATGTTGGCAGATACAAGAGGAAACTACTAGCGTTGTATTGAAATAGGTTGAATTTAGATAGTAAACATATCCAAAATAGAATGAAAAAGTAATACTGAAAAGGGGTGGGCTAGAAGAAATATGCATCCAATATATAACCGAAATGCTCAAGTTATGATGATTAATTGTAGACTGCATACCATTAATCATATAAAAGAGGCCCAAAACTTTCAGACAATTATAACAGTATTTTGGGCAAATATAACATGATGCTTCGAGGGTTTTGCATTCCAGAACTAAAAAGCAAACTCAACAAAAATATATAACAAAAGTCTAGCACATTCAAATACCAAAAATATAGCACATTCAAATAACCCCCTGAACGTAGTTGAGATTGCATAATCATAATTATCTACAAAAGCATAACAAAACATCATGCGTCCCTAAAATGTTATCAAAATTAAATTAGCATTATTTTTACTACAAAACTAATTGTAATGGATCTTCTCTGCCATAAAATAGTTATTTCTAAAAAGTGTTTTAACATATTTGTACAAACTGTGAAGTGTTAAAAGCAGCACCCCTTCCTAAGAAGGTAATGAATTGAGATGAGGAAAATATTTTAAAAACAACTCAAAAATGTACAGTACTAATGGAAATTTAGAGGTGTATGTTCTTGAGAGAAGATTTTTCCCCAAAAGAGAGAGAAGCTTTATTTCTAACAATGTAGAAAAACAATATTTATATTATTTTTTTTCAATTTGGTTCCTATTTGCTATAAAAAGAGAGTCCTTCATTGTATTCTAATGGAGATTTAAATGTAAGCAATTGTAACCTTCTAGGACAAGAAGAACAACAGAACCTTTATCCCTAGCAAAAAATATTTTTGTTCAAAAATTATTCTAAAAAAGGTTAATAGATTATAAAATATTTAGACATTTTGCTAAATAAAACTAATGTATTATTTTTATTTTTCTTCATCTAATAAACAATAAAACTCAGCATTCATTTCACTCATTACACTCAATCCATAGTGGTAGGATCTCGAGCTCCTGGAACATAAAGGCTAGAGTTTCTACCGTGAGTCGCCATTTCCAATCAACAATCATTGAAGCAAAGAAGAATTTGGGGAAATTTTTAGGGTTTATTGAAGTAAATTGCAGAAATACAATGGTAAGGAAAACTTGCGGGAAAAGAAATAGGAATATAAATTGTGGTAACACTTTTTTGATACTCACTTCTCTTCATTACAGCTTATTTATATGATCACCTTACTGTGCTGACGTGTCCTTTGCTGTCATGGACAGGCTGTGATTGGCTTTAATTGGCTTTGTGATAAATGAGCTGTATGATGATGTGGCAAGGTGGCTAACTGCCTAACGGTTGTAGGAAAGGAAAGGAAAAGTATATTCTGCTGCTGCAGGAATAGCAATTGATACTGAAGCTTGGGCTCTCTGACTTGGGCTCGTATCAACTCCCTCCCCCTTAAACTGACCTTGTCTCAAGGTCAAAGTGAGGATAGATTTTGATGAAGTGCTCGTATGGGATCCACTGAGCATGCTCTCTGCCTGAGTGCTTCCACTGTACTAAGAGATCGATAGAAGCTCTGTTATCCCTCTTGACCAACCTCCTTTCTAGAACCAAGTCAGGTTCCAGAATTAAGCCCTCCAACTGAGTAGGGGCCCCAGTTTGAACTTCCCTATTGTCACTAATCTTCTTCTTCAGTTGTGAGACATGGAATACTGGATGAATTTGAGAACCTTCAGGGAGAGAGAACTTGTAGGCCACTGCACCTATCTTACCTAAAACTTCATAGGGTCCAAAGTATTTAGGAGATAATTTTTGGGGTCTTTTCTGCCCAACTGAGACCTGCCTGTAGGGTTGTAACTTGAGGAAAACCCAGTCCCCAACCTCAAACTTCCTGTCAGTCCTCTTAGTGTCAGCCAGCTTCTTCATCATGTCTTGAACCAAGTATAGATTATCTTTGAGTAATTGTAAGGTATTGTCTCTGGAGTTCAAAGCCACTTCTACAGTTTTTTCTTGTAGGGGATCAGGAATGTAGGTTAGAATGTGATCCATCTTTGGTAAATGTGATAATCACATTCGTATCTGAATGCTGAATGGATCATCACATTCATTGCCCATCTATTTCCTCAAAAGCTTGAGCTTCTATATTCGCATATTTGAAGCCAATTGTTGCTTACTAGCATATTTTGTCATTCTGATCCTTTTTTGGTAAATGTGGTAATCTAGCTAAGAGTTACCATGATTCTTTACCAATTGTTGGTGACTAATTCTATTGCTTTCTAACTACTTGTATATTAATCATTTTCACATGTATATAAATTTCTAGTTTCAAATTTTCTTAATCATAGTCTGTTGTTCCGTAGGTTGCATTAAAAACATTAATTATGATACATCGAGCTTAGAGGGCGGTAGACCCTACTTTTCGTGAAGAGCTCATTAATTATGGAAGGCACATAAATCATATGCTTAACATGTCCCATTTTAAGGATGATTCCAGTGCAAAAGGTATTCATTGTTACCAATTCTCTTCAATGAGTAAATGGATCATATGGTTTAATTTGTTATTTGTTTGGTTTTCAGCATAGGACTATTCTGCATGGGTTCGTACATATGCTTTGTATTTAGAAGAAAGGCTTGAATTCTATCGTGTACTCAAGTATGATATTGAGGCAGATCCTCTGGTATGCATCTTATTTGTTTATCTTTTTCTTGTGTATAAGCTATACAATCACTATTTATGTCCAGATTGTGGATTTGATTGGCATTTCTTAATTGGCTGTGTAAGGGTTGGTGATCTCTCTATTAGAAATGTCTCCAATTTCAGTAAGCAAAAAGAAAGCAAACCAATTTTTTGTTTGACTCCAGGAAGTTGCAGCAGCAAAATTTTTGTGAAGCCATACAATAGGAACAATCAATAGCCTAAAAATCTTGAGACTCGACTGCAGACAAAGGAAAGATAGAAATAGCTGCAAGCTCTTAAGTATCTTCTTGTAAAATAACATCTTGTGTACCATGCATAGAACAAGAAGGGATAACTGTTATTGCTCTCTTAGATAGCTCATGTGTTTCATCAGCATGAGAAGTTTATGTTAGTTACTCCCAAGCCACATGAGTGTAACAGGCTGCATAGCCCTAGTTTTAGGCCCCTTAATATATAGCTATAACTAATTTACATGCTAGCCTATTCCTTAGTGCTGCCAATTTCTGCAAAGGCTACTAGTATCTATTAAATTTTGCAGAAGACACTAGATTTTTATATGGTAAATGTACTTGAAGACTGAAGATTACTCCTTGACAGAAAAAGAAAAAAGTACTTGAATTGCACGTCATAAGCTTAAGTTCTTCAATATGCATAACAATAACCCCATTAGTCGGCGTTAATGTAATTCAGGAACCAAAGTTAATTGATTATTTAGAAAAGTAGAGGCCTAAATTAGAAGCAGAATGTTCGTGAAAGACGGGCAGAGTTTTAGGTGTTACCACCATCTACTCAGCTATAACAGGTTAGGAAATAAATTCTAAGATAATATAAAATTCAGGATCTAAACGCTAATTAGTAGCGTATCTTTAGACCGTTGACAAGAGAAATATTTGACCTCATTTGATTTACTGTAATGTACTCGTAATGTAATCAAATGAAAAAAATTACATTACAATTACGACTATATTACAATGTACCAAACGAGGCTTCGTCATCCACTTGGATAATATGAGGACGAGGAGACATTGTTGGGGTATCTCAAGTTTAATAGGTAAGCATGATTGTATTCAAACAAATAATCTGTCGGTCGGAAAACTAAGACGGACGTACCTGGAGGAGGCGTCGCAGCCGCCGAAGATACCGGTGTTCATGGTGAGCTGGTCGATCATGGCCTCGGCCTTGGGCTGGACGCTCTCGGCCATGGAGTACTTGGCCTGGAGCCCCTCCCCGGAGGGCACGAAGAAGGCCCCATTGACCATCACGTCCCCCTCCGTCCTCCAGTTCCACTCCTTCCACCCCTCCTCGGTCTCCCTCTTCGTCACCTCCTTCGAGTTCGGGTCCGACGGGGCCGCGTACCTGTTCTCCTAGCTGTTGATGGTGGGCCCTTCGCTCCCGCCGATGGCGTACATCCTCCACCCGGTGTAGTCATTGTTCACCCGGTTGAACGCGATCATCACCCGCATCCCCGAGTCCGGCGAGCAGCATCACCTCATCGTGGTCGGCGAAGTAGCTGTTCGACACGGTGATCCCCGTAGACCCCATGATGGCATCTACGAGCCCGTCTGCACAGCGCCACAAGGAGCAGTGGTCGATCCAGATGTTACGGGCGGAGTAGAGGGAGATGCCGTCGCCATCGGCCATGGAGTGGTGCCCCGAGTGGGTCGGGGAGGAGCGGACGTCGGTGTCGCCGGTAGGGACGCAGTAGTGGATGTTGAGGTTGTGAAGGATGACGTTGGAGACGTACTGGAGGGTAAGGCAGCTGCTGCCGACGATGTGGACGTCGGCGCCGCGGCCGTCGAGGGTCTTGAAGCTGTGGACGATGAGCTCCTTGGAGAGGCGGATGGTCATGGAGGAGGCGAAGGTGATCCAGAGGGGGACATCTTGGATGGCGGCGTGCCAGAGGGTGCCGAGGGACGGGTTCACCTGGTCGCGGTCGGAGGAGTCGATCACCACGTAGATCTGCCCGTCGCGCCCGTCGACGGAGTTACGGCCAAAGCCGATGCCGCACCCGACGAGGGCGCGACGGTCGCTGGAGGAGAAGCAGCGCCAGCACTCGTCGATGGTCACGACGGGCCTGCATGGAGCTGGTAGAGGCCATTGGGTGAAGCCCTAGGTGTATTGGAGAGATTGGGGGGGCGGTTTGTCAAATTTGGGAGGAGAGATTTAGGGAATTTGGAATTAAGGAGGAGGGATTTAACGTTTTGGAAGAAAATTTTGGCAGGGCTAGAAATTTATGCTAGCTTGGAAAAATTTTATTGCTAAAACTCAATAACAAAATATATAAAAGTATTATTTTAGTAACAAAATTTATGTCATTGTAATTAGTCTACTAGTTTCGACCGGCCGAATATGTCCTCGTAAATGATAATACTTTTTTTATTGAAAGAATTATTCCGATCTAAAATAGCATTGGAACCAACAAATCCCGTCAATTGTTGAAAAATTCGACCAAAAATGGGTCTTTTTCGAGTGCTCTTTATGCGTCAGAATTAGTATGGACTTTTATGAGAGATTTTCGATGGAACGATTTATTTTGTCGTAATTGCTACTTTTTTTGAGAACCCTCGTAAAAGTTTGTCACAAATGAGAGTTTTTTTTGTATGGTCAAATCCGGTTACAATTTAATACTGATGTCAAAATAGTATCTAAATCGGAATATTTTGTTTATTTCACTTTTTTTAAATTACTTTAAGTTTTTGTTACAATAAATAAATATCTTCTTTGTGACTAATACTTTTGTGTGACAAACAATTATTTGGTAACTAAAAGAAACTTTTAAGTGACAAGAATAAAATTTTAATCTTGTGGCTAATACTTTTATGTGACAATAATATTTTCTTGTAACTATAAAAAACCCTTTAAGTGACAAGTATTTTCACTTATCACACATAAGTTGTATTTGACATAAGTCTAAAATTTAAATTTTATTTCAGTGAAAACATTAAGTGACGACCAATAAAACATAGTCACTAAATGATTTAATTGTGTGACGAAAAAAAACAATTGTCACAGAATCAAATTATGAGTGACAACAAAAATTATTTGTCACAAAAATATCCCTTTTAGTGGCAAGTTTGCCACTTGTCATAAATTACTTGTCACGAAAACCCGTATTTCTTGTAGTGCAAGCAAGAGGGGCTTGTTTCTAATAGTATAAGTGTAGCATCTGCTACCAAAATTTTATTTTGATTAAATAAATAAAAAGCACTAGGGATTTTTGCGGGATTTTGATTTTGGGATCGCAATAGTATGAACCTAGGTCTATAAGTGATATGTTAATATTAGGTTATATATGATCTCTATGGTCCCTAGATGGCCCCAAATAGGTTATTTTAGAATCTACTAGAATTTTTGGTAATTTTAATCTATAGTATTATTATTTTTAAATGATTTTGGGATCTACTGTGAGGGCACACCGGATTATTTTTTAGGCCAAATATTTTATTTGGGCTCTAGAACCATAAAACTATTTTCTATATTTTTCTAGAAATTTTAGGAATTATCTAGTATTTTTTGGAATTATTTTGATAATTAAATATAGAAAAAACCAATTTTCTAGGACTTCTAGAATTTACTGTGAAATCCTATGAGCATAAAATGGCCCCAATTATTTTTCTATGGTTTATAATGGTATTTTTATTTTCTAGAATTTTTTTGATATATTTACAAAATAATTTCTGGTAATTAAAAACCCAATTTTCTAATTAGTTACCTAGTCAGCCTAGGCGCGCCCACCTGTCGGCGCTACAGTAACCGCCTCTCTCTCTCTCTCTCTCTCTCTTCTACATATATATATATACATATATATATATATATATATATATATATATATATATATATACATATATATATACATATATATATATATATATATATATATATATAAAAGTATTTCGTAAACCCTAATTAATTCCTGCCGACTTTGAGAGAGATTGTTCTTCAACTTTCCAAAGTGATTGCCGCCAAACCAGAAGAGCTTTTTGTTAGCCGTTTTTTTTATTGGAAGCGTATTGATGTATGTTTTCTGAATATATAATTTATTTCTGTGATTTCTGAACCTGAATTTTGGAAAATTCGTAGAGTGCTAGTTGTCCAAAATTTGACACGTTTTGGAGTTTTTGAGATTCCCGGAGAACTAGGAATCAAATTCACGAAAAGTTTAAAGTTTCGGAAAGGTAACATTGATCTGTACGACTATATTTGTTCCAAAAATTACTATCTTCATCTAGTATTTTAGTTAATTTGTAGAACTTAGTTTTGTCAACAAATCATCAATTTGGTCACGGTTAGCCATAATGGCGATATCTTTTAACCAAAGCATAATTTTGTGGCTTGGTCGATTCTAGTGCACTCGTGCCACTGAAATCTACTTGGCTGCACACTCAAATCATCAAGGTCGTATCGTTTGACTACTTAGTGATCGCTGCACCTCGATTTGCGTGCCATAGATTCCGAATTGGAAACCGTAAATTTTTCTGGCTAAAAATTAGTATTTAATTTTAATTCCAGAATTATATTAGAATAAATTATGTTTTAGATAATTTATTTCAGAATTAAATATGATTAGTTATGTTAAACCATTAGCAACTTTCTAGGATTTTAGAGTGGGATTTTCATAATCTAACCTTATGATCGTTTATTTGTCGGGGTAGATCGGACAACATCGTGAGTCACAACTTCATCCTTTTTCAGAGCAAGGCAAGTTTGACTGTAGCATTATATTGATTTTATTTTATACTGCATATATCTCTATATCGTCTTTTTACTGTTATATTTTTTATATTCCATGTTATCACTGTTCTCGATTGAACCTGATTACTGCTTGTACACGAGAGTTAGAGTCAATAGAGTGTATGTACATGTTCATGCCCAATTTCTAGTTTATCATGATTCTCGTTTATCGTGTTAATGTTAATCATGTTTGACATCTACTTGTGAGACAATCGGGTGGGAAAATATGACTAGTAGACATGTGATACCCTAGTGTAGCCCAGAGTTTATTCGGTCAGGGGATCGTTTGACAGTGTTTGTTCAGTCAATACACCTCATGTATTGATTGTCCAATTCCTAGCCCAACCACATGTTGAACGTTAGTATTCTAAAACACATAGTCCACGTGACTTGATTCGTGTTGACATATTGTCTAGTGGTTTGTCTTATATTCGTCGTTCTCGCATATTGTCTTTGTGTCTTAATTATACCTTCAACTGTTCCATGTCATAATTGTACTCTCAAACTGTTTTCCAAGATATGGTGGTCTCTTTTGGTATCATGTTATATTCATCCTCCCATTATTGCTATTCTGTATGCGTGTATATTATATTGTGTAGTGTAGTGTTATGGTGAGCTTGTTCCAATCCTGACTGGATAACTGTTTTTCAGATTTAGACGACGTGGTTTGCCCCGAGGTTTATGGTGCGTATCTTGGTGACACTGACGTTATCAATGTGCCAGTTGCTTCTTCTGATGTGGAGTAGCATATTTCTTTCTTATGCTTTTTTGTGTTATTCTTAGCTAATAGCTAGCGAACTTTAGTTTCAGTGGTTTTATATTTATTTTATCGGGTTTGCTTCCGAGACTATTTTGAGTTGTAGAGGATCTTTCTTTAAATTATTTATTAAGACTTAAGTTTAATCTTTAGTTATAACTTAGTTGTGGATGATATATGTGGACTGTGTATTTGTATGGATCATGCTTATCATAGACAGCGTACTACCGTCGATACTGTCGTATAGGCTGGGCTTGGACACATCTCATATCCGAAAAGCGGGTGAAGGTCGTGACAAGTTTTTATGGTGGCCCATGCAGGTCAGGTTTGGCATACGGTTGCAAACTCATGGTTAGTACTTCAACTTAGTAGTACTAGCTGTGAGCCTGCGAATATAATTGAAGATAGGATTTAGAATAATTTCTAGGAGAGTTATATCATCCATAAATATGATTCCCAACCCAATGAGTCTTCCATCATCATATCTCTTATGCATCATGCTTGATTCCGTCCGTTATTTTTTCGATATGTCTGTATCTACCATTCTAACCATGTCCTTTACGTTCCGTTTTAGTTAGCAATGGTTGATGCAAGGCGTAGTGTGATCCGTATGATTAAGATGGTAAGCTTAGTTAGTTAGATTATATTGATTTAGTTCCTTCGAATTTTTCCAACCATTATCTCTATGATTTAGCCTAAGAGTTATAGTGGGATTGCATATAGGAGTTGTATATTATATCATGGTGATGTTCGATTTTTTAGGACAAAAATATTTTAAGGGGGGTAGGTTGTAGCATCCGCTACCAAAATTTTATTTTGATTAAATAAATAGAAAACACTAGGAATTTTTGTGGGATTTTGATTTTGGGATCGCAATAGTATGAACCTAGGTTTATAAATGAGATATGTTAATATTAGGTTATATATGGTCTCTATGGTCCCTAGATGGCCCCAAATAGGTTATTTTAGTATTTTTAAATTTACTAGAATTTTTGGTAATTTTTAGGTAATTTTAATCTATAGTATTATTATTTTTTAAAGGATTTTGGGATCTACTGTGAGGGCACACTGGGTTATTTTTTAGGCCAAATATTTTATTTGGTCTCTAGAACCATAAAACTATTTTTAATTTTTTTTAGAAATTTTAGGAATTATCTAGTATTTTCTGGAATTATTTTGATAATTAAATATAGGAAAAACCTATTTTCTAGGACTTCTAGAATTTACTGTGCAATCCTATGAGCATAAAATGGTCCCAATTATTTTTCTATGGTTTATAATGGTATTTCAATTTTTTAGAATTTTTTTGGAATTTTTTGATATTTTTACATATTTATTTGGAGTTATTAGATTAAAAACTGATTAATAAATAATTTTTGGTAATTAAAAATCCAATTTTCTAATTAGTTACCTAGTCAGCCTGGGCGGGACAACCTGTCGGCACTACAGTAACTGCCTCTCTCTCTCTCTCCCCTATATATAACTTAAAGTATTTCGTAAACCCTAATTAATTCATGCCCACTTTGAGAGAGATTGTTCTTAACTTTCCGAAGTGATTGCCGCCAAACTTGAAGAGCTTTTCGTGCGCCGTTTTTTTATTAGAAGCATATTGAGGTATATTTTCTGAATATATAATTTATTTTTGTAATTTTTGAACTTGAATTTCTGGGAAATTTGTAGTGCTAGTTGTCCAAAATTTGACACGTTTTGATGTTTTCGACATTCCCAAAGAACCAGGAATCAGATTCACGAACAGTTTGAAGTTTCAAAAAGCTAACATAGATCTGAACGACATATATTTTTTCAAAAATTATTACCTTCATCTAGTATTTTAGTTAATTCGTAGAACTTAGTTTTGTCAACAAATCATCGATTTGGTCACGGTTAGCCATAATGGCGATATCTTGTGTAGTGCAGTGTTATGGTGAGCTTGTTCCAATCCTAACTGGATAATTGTTTTCCATCTTTAGACGACGTGGTTTGTCCCGAGGTTTATGGTGCATATCTTGGTGACACTGACGTTACCAATGTGCTAGCTGCTTCTTCCGATGCGGAGTAGCATATTTCTTTCTTATGCTTTTTCGTGTTATTCTTAGCTAGTGAGCTTAGCGAACGTTAGTTTCAGTGGTTTTATATTTATTTTAGCAGATTTGTTTCCGAGACTATTTTGAGTTGTAGTGGATCTTTCTTTAAATTATTTATTGAGACTTGAGTTTAATCTTTTGTTATAACTTAGTTGTGGATGATATGTGGACTGTGTACTTGTATGGATCATGCTTATCATAGACAGTGTACTACCATCAACATTGTGGCATAGGCTGGGCTTAGACATGTCTCGTATCCGAAAATCTGGTGCAGGTCGTGACAATAAGGCTTTCTTCAACTTGAAAACATAATCAGGATTTTTGAAATCAGTAAAACCTAGAGGTTGAGCTACATAAACTTTTTCTTTTATAAAATCATTCAAAAATGTATTCTTAACATCCATTTGAAATAATGTAAATCTATGAAAACATGCAAATGCACATAGCATGCGAATGGATTCTAATCTCGTAATTGAGGCATAAGTTTCATCGTAGTCGATACCTTCTAGTTGTATCCTTGAGCTACGAGTCGAGCCTTATTACGAGTAACTAAACCGTTCTCATTCGGTTTATTTCGGAATACCTATCGGGTGCCAATGACCGGATGATCAATGGGCTTGGAAACAAGTTCTCAAACTTGATTCCATTCAAATTGGTTCAATTCCTCTTGCATAGCATCTAATAAAAAAGAATTGCTACATGCTTCTTTAATAGTTTTGGGTTCAAGCTGTAAAATAAATGCAACACAGAAAACTATATCTTTGCTAGTGGAACGAGTACTTACACCCCTGGTAATCTCACCTATTACCAAGTCCTTGGGATGGTCTGTCAAAAATAATCTTTTTGGCAAACTCTCAAGATAGCTGGATCCGGCTTCTGGTTCTGTACGTGATCTGCCTGGAGGATCAGCTGGTGCTGTTCTTGTAGGTTCTGTAGTTGCTGTATTTGGTGTACTTATGTCTTCATCATCATCATCGACTAAATGTTAATTTAGTTCGTCAAATGTAAAATTTATCGATTCTTTAATGATCATGGTTCTCTTGTTGAAGGCTCGGTACCCTTTGCTCTTTGCCGCACAAACTAAAAGGTGCCTTCATCGGCCTTTTCGTCAAACTTTTCCAGATTATCTTTAGTATTAAGAATAAAATATTTACAACCAAATATTTTGAAATATGAAACAGCGGGTGTTCTATCAAACCATAGTTCATAGGTAGTCTTCTTCGATATAGGTCAAATTAGAACCCTATTAAGAACATACCAAACTGTATTGACAGCTTCAGCCCAAAAGTATTTCGTAGACTAAACTGGTTTAACATTACTCTAGCCATTTTGGATAGAGTCCTGTTCCTACGTTCCACAACTCTATTTTATTGTAGATTTCTAGGGCAAAAGAACTTATACAGATAACCGTGTGTGTCACAAAATTGCTTGAACGCTGTCAAATTTGCCGCCATCATCGCTTCGAATACGAGTGATCATGAAAACTTTCTCGTTTTGAACTTTCTTACAAAAGAAGACGAATTCTGACAATGCATCGTTCTTGTGTGCAAGAAAATATACCTACGTGTATCTAGAAAAATTATCTACTATTACAAAAGCATATAATTTACCACCTAGGCTAGTAATTCTACTTGGTCCAAATAAATTCCAGTAATTGTAGAGGTTTAGTGGTACTTACAGCGTCTTGGACTTAAATGCAGATCAGGTAGCTTTGTTCTTTTCACATTCACTACTTACCGTATCCTTCTTGAAAGTAATGTCCGGTAAGCCTCGTACCAACTTCTTTGTGGATAGTCTTAAAATTGTGTCCATGTTTGCATGACCGAGTCTCATATGCCATAGTTGACTCTCATCACTTTTGGCCATTAAGCATCTACCTGCTTTGTTAGCATCTTCTAACAATTAGAAAACATATATATTGTCTTCCCTGATACCTTCAAAGATAGTACTACCAGTTGAGCTATCAACTATACTACACTTGTCTTTGACGAAGTTAATAACATAACCATGGTCAGCTAAATGGCTTATGCTGAGTAGGTTATGTTTTAACTCGGTAACTAGACAGACATCTTTAATCACAGGGTAGGGGGCCTTACTAATATTGCCGATACCTATTATGTACCCTTTAAGATTATACCCGAAAGAGACGTATCCTTCATTCTTCTTCGACAATGTTGCGAATAATGAAGCGTCACCCGTCATGTGCCGTGAGTAACCGCTGTCGAGGATCCATTTTCTTCTAGCATGTGAAGGGTGTTCCACCTACAACAGAATTTGTAGATGAAAACTTTGGTACCCATTTCTTGTAGGGTCCTGGAATGTTAGTTTTCGGTATCCATGCACATATCTGTAAATCAACAAGCTTCATTACACTACATGAAGGAGAGATATGACTAATGAGGCCACAATAATGACATTTAACATGTTGAGTGTTAGGAGCACTATGTTGTGCGTGATTGGTAGGTCTTGGTTTTCTAGTATAAAAGAATGCATGCCTGTTAGTCTTCTTGGGTAAAGGTTTGGTTTGGTTTGGCCTGACAGTGTTGGGTTTGACAGTGTTCTGATGTTTCGGTAAGTGACACGTGTTAGGATAGGAAGCAGCTGGCTCGGGCTGTTTTTCTAACCTAATTTCCAACTTTTTGGAAGTGTCATACAATGCAGTATAATCAGCAGTAAGTGTATCATTCCTAATAAGTGCATGCTGAAGACTCTGTAGGAACTAATTTGTAAAGAATAATACTCTAGAGGGGGGAGGGGGCTGAATAGAGTAGGCAACGAAATATAGCTAATTTAAAAAGTTAGCATCAAGATCACAGAAAAATATATATATCACAAGTAAATAATTTTAAAAGCA
This sequence comes from Iris pallida, assembly GCA_029216955.1. Lineage (NCBI taxonomy): Eukaryota > Viridiplantae > Streptophyta > Magnoliopsida > Asparagales > Iridaceae > Iris > Iris pallida. The sequence continues at coordinate 135,643 of JANAVB010037019.1, forward strand.
GAGATTAGAAAGCAAAAGCAAAGACGACGATGTATACTAGTTTCCCTCTTGTGAGGACTAGTCCAGTCGGAAGAACTCTAACTTCCAGTTGAATCCGCTATTGAAAAATACCGCAAGTTTTCATACGAAATCCTTGCGATTTCTACAAACGCGAGCTCTGATACGAAGTACTCGACCAAATTCAATTGTGAAGAGTCTTTCTTCAATCAAGCCTCTGCCAACAATCGCTCTGAAGCTTCTACACCAGACCATACTGGCAAATCGACTAGAGGATTGTAACTGGCTTGGGATTTGAAAATTAAAGCTTAGAACTCTTTGGAATAGAACAGTAGGCTTTAGAGAGAAGAGATGAAAGTGAATGAGTGAATTGAAATTATCGAAATCCTTTTCTATTTATAGTTTTTCCAAATGCAGAACTCTGGCAGAATTCAGGAAGATTTTGGACAGAACACTATGAGAAAATCTCGTTGGGATCCTTAACTGCAGGGAGACCAAGTTTTCAAACGTTCGAAAAATAAACGATCACTAACCGAACTCTGGCCGAACTAGGGCCGAACTTTGGCCGAGTTCTGTCAGGGTTTAGTCAATGTTTTTGCAAATTGATTTTTGGTTCTTTTGAAATACTTTCAAGTAGTTAGGATCTTTTTGTAAATATGGGCTGTTTTTCAAAACATAGGATATTTTGAAAACATTTTTAGGATAGCCTATTTATCAGTACGACTCGGTGTACACTGTATTCCTATACTCAATAAAAGTAAAAATTACATTGCATAAAGGAAATACAGACTCAAGTGGCAAACACAGCTTCGGTCTTGAACAGATCGGATAGCTATTCTCTGGCAATGTCCAAGAGTCCAAAACATCTTTAAGTAGCCCTTATATCGAGACATAGTTTGATCAATTATTAAAATCAGGTTTGACTGACCAATGGGCCAACAATCTCTTCCATTTTGATAATTGACAAACCTTGACTGATATAACATCTTTGATTGATAAGATTTGAAAGATAATCAAAATTTGCAAAATGTACTATATCCTGAAATAAATGTTCCTGTATTCTGCATAAGATGTTAGATCCTATTTCTCCCCCGTTGTCACGTAACAAAATGATGGCAAAGAGAGAAGCTCCCCCACAATATATGCATAAGAACAATCGTTGAAGAATCATAAAAAAAAAAATTTCACATGCAGTGCATATTTCACAGGCAGTTTAGTATTGAAGCCTAAAGAGATAGTGCTATGAGAAATATGGAATAATGCTAAACTGAATAAAAATATGCTAAAGAAAGCATAAAACATGTTCACAGAATATCATCACAGACAAACACAATCTCAGTGCAAAAGAAACTAAATGATAGAGTACTAATAATATCTTGCAATGTCGGAGCATTTCCAAGTAACAAAGACATAAACAAAGTCTCAAAAAGTGATCATCTAGACAAAATGCGGTACACCTAGATCATAAATCCTCATCATCATCATTTGTAGTGCCAGCAGAACCACCATGTCCGGATGGACCAGCTACAGAAGTGCCAACTCCAGAGGTGTGTGGAGTAGCACCCTAACCACGGTACCAATCATAAGCGTTATCGGGCTAGAAGAGAGATGTACCGCCTCATCCTCATAGCGGTAACTGGCGACAGCTGGATCTCGGGGAAGAGAACTGGCAGAATGTCCATTCTGAGCAAATCAAAGATCAACGAAGGAGTTGGCTAGTACCTGAAACTGAGTCACATCATGGAACTCGTATTCCCTGGATGTGTCAGTGATGAACGTCCGAAGATCAGAAACGTGCTAATGGATACCCTCAAAAGACAGGGTATGTCTGAGGAGGTGGAGCAGGTACAGTAAGAGGTGCATGAGGTTTGGCAGTGCTGTGACGGGACAGCTGGAGATACTTGGACTCAGGGTCCATAGCACAAGTAGACATATCCATGTTAAATCGTTAAATGATGCGTGGAATAAACGTCGCATAAGAGAGATTTCAATCTCTTGCGCGACATCGTTCCATCATCTGGATAATAGTATTGGGAACCAAAAATGGAATTCCCTTGATGATGTGGTAGAGGGCAGATAGTTCAAGATTGGTAACATTATCTTTTGAAGTAGATTTTAGAAGAATAGTGGAATAGATGATGTGATGTAATTCATAGTTAAACAAGTTCAAGTTTTCAGCCTTGAACTTTCCAGAACGAATACGTGCATGTGTACAAAGATCGTTCTTGAAGCTGAGAAGAGTCGTTCCGTCGAGAAAATCGAAATCAGTGATATCGTCGAGCGGGACACCTTCGTTAGGAACACCAAGGATTTTTGCTAACAAGACATCATTGAATTCGATGTTAATACCTTCAACACGAGTCTTAAAATCAAAAGTGTCTAACACAAAGTTGCAGTAAAACAATCTAATGGCATTAGTAGCGATAGGGAATTTTTCGGTGGCAAGTCGATGTAACCCTAATGCATCAAAGTAAGGACGGCGGTCAGGAAATGCAGTCCACTTAATCGGGGCGCCAGTGCATATGTTGTGCTTGATAAAATCACCATACCAAAGCAATGATTGGTCATGAGTTACAAAGTAGAACTCATTGTATGCACCGTCGGCCGATTGAACCAGAGAAAAGAGGGAATCCGCTGGTGGATTCGAAGACGATGCCTCTTCACTGGTATTGGTCTTCTTCCTCTTGGAAGGAGAATCCGGCCCATAGGCATTTCTCCTAAAAATTGAATTGAAACTAAAAATTGAAGGAGATGGAAGGAGAGAGTTATACCTTCCAGAAAACAAGTATGTTGTAGAGACATGAATTCTCCACACGAATCAAAAATTTAGATAAAAATCTCCAAGTGGATTGGGAGCAAGGATTGGAGAATTTCTAGGGTTTGGAGGAGCTCTCGGGTGGCAACAATAGTATGGAGAGGATTTTAGAAGAGATAAAAAGGAGGGGCCTTAGGTTCTGACTTAAAAATATATACCACCAACAGAACTCGGGCCAAATTCGAACTGAACTCAGGCCGAATTTGCCTAGGGTTCTTTTGGTGAATTTTTGAAAAAAAAATTGCAGACTACATCCTTTTCATCATCCTCTTTCAATTATTTAATTCTAAGTTTAGTAATTTTAAATATCAATTAATATAATTAATATTATTTTATAAATTAAATTTCGTTACACAACGACTGTTTCAGATTAGCTGTAACGCCCATGTCCCAAAATACGTAGGACTAGGAACGAAGCATGCCAGCTGCATATATACGAGATATACACCAATATATGAAAATCTCGAATATACACATAAGCTGTTTTGTGAATAATAATAACAGACAGTCACAGGTAACAGCTGAATCTCATCCACAGTAAATATAAAGAAAATGATAACTCACGAATCAAAGTAAATATCAAAATATAGCTGTTGGTCGGGCGGAGACAAATCCACTATCGGCACCAGAATAAACTGAAAGAAAATAGATTTCAACCTCTAAAATAAATAGAATAAGAAATAATGACTAAATAGGCTCCTCGACCCAATAGGGACAGCTGTGATCAGAAGGTACAACTCGTTCGAACGTGAAGGATGAGTCTATACCAGAGCATACTCCTACGGAAAGTCCTGCACACATATACCTGGAGAGATCACCAGGTCCTCAGAGGGACATAACAAGATACAAAAAGAAAATGCCACATCAACTGAATATAAACTGCTCAATAGTAATAAGTCAGATCAGATCATAACATGGTCTAATATCTCACCATTTGGATTATCGTACCATTTCTCCAACCAAACAAGGACAGGAGATGGCACACTAACCCACGATAAGATATCTTTCCAAGTCACGAATCCAATATGGTATTCGGACCCCACCAAGGTTCAATACCTTCTCATCGGAGTAGTAAGCCACGCCTACAACCAAACAAGGACAAGATGTGGCTAACTAATTCGCGACAAGTTATTATTCCAAGCCACGGTCAGATACAAGTACCCAAACCAAGGGTACTCATACCTAACGGATAAGGTAGCCTAACCAGTCTATATGTATGCAGTTTTAAGAACATCCTTCAACGTATGGGCCCTGGCTAAAATGGGATCGGTATAGTCCCCCCTTGGGGCACCAGAGGCCCAATCAGTAAGAGCAAAACGTTCCGCAGAACGTCAGTGGCCGTCAGTAATCATGGGTAACCTTACCCGCGTCTCCGGCGGAGCTTACAGGTTACAAAAGGAAAAGTGCATAGTAGCCCATACACTAAGGTATTGTCCTCCTCGCCGAATGCCTACTATGTTGTATCCACAACACAAAACCTCTATTAACCGCTAAGTCAAACTAAGCATGCAACCTCTATTAGCGGTTATTTCTATCGTACGGCTTATAAGTATTGGTGGCCAGCCAATCACGCATGTCCGAGTTCTGTAGTGACTCACAACACATGGTACAAATGTGTCAAGGCCTATGAATGCAACACACACAGGGTGGTCCCTTAACTCTAAGTTTAATGTGTAAGAATATAATATATAGCAGGAAATATAACTGAACAGTAAGTTCTAACAAGTTTTACCATGTATCACAGTTTATTTGGCATAAAAAAATAATGAATAGTGCATGAAATATGAGCTAAAATAAATAAACAGCTGGTGGCAAGGTATCTTGTCTGGAGGTAGTGTGCAAAATGGCGACGCCTGATGACTCAATCGTCAAAATATGGAAGCAATGAAGGCCAACTTTTACGAACGACCTCGGATACTGAAATAAACATCACGAACAGATTTGGCATAAAAGAAATACCTAGGAAATGCATGTCCAAAAGTTCAATTCTGGAACATTGGCAAAATCATAATTTCGGGTAAAAATGATGTCCGTCGTTGGACCCATTTTGCACCGAAATGCGTGCCAGAACCTACAGTCTCTAAATTCATCAAACGATATGTCTACGGGTCCAATTTGGTGAGATAAACCCAACCGTATGTCCAAAGTTGGATTTCGACGGGCCGTGCACAAATTTGCCCGTTAAAGCGGGTCGCGGGCCCGCCAATTTGGCGTTCCGATCAACCTTCTCAGAATTGGACCAAAGTTGGCATACATGATCAAAAAAATCGATACGGTCCTGATGGTGCAAGTTTCGCGTCGATCCGACGAACGTGCACGAAGTTATGGTCAAGTTTGCAAAACGTCGATACGGGAGTATCTCGATGGATACGTACTGATTTCGTTGCGTACACACAACGAATGCGAGTCCCGTCAGTTCCCACATGTCGGTGACATCTATACGCGCCTTTCGATGCATATAGTGCACGACCATGTCGCCCTGTTTGTCGGGGCGCACACCGTATCAGGAAAATTTTCCTAAAATTTATAGTTTTAAAAACTGTTTTCCCTAAACTTTGGGTTCAAAATTCATGGCATAGAATGAACAAAAAATTAAACTAAAAGAAAGGACTCATAGTGCTACAGGTGGTCTATTTCACTGTTTAATTATTTCTGGAATAATCCTACTAGGTTGACGGGAAAAAGTCTCTAAATAGGGGTACATGGATCTGTGCATACTGTTGTAGAAATCAATTTTTTTCTAGAATATTTGCATCAGATTTTTGACGCGAGGGTTCAACAATAAAGAAAACCAACTGTTGGGTCGTCTACGGGGTCATGTGGGCTATCTACGACAACTCGCAGCATCGAAAAATATGAATTGTACCTGAAGAATCGAGTTGGTGATGGAGGGTACCTTGTCTGGAACAAAACAGGGGATGCCATGTATCCTTGGTCGTCGACTGCGCCGGCGGAGCTTCTCCGACGGTCACCGACGGTGCAGATGGGTCGGGACTGTGCGCTCAGGGTTGGCAAGGGGCTGGGGGCGGTTCCTAAGCGAAAAGATCCAGATTGGGCTTCGATGATCCTCTTGATCGAAGTTAACTACTCGGTTTTCATACGGGTGATAGGAAAAGATTTGAATCTAATTCAAATCAGGCTTTTCTGGATTAGGTTGTGATCTCTAGCAGATATTGATCTATATTCGAATAGTTCTTATCCAATCAAATTTTCGAATTTGATTTCAAATCTGGGATGGATATGAATGATGAGGGATGGTCGGGTTTTGCGTGTAAGTGCTTATCGCGAGATATCGAATATCTCGCGATAAATTGAAATGAATTTTTTTTCCTAATCGCTAATCACAGTATAATAACTTATTACTGAACAGTAATTCTTAATATATAATATCCTAATAGTATCCAATATATATATATAATTTATTCTCTATTATATATATATATATATATATATATATATATATATATATATATATATATATATATATATATATATATATATATATACATTAGATTTTAGTATGTAATATATGTATATACAGATATATATACACACACATATATACTTTATGAGTAACCCAATAAAATTTATATATATATATATATATATATATATATATATATATATATATATATATATATATATTTAATATATATATATATATATATAAATATATATATATATCAATATAATATATATCAATATAATATATATATATATTATATCAATATAATATATATATATATATATATATATATATATATATATATATATATATATATATATATATATTTATATATATATATATATATATAATGTATGTTTGTAATATATGTATATACAAATATATATACACACACATATATACTTTATGAGTAACCCAATAAAATTCCTATTAAAACTCCTAAAATCTAAACAACTTTCTAAAACAATTTATAAATTATCAATATATAAAAAGTAATAAAAATAAAAGTCCATGATATATATATATATATATATATATATATATATATATATATATATATATATATATATATATACACCACTATTTCTAAAATTCAATAAATCCTTTAAAAACTTAATAAGCTCCTAAAGAAATATATTTTAGGAATTTTAAAAACGAAATAAAAGTAATTTCTAAAGTATTTGTAAACTATAATATAGAATTATTTTGTACAAAATAATCCACACGTAATATCAAATAAAAATAAGATTCAATTTCTACTCACTTTATAAGGCTAAAATATAATTTTACCACTTCTAGGAAATAAATTATTTCTAAAAATATATACCAATTATTCCTATTTAATAAAGATAAATGAAAGTAGAAAATTTTAGGGGGGTTTACATCCTACCCAAATTATAAAAATTTCGTCCTTGAAATTAAAATAAACCTCATCAAAAAAAATATGACAATAAATCTTAATAAAAATATAGTGGGCTGAACACTAAGGGAGAGCAGGTAGTCAATTCGTAACTCAATTTTTGAAAAGATGGGGGAGTTATTTATACGAGAATTTATTCTACGTGACAAGGTGTTCTTGGTCTTGCATAAATCATGGATATTCAGTTCGTCTGATGGAATGGCTCGATATTGCATGGTTAAACATCAGGTGGGACGAAAATGGATATCTATAGTTCTTTCTAAGGAAATCGGGTTATACCTATGTGGTAATTGAAATGAAGCACATAATGCTGTGTTTTGGTGGAACAGGTATGTCATGCGTGTAGGGAGGCTCGTCTAGTTCATGTATGTGAATTTTGTTGGAAGAAAAATGGCTAATGTTGTGCTTCAAACACCAAAGTCACGGTAAAGTTATCGAAGTGATATGTGTAGAGATTGGGTAATTTTCTCACATCTAAAGCATATGTGTGTTGTTGATGAAGACACTGAATCTAAGGCACGTCATGCAAGAATAACTAAGTCAAGAGTTTCTATTTAGTAGTTTGCTAGACTATGGTCATAACATTTCTAATTGTATCGAAGGTAGTGCTCCTGTATGTTGCCTAAGCTACTGAATGTATTGCTCAATGCTAAGCTATGACTAAAAAAAGATTAATGGTATAAGTAGAATCATACCTGCCAGATTTCTAATCTCAGGATGAGGGTCTATCACAGCCATGGTAAATGCTTGCCCTTGCCTCGGCAGCTCGGGGCAATCGATAATCCTGTGTTGTTCCGATCCGCACCTCAAGCATAAGCCGAGACGAATTTGACATCCATCTCGAATGTGGCCCTTCTTCCCGCAGTAGTTGCAGGTGGGCTTCTGATAGGGTGTGGGTCTCTGCTGGTACTGTCCTATAGGCCTCCCGGATGGTATACCTTGAGTCGCCCTAACTGGTGCAGCTACCGATGTGGGGCGTCTCTATGCCTGTTGTTCCTTACGAAGTAGCTCCTGGGTACGTGCTTCCTCCAAGACAGCTGTATGAGAGACTCGAGACTGTGCAGTAGTGAAAGTCTTAAGCTCTGGTGCGAGCCCCTGATGGAATCTCCTTGCCTTCTCCAGCTCTGTCGGGATTAATGTGCACCAAATCTACTCAAATGACTGAACTCTGCATCGTACTCATCTACCGACATGTTCCCCTGCTTCAGATGGAGGAACTGGTCATAGAGAGCATCTCGAACATGGATGGGAAAAAATCTCTCATAGAAGTGGTCATAAAACTCCTTCCATGTGATCCCAGTGCCCAGTCGTCTTTCTTCAGCCTTCCACCAGTGGTGAGCATTGTCTTCTAAGAGTAAGTCCACTGTTGTCAACCAATCATGTGTTGGCAACTGGGATGCCTCAAGTATTTCTCTTTGCTGATAAGCCATGCGAAAACTTCTAAGGGACCCTCGGTACCCTTAAAATTCTTAGGGCCCATGTCGATAAAATCCGTAATGGAGCCCAGATATGGTTGTGGAGCTGGAGTTGGATCTGGTACCGGGGCTGGTGGTGGAGGTCTAGCTAAGTAGGTCATCATACTCTGCCTCAACAGTTCTATTTGTTGTTACCGAGATTGTAGCATATCATACATAAACTGGGTGGTCGGGTCCGCATCAGTCAGAAGTGGAGGCAGTTGGGGTCCGGGCTGAGGTAAAAACTGCTGAGAAAGTTGTGATGGTGCATTCTCTCCTGAGGGTACTGCAGTAGTCTGCCCTTCGTAGCTGATTCGGGGTACTTGGGCCTCCTGTGTTGACACAAAGTCATAGTCAACCAAATATCGATAACATTGACTAAATAATACTTGTAATAATTCAATACGACACACGACGTCCACATCAAGGTCAAGTCAGACGACAGCCCAGTCTTTGCAATTCAGTTATATATGAGTCTGTATTTTATACTTTTATTGAGTCTAGATTGTTGTAAACTGTGTCATGCTGAGCTCTTGAGACTTGACCAAAAGCCTACCCAAATCCATAAACTCCACCATCCAGAAATAAGCCCACAGGTCCCTTAGACCCATTATGTGCTCTGGAGACAGAGTTCGGGCCGAACTCTGCCTCCACACAGAGTTCGGGCCGAACTCTGTCCCCTAAAAATCAGCAACCTTAATTTTAGGGTTAGCTGGTTGCAAGTTGTCCAACGGCCAAATATTTGAAATTTCCTACCCGAATTCTGGCCGAATTCTGCCTACAAAAATCCTATAAATAGGCCAAGAATTCTCTCATTTCATATCATCCAATCTTCTCTTCTCTTCACTCTTAAAGCTCAGATAAGCCATATCCTTCCCATCTACTAGCCACAAGCTTCCTAAGTCTCGAGTGCTCAGCATCTCTCAGTTAGGAGTCTTGTACAAGAGTTGAAGAAGTCGCTTGGAAAATTCCAAGCAAATCGCCACTGCGATCCTCTGTAAAAAGTTGACGTGCTCTTCTGAAGAAAAGGCACGGGTTGTAAACTACTATTTCATAAATAGTGGATTTAATCCTGAGCTAGAGTTCTCAGGCCTGGACTAGTCCTCCACAAGGGAAACCAGGTTAAAATCGGCTGTGTTTGTGTATGCTTTCTTTCTTCTCGCTTTAAATTCTGCATTTACTCTGATTAGTTTTGTTTGTGATAGAGTTGAATTTTAAATTGGATATTATCTCTATAAACTCTATTCACCCCCCTCTAGAGTTGCCATCTGTTCTTCAATTGGTATCAGAGCTCTGTTCTCTTTACAAGGATTTACATCCTAGAGCTGATCCATGGCAACCACATAATCCTTGATTTCCAATCATGGTGAAGGACAGTCCACTCATAGGCCTCCCCTATTTGATGGAACTAACTACACGTATTGGAAAACAAGGATGAGTTTTTATCTCAAGTCTCTAGACTTTGACCTGTGGACTATCGTCACTGACGGTTACAAAAAGCCCGCCAGGATAGTTGTCAACGGCGATCTCATTGAGAAATCACATGACAAATATTATGACGAGGAGAAAAAACATGCAAGTCTAGACGCGAGAGCTATTAATGCTTTATTCTGTGCTATAGATAGGAATGAGTTCAACAGGGTATCCACATGCACCATATCCCACGAAGTATGGAAGCTTCTAGAAGTGACGCATGAAGGAACCACCCAAGTCAAGGAATCAAAAATAAGCCGTCTCACTCAAGAATACGAGGCTTTCAAGCTGAAGCCAAACGAGACGATCACGCAAATGTTCACAAGATTCCTCGACATCATCAACCCCCTGTCCTCACTTGGGAAGCAATATTCAAATCACGAGAAGAATCGCAAGCTACTTAGGGGGCTACCAAAAATTTGGAACCCTAAGGTGACAGCCATCATAGAAGGAAACGATCTCACAACCATGTCCATGGAAACCTTGATGGGAAAGCTAATGACTCATGAGCTTAACCTCAAGGACTTCGAAGAGCCTGCTCCTAAGGCTAAGGAGATCGCACTCAAGGCTCACCGACGGAGGGCTGAACCCGAAGAGACGGATGACGACAACTCAGAAGATGATGATCAAGCCCTCATGGTTCGCAACTTCAAGAAATTCCTTCGCTTCAACCGAAGAAAGAAGGAACCACAAGAAGATGAAGAAGAAGAGCCTACTTGCTACGGTTGCAAGAAGACGGAACATGTCCGAAAAGACTGTCCATTCTCAAAGAAAAGCAATCGCTATGAGAAGCCATTCAAGAAGACCTCTTCAAAGAAATATGCCAACACAAGCATCTGGCATGAAAGCAATGCTAGTGACTCCGAGGAAGAAAAGAACTCTCCTCAAGATACGGCTAATATTTGCCTAATGGCAACATCCGACAAGGTATCTAACGAAACTCTTGACGACTTCACTTTTGATGAACTTGGCGATGCTTTCATTGATTTACTTAGTGACCATAAAAAGGTCATTGGTAAATACAAACAAGCCAAGAATAAAATCAAAAGTCATGAAGTTGAAATACAAAGACTTTCTCTTTTACTTGATAATATTAGAGACACTGCACCCACGGATGTCACTAATGAGGTATCTAAGCGTAAAATAAGCTTACATGATGCCGAGGCACGAATTGAGCAACAAACACAAGAAATCACAACACTCAACACGGAGCTTGCAGAAGAAAAGAATAGACACAAGATTACCATTACTAAGTTGCATGGTTTGAATGCTAAGATTACTGAATTGTAAGCTGTCTCTAAGAAACTAGAGACTAAATTGGGAAAACAGGTTGCTCAACCTCAAACCCAATCACATGAGACACACACAAAGCATGACACTATTCATACTAGTCAACCACGTCATATTCATACTGCTCACAATCATGCTTACATGTACACACACTTTCACAAACCTCATATACGTAGAAATAATCATCATATGTCACATAAACATCATGCTACAAGTAGATACAGTCATCATCATGTTGCACAAAGATACAATCAACATCACTCCACATATAGACAACCTCATCATGCCATGCCATATAGATAACCTCATCATGCCATGCCATATAGACAACATCATCATGCCAGGCCATATCAACATCATCACCATGCTGAATCTACATATCATCAATATTCTTATAGACATCATCAGCATGCTCCTAATGTGAATAGAAATGCTACTTGCACTTATTATGGTCTACATGGACACATATCACCACAATGTAGAATCAGAAGATTAGTTGATAAAAAGATATATGCATGGTTTCCAAAAGCTAACTCTTCAGGACCCTCAAGAACTTGGGTACCAAAGGTCACATCTACTCTTGATGTAGGTGGACCTTCCCTCCTCAGCTAAGAGTAAGTTGGATTCTCGATAGTGGATGCTCGTGGCATATGACAGGAGACGCACATCTTTTCGCATCACTATCGATGAAGAGAGAAGGATATGTATCCTTCGGAAATAACCTAAAAGGTTATATCATAGGTAATAGTATCATTGGTTATCCTTCCTCTCCTGTAATAAAGGATGTCTGCCTAGTGACCGAGTTAAAGCATAACTTGCTCAGCATCAGTCATCTTGCTGATCATGGTTATGACATTAACTTTGGACAAAACAAATACCTTATATATGATAGGTCAACAGGAGACATTGCTTTTGAAGGGGTAAGAGAGGATAACATTTATATTTTCTATTTGTCTGGGAATACTAACAATGCAGGTAGATGCCTATATGCTCACAAAGATGAACGGTTACTATGGCACCAGCGTCTTGGTCATGCCAACATGGATACTATATCCAGGCTATCAACCAAGAAGCTAGTTAGAGGCTTGCCCGACATCACATTCAAAAAGGACACCGTATGTGCCGAATATGAGTTGAATAAGGCAACCAAATTATCTTCCCATTCCATAAACTCTGTAAGTACTACTAGAACCCTGCAACTACTTCATATGGATTTATTTGGTCCTAGTAGAGTAGCCAGTCTTGGTGGAAAACTCTATGCATTTGTTATTATTGATGATTTTTCAAGATTTACTTGGGTTTTCTTTCTTACTTATAAAAGTGATGCTATTTCAGTTTTTAAGATTTTTGTCAAGAAAGTTCAAAACGAAAAAGGCTACATGATCACTCGAATCCGAAGTGACCATGGAGGCGAATTCGAAAATTCTAATTTTGAAAAGTTTTGTGATTCCAATGGTTTTGATCATGAATTTTCTTGTCCTAGAACTCCCCAACAAAATGGTGTTATGGAGCGGAAGAATAGGACTCTTGGCGATATGGCTAGAGTCATGTTGAACAAGTTTTCACTTCCGAAATACTTTTGGGCTGAAGCTGTCAGTACAGCATGCCACATTTTAAATAGGGTACTTATTCGTCCTATTACGAAAAAGATACCCTATGAGCTTTGGTTTGGGAGAACCCCAAATGTTTCTTATTTTAGAGTTTTTGGCTGTAGATGTTTTATCCTTAACACCAAAGACAACTTAGGCAAATTTGATGCCAAAGCTGACGATGGTATTTTCCTTGGCTATGCCGCCAAGAGTAAGGGATATAGAGTTTTTAACAAATGCTCTTTAATTGTGGAAGAGTCTACAAATGTAACTTTTGATGAAGATAACAGTGCAGCAGCTACTCTTGATGATGATGTTGAGCCATCAACGTCTACTCCAATGAACACCACAACCGAAATAAATTCTCTGGAAAGCTTGCCTAAGAAATTCTCTTTCAAGCCTTCTCATCCAGAAAATTTGGTAATCGGTAAGGTTTCACGAGGAGTAACTACTAGATCATCATTAAGAGACTCTATTGCTAGCACTGCTTTTATTTCATAAATTGAGCCTAAAAACATTTCAGAAGCTTTCAATGATGAATTTTGGATTTCTGCTATGCAAGAGGAACTCAACCAATTCGAGAGGAGCTAAGTATGGGGACTCGTTCCTAGACCGGCTAATCACTCAATTATTGGTACTAAATGGGTCTTTAGAAACAAAGTAAATGAAGATGGTTCAGTCACACGCAACAAAGCTCGTTTAGTAGCCCAAGGATACAACCAAGAGGAAGGTATCGACTACGATGAGACATATGCTCCTGTTGCTAGATTAGAATCCATTCGGATGCTTTGTGCATTTGCAAATTTTTAAAATTTCAAATTATTTTAAATGGATGTTAAAAGTGCTTTCTTGAATGGTTTTATTAAGGAGGAAGTTTTTGTAAAACAACCCCCTGGCTTTGAAAATCACATATTCCCCGACCACGTGTTCAAGTTAAAGAAAGCGCTATACGGCCTCAAACAAGCCCCCAGAGCTTGGTATGAACGGCTTAGCAACTTCTTACTTGAGAAAGGTTTTTCAAAAGGGAAAATTGACACTACACTTTTCATAAAGTCTTTGAAGGACACTATTCTTTTAGTACAAATATATGTAGATGATATCATTTTTGGTTCTACTGATGAAATTCTTTGTCAAGATTTTGCCAAGTGTATGCAGATCGAGTTTGAGATGAGCATGATGGGAGAGCTCAACTACTTTCTTGGGCTGCAAGTCAAACAAATGTCAAATGGAACCTTCATCTGTCAGTCGAAGTATACAAAGGACATGCTGAAGAAATTCGACCTTGATAACGTCAAACCAATCAGCACTCCTATGGCTACTTCAACCAAGCTTGAACCAGATGACAGCGGCAAACCCGTAGATCAACGTAAGTATCGAGGTATGATAGGCAGTCTACTCTATCTTACTGCTAGTCGCCCTGATATAATGTTTAGCGTTTGCCTGTGTGCTAGATATCAAGCAAATCCTAAGGAATCACACATGACCGCAGTTAAGCATATCTTTAGATACCTTAAAGGTACGGTTACAGTGGGCCTATGGTATCCCAAGTCAATATCATTTGACATCATTGGTTACTCTGATGCTGATTTTACGGGATACAAGGTCGACCGTAAAAGTACGAGCGGTATGTGTCATTTATTAGGAAAGGCTTTAGTCTCTTGGTTTAGCAAAAAGCAGAATTCTGTCGCACTATCCACAACAGAAGCTGAATACATAGCAGCTGGGCGTTGTTGTGCACAAATTCTGTGGATGAAGCAAACCCTTGAAGACTATAATTTATCTTGCATGCATATTCCTATCTTTTGTGACAACACTAGTGCTATTAACTTGACAAAGAACCCTATTTGTCACTCACGCACAAAGCACATTGAAATTCGACACCACTTTTTGCGTGATCATCAGCAAAATGGCACGATTAACTTAGAATTTATTGACACTGATCATCAGTTAGCTGATTTCTTCACAAAGCCATTATCCGAAGAGCGCTTCAATTTCCTTTGTCGTAAACTTGGAATTTTAGATGAAGCCGTCATAAATTAAAATACACCTGCGTAAATATCGATTATATTGTGATTCTCTTATGATGAACTTGCTATGAGTACAAGCCGAAAGGGCCCTTCTGACAACAAGGCGTAAAAGCCTAAGCGACACGGTGCACTTGTCCTCAGGACTACCGCTAGCTGGGATCCGGCACCTGCAGCTAACTCATGGCAAATTCAAAATATTGAATTATAACATAACTCCTTGTTTATTATACGGTACATTTTGATTTATCACCTGCTGATATGCTACTTTTCAATTTTATATTGCTATCTTTCTACTTCTACTATCTGGTTTATTGCAATTCTAAATCATTTATCTTTAACTTATCTTGATTTTCCATACTTAACCAATTTTTCATCCTTCCAGCCTGATTTCAGTTCTGGGACAAGGACCCAGAATTCGGGCCGAACTCTGCCCTTTCCAGAGTTCGGGCCGAGTTCGGCCTCCCTGTTCCAGAATCGGGGACAGGTTCCAGCCGTTGATCATAACTTGATCCTATGGTCCAGATTCACTCCGACCAAGAGAAACCCTTCCCTTATATTCGGTTTCTCTTCCCTTTTCTTCTTTCTTTCCACCTCTCTACCACTATTTTCTAAAACCCTAACCCTAGTTTTCTCTCCATAGTGCTCCATCTCTCACCAAAATCAAGGAGAAGGGCTATTTTCTCATTCGCTTTCACTGTTCATCATTTATTTGAGGTATAACTCACTCTCCTTCTCTATTTCAATTTTCTCTACTTTGTGCTATGGCTCCTCGCTTGTCAACCGTGGGAAGAGAATTTGGACCGAGGGAGCGTCCTCTTCGAATCATCTTCCTCCCGTTGAGCAACCCGTTGAACAACATCAACCACCTCATCCATTGTTCAAACCTTCACGTCCACGTGATCCAAACACCTACGACGACCGACTTTTTATATCACTAGACGCATCCAATGAATGGTTTAGTGATTTTCGGACACGTCCGGTGTTTGCGGGACACCCCATAAACTTCACAATTTTCTCTCAATATAATGCACTCTTTAATGACCTCTGTCTTGACGAACTTGTTACTTCTAATTCGGTCATATATTGTAGTGCCATAAAAATGTTTTACTGCAACTTGACTCATGATGATACTCACATCTATTCACGTGTTACGGGTATCGATATCTCATTTGATGATTTTGACTTAGCCGAATATCTTGATCTTCAAGAGCCCAATTCTTGGGAAAAGCTTGTTGAAGCTCGGTCGTTCCGTTTTCCCGACGGGACTTCCCTTGAAAGCTTCAAGGATGACTTGTGTACTCCGAACACACGTCCTCGCAAGCTTATGGCTAAATATCTAAATCCATATTTCTATGAACTTCATCAGATTGTTTTCAATACCATTCTACCCAAAGCGGGTTCTACCGATTAAATTACATATTTTGAGATATCAGCTTTGTATCATCTCCACTATCGCATTGCTTTCAATCTTCCACGTACCATGATGGACTGGATGATTAACTGTAGGAAGAAACCACGAGCCCTGGTTTATCCCTTGTATCTTCCTATGGTCCTTCGTGCTTTTATTGTCCCTCTTCATGATTATCCTTTCTTGCCTGCTCCTGCCTTCTTATCTAAGGCACGACGACTTCAGGCAGTCGTAGCCTCTCCTGCCACTTCTGAGCATTCCGATGATGAGGAGCCCGACGCCCCTCCACTTGGACAAGATGCGTCACCTCCTCCTGCTACTCTTGACTCCATCCAGACCATGCTCCGAGATCACTTTACCTTAGAGGACGATCGCTGGACTCAGATGGACTACCGTACTACCCTGCAGATGAGTGCCCTCAGCAACTCGCTGCACGATATTCGGTATTCCATGTCACGTCATCCTTCTATGCCCATTCCCATAGAGCGGGATCCCGGTCGCGAGGGATATCGCATTGACGATCCCTGGGTCATGCGCTACCTGGATCCGGGTGCTGCTATTGTGGACCCCAGCCGTTCCTTCACTGATCCTTCCGACTCCGCTGGGCCTTCTCGTGCTCCATGATGGAGATGGCTTCCACCAGATGATGCTGCTGCTAATCATAGTTTATGTTTTATGCTTTCCAGTTTTTTAATTGTTTAGTTGGATTTATGTACTTGGTTTATCAGTACTCTTTATGTTTTAGTTATGATGACTCTTATGATTACTCTTTATGTTTTAGTTGTGATGACTCTTGATTATCATAGCTATCTGCTCGTTATATTCATTAATATGCAGTTTCTTCTCTTTTGGTGTGTTTGCCCATTATTACTTGCTTATATTGCTAAATGCCAAAAGGGGGAGAGATTTGTATATTGTATTCAATTTCATTTTTGTATATATGTGCTTTTGGTGCTTTTTGGGAGATATTCCTTATTAGGCCAACAGGTTCAACGCATCATTTACGGGGGAGCTATCTTATTTAGCTCGGCACCGATTATGGGGGAGCTATGCTTTTGTCATTGACTGTGTCCAGGTATGAATATTGAATATACAATTATTATTTTGTCAATTATCAATATGGAGGAGATTGTTGACACAAAGTCACAGTCAACCAAATATCGATAACATTGACTAAATAATACTTGTAATAATTCAATACGACACACGACGTCCACATCAAGCTCAAGTCAGACGACATCCCAGTCTTTGCAATTCAGTTATATATGAGTCTGTATTTTATACTTTTATTGAGTCTAGACTGTTGTAAACTGTGTCATGCTGAACTCTTGAGATTTGACCAAAAGCCTACCCAAATCTATAAACTCCACCATCCAGAAATAAGCCCACAGGTCCCTTAGAACCATTATGTGCTCTAGAGACAGAGTTCGGGCCGAACTCTGCCTCCACACAGAGTTCGGGCCGAACTCTGTCCCCTAAAAATCAGCAACCTTAATTTTAGGGTTAGCTGGTTGCAAGTTGTCCAACGGCCAAATATTTGAAATTTCCTACCCGAATTCTGGCCGAATTCTGCCTACAAAAACCTTATAAATAGGCCAAGAATTCTCTCATTTCATATCATCCAATCTTCTCTTCTCTTCTCTCTTAAAGCTCAGATAAGCCATATCCTTCCCATCTACTAGCCACAAGCTTCCTAAGTCTCGAGTGCTCAGCATCTCTCAGTTAGGAGTCTTGTACAAGAGTTGAAGAAGTCGCTTGGAAAATTCCAAGCAAATCGCCACTGCGATCCTCTGTAAGAAGTTGACGTGCTCTTCTGAAGAAAAGGCACGGGTTGTAAACTACTATTTCACAAATAGTGGATTTAATCCTGAGCTAGAGTTCTCAGGCCTGGACTAGTCCTCCACGACGGAAACCAGGTTAAAATCGGCTGTGTTTGTGTATGCTTTCTTTCTTCTCGCTTTAAATTCCGCATTTACTCTGATTAGTTTTCTTTGTGATAGAGTTGAATTTTAAATTGGATATTACCTCTATAAACTCTATTCACCCCCCCTCTAGAGTTGCCATCTGTTCTTCATCCTGCGGTACCGTCAATGGAATCGTAGTATCCTGCTGCTGCTCTAGCCGATACGGGATCACCGGAGTCATTGGGGGAAGCTTGTCTCTCCTGGGTAATCGCATCACCAAATGTGATGGCCAGGCGAGAGGTGTGTCCACTGTGTAAAGTCATATTGCTGGCATGAAGATAAGGGCAATGTTAGAATAGATTTAGATAGGTTACAAGTCAAGCAATTAAAAGAGAATTTAGTAAGGAATTTCAAAAATGTCAACAACTCGTGGATGAGATCCTAGAAGGCGAATATGTTAAGCTAACCATATCTCAATCTACGTAAAATTGTACGAAAGGCAAACCAAATACACTATGGTTGATCAGACCACAATACATAGGTTCTGATATGACAATGTATCCCCCACAATAAAACATATGTCCTGAACAAGCTCGATGAGAGAGTAAGCTCGCAAAACTAGGCTATAATAGCAACATTAGTCAAGGTAGTCCAATTACAAATACGCGAGATAATGATGAAAGGAAAATATAAATAGCTTAAGCTACTTAAAAATCTAAGTCATGTCCGATGTACGTGCCTATGCAGTAGTACTACTGTCTTCTTGTCTAAGGCCCTGGGTTAAAGTCAAAGGAAGTTAGGTTTTGAGGCTTCCTACCCAACTTATAAGAGTTGAACTAGTAGTGTGACCGAATGACGACCTAGTACGCACGAAAGAGGGATAAGTGTTTACGGAAGGTTAATTCAAGCAAGAAGCAATCAAGTTAGACAATTGGGAGTTCGAAGTGAAAGCGAGATCGAATGCCATATATGTGGATGAGATCCTAAATTTCTAATCCTATACGCAGGCTTGCTTGGTACGGTAAAGTAACCAAACAATTTATATTGACCTGCATGGGCCACCACAAAAACATGTAATGCCACAGTCCCAAAATACGTTGGACTAGGAACGAAGCATGCCAGCTGTATATATACGAGATATACTCCAATATATGGAAATCTCGAATATACACATAAGCTGTTTTGTAAATAATAATAACAGACAGTCACAGGTAAAAGCTAAATCTCATCCACATTAAATATAAAGAAAATGATAACTCACGAATCAAAGTAAATGTCAAAATATAACTGTTGGTCGGGCGGAGACAAATCCACTACTGGCACCAGAATAAACTGAAAGGAAATAGAGTCCAACCTCTAAGATAAATAGAATAAGAATTGATGACTAAATAGGCTCCTCGACCAAATAGGGACAGCTGTGATCAGAAGGTACAACTCGCTCGAACGTGAAGGATGAGTCTATATCGGAGCCATACTCCTGCAGAAAGTCCTGCACACCTATAACTAGAGAGATCACCAGGTCCTCAGAGGGACGTAACAAGATACCAAAAGAACATGCCACATAAACTGAATATTAACTGCTCAATAGTAATAAGTCAGATCAGATCATAACATGGTCCAATATCTCACCATTTGGATTAGCGTACAATCCCCCCACCAAACAAGGACAGAAGATGGCATACTAACCCACGATGAGACATCATTCCAAGTCATGAATCCAATATGGTATCTGGACCCCAACAAGGTTCAATACCTTCTCATCGGAGTAGTAAGCCACGCCTACAACCAAACAAGGACAAGATGTGGTGAACTAATCCACAACAAGTTATTGTTCCAAGCCACGATCAGATACAAGTACCCAAACTAAGGGTACTGATACCTAACGGATAAGGTTGCCTAACCAGTCTATGTGTATGCAGTTTTAAGAACATCCTTCAACGCATGGGCCCTGGCTAAAATAGGATCAGCATAGTCCCCCGTTGGGGCACCAGAGGCCCAATCAGTAAGAGCATAACGTTCCGCATAACGTCAGTGGCCGTCAGTAATCATTGTTAATCTTACCCGCGTCTCCGGCGGAGCTTACGGGTTACAAAAGGAAAAGTGCATAGTAGCCCATACGCTAAGGTATTGTCCTCCCCGTCCAATGCCTACTATATTGTATCCACAACACAAAACCTCTATTAATCGCTAAGTCAAACTAAGCATGCAACCTCTATTAGCGGTTTTTCCTATCGCACGGCTTATACGTACTGGTGGCCGGCCAATCATGTATGTCCGAGTTCTATAGTGACTCACAACATGTGGTACAAATGTGTCAAGGCCTATGAATGCAACACACACAGGGTAGTCCCTTAACTCTAAGTTTAATATGTAAAAAAATAATACATAGCAGGAAATATAACTGAACAGTAAGTTCTAACAAGTTTTGCCATGTATCACAGTTTACTTGTCATAAAAAAATAATGAATAATGCACGAAATATGAGCTAAAATAAATAAACAACTGGTGGCAAGGTATCTTGCCTGGAGGTAGTGTGCAGAATGACGACGCTTGGTGACTCAATCGTCAGAATATGGAAGCAACGAAGGCCAACTTTTACGAATGACCTCGGATGCTGAAATAAATATCATGAATAGATTTGGCATAAAATAAATACCTAGGAAACACCTGTCCAAAGGTTTAATTCTGGAACATGGGCAAAATCATAATTTTGGGTCAAAATGATATCCGCCGTTAGACCCATTTTGCATCGAAACCCGTGCCACAACCTACAGTCTCTAAAGTCGTCAAACTATATGTTTATGGGTCCGATTTGAGGAGACGAACCCAACCGTATGTCCAAAGTTGGATTCTGGAAGGCCGTGCACAAATTCGCCCGTTAGAGCGGGTCGCGGGCCCGCCAATTTGGCGTTCCGATCAACCTTCTCAGAATCGGACCAAACTTGGTATACGGGACCAAAAAAAATCCATACATTCGTGAGCAAGTTTCGCGTCGATCCGACGAACGTGCACGAAGATATGGTCAAGTTTACAAAACGTCGATACAGGGGTATCTCGACAAATACGCACTGATTTCGTCGCGTACACACAACGAATTCGAGTCCCGTCAGTTTCCACACGTCGGTAACATCCCTACGCGTCTTTCGATGCATATAGTACACGACCACGTCGCCCGGTTTGTCGGGACGCACACCGTATCGGGAAAATTTCCCTAAATTTTATAGTTTTAAAAACTGTTTTCCCTAAACTTTGGGTTCGAAATTCATGGCATAGAATGAACAAAAAAATAAACTAAAAGAAAGGACTCGTAGTGCTACAGGTGGTCTATTTTACTGTTTAATTATTTTTGGATAATCCTACTAGCTTGACGGGAAAAAGTCTCTAAATAGGGGTATATGGATCTGTGCATACTGTTGTAGAAATCAGTTTTTTTTCCAGAATATTTGTATCGGATTTTCGATGCGATGGTTCGACAATAAAGAAAACCAACTGTTGGATCGTCTACGGGGTCATGTGGGCTATCTACGACAACTCGCAGCATCGAAAAATATGAATTGTACGTGAAGAATCGAGTTGGTGATGGAGGGTACCTTGTCTGGAACAAAACAGGGAATGCCCTGTATCCTTGGTCGTCGACTGCACCGGCGGCGCTGCTCCGGCGGTCACCGACGGTGCAGATGGGTCGGGTCTGCGCGCTCAGGGTTGGCGAGGGGCTGGGGGCGGTTCCTAGGCGAAGAGATCCAGATTGGGCATCGATGATCCTCTCGATCGAAGTTAACTACTCGGTTTTCATACGGGTGATAGGAAAAGATTTTAATCTAATTCAAATCAGGCTTTTCTGGATTATGTTGTGATCTCTAGCAGATATTGGTCTATATTCAAATAGTTCTTATCCAATCAAATTTTTGAATTTGATTTCAAATCTGGGATGGATATGAATGATGAGGGATGGTCGGGTTTTGCGTGTAAGTGCTTATCGCAAGATATTGAATATTTCACGATAAATAGAAATAAATTTTTTTTCCTAATCCCTAATCGCAGTATAATAACTTATAACTGAACAGTAATTCTTAATATATAATATCCTAATAGTATCCAATATATATATAATTTATTGTATATATATATATATATATATAATATATATATATATATATATATATATATATATATATGTGTGTGTGTGTGTGTGTGTGTGTGTGTATATATATATATGTATATACAGATATACATATATACACATACATATATACTTTATGAATAACCCAATAAAATTCCTATTAAAACTCCTAAAATCTAAACAACTTTCTAAAACAATTTATAAATTATCAATATATAAAAAGTAATAAAAATAAAAGCCCATGATATATATATATATATGACAAATCGGGAGGTGTAGCCGCAATAGCACCAGTTTCTATATCTCTGTTGGCTTTACCCTTTTTTAAAAGTATGTATGTGCGTAGTTCAAGTTTTCGTGCGGTGCGCTAGGTTACTGTAGTATGTCTGGCTGCACTAAGTACAGTTCTCGACTGTTCAGATTCGATCCCTAAACCTAAAGCAAAAAAGAAGCTAACTCCCGGACAGGGAGATAGAATAACCCAACTAGCAGCATGGTATGACGGAAAACCGAGATCAGAGAGCAGTCAACGCAACGGAGCCAAAAAACATCCTGCAACTATTGACTTGTCATAGTCAACGACGGTTGAAACTTCCAGGAAAAAACTTCGAATTGGGAGGGCGATCCTCCCGGTGAACTGCTTTACGCTACCGTGGGGGGGAGTGAGTTCGGCTTTCAGCTCTTCACTCATCGCCTCCGTTGTCAACTCCGGCTCCCTCGGGCTTGCTATCGCTACCCCTCGGCTGCGGGATGGCTCTCGCTTCTCTCGATCATCCTCTTTGAACTCCCAGAGTAACTTAACTAAAGAAAGACGACTGATTAGTTGGTCCTATCCTGCTGCCTATCTATTCAATCTTTCGAGCCCCGAAGAAAACCCCCCTCTCCCTCGGACTCAATCTCATGAGCTTAGCTAGGCAGAGGGCTCCGGGCAACCGAATGATTAAAGGGGGCTGGCATGGCATTCAATAATGTTTGCGTTTCTTGTTTCCGCCGTGCGGCATCCCGGTTTCCGTTTCTCAGCTTTTTAAAAACTCCTGCTCGAGCTACTGTAGACCCAGTGGTAGCATAAGTGGATCCAGATCGACTAGTAGCAAACAAAGCCAGAAGCTTCGGATACCTTGGCAACTACTTATGAACTGACACCAACCGCTTGAAAGCCCCTGGCTACTACTTCCCATTCCGGTCACCGATCCCTCTTTTTTTTTATCCTCTGACTTACCGGGAAGGCGCACTTCTCTTCTTCTTCTGGCCTTCACCTCCTGCGCCCTACGGAGGCACTTTCGATCGCCATTTGGTGGTCCCCTTTCCTGTCTCACTCACCCGATGCGGCTTACCACGCTGCATTCCTTCTTTTCATAGACGAATTCGGGGAAGAACAACCACTCTCAACAACAACTAGAAGATGGCGATCACCCCCTAAATCCCCCTTTCGCAGTAGTAGGGGCACTTACAACAACCATGATGACGTGCCACTCGTGTGTCTTTCCAGAGAAGCACTTAGCCTCCCTTTCCTGATGGAACTGCTATATATATATATATATATATATATATATATATATATATATATATATATATATATATATATATATATATATATATATATACCACTATTTCTAAAATTCAACAAATCCTTTAAATACTTAATAAGCTCCTAAAGAAATATATTTTAGGAATTTTAAAAATGAAATAATAGTAATTTCTAAAGTATTTGTAACCTATAATATAGAATTATTTTGTATAAAATAATCCACACATAATATCAAATAAAAATAAGATACAATTTCTACTCACTTTATAAGGCTAAAATATAATTTTACAACTTATAGAAAATAAATTATTTCTAAAAAATATACCAATTATTTCTATTTAATAAAGATAAATGAAAGTAGAAAATTTTAGGGGATTTATATTAGTTGTAGGGGTACTGTCCCAGCTAACGGGAGTTCACCGGGGAACAATTAAATACTGCTTCGCTTCGACCGTAGTCATGGTGACAGACAGACCCTTTGTAGGCTTGTCTCAAAAACAGTTTTGAGTATTGAAAAATAATTGTATAAAACAAATTTAATTAATATTATTGACATCTAAAATTCTTAATTTTCGACGTAAATAATTGAAACGATCTTCCTCTAGTGGTTTTGTGAAGATGTCAGCTAATTGATTCTCTGTGTCAATGTATACAAGGTTTATATCTCTATTTTGTTGATGATCTCTAAGAAAATGATATCAAATCTCGATATGTTTAGTGCGAGAGTGACATACTGGATTCTTAGTCAAATTGATAGTGCTAGTGTTGTCACAGAAAATGTGTGTGTGTGTGTGTATAGTAGTCCAAAGTCTTCTAAAGTTTGCTTCATCCACAAAATTTGTGTACAACAACGTCCTGCGGCGATATACTCAGCCTCAGTTGTTGTAATACGACAGAATTTTGTTTCTTGCTAAACCAAGAGACTAAAGCTTTGCCTAGGAAATGACATGTGCCGCTGGTACTTTTTTTAATCTATTTTGCATCTAGCAAAATCATCATCCGAATAACCAGTTAGGTCAAATGATATGGTTTTGGGATACCATAAGTCGACAGAAGAAGTACATTTAAGGTATCGAAAGATACGCTTAACCACGCACAAATGTGATTCCTTAGGATTGGTTTGAAAACGTGCATACAAGCAAACACTAAATATTATATCTGGTCGACTAGTAGTTAAATAAAGTAAACTACCAATCATACCTCGATACTTACGTATCTCAACAGGTTTGCCTTGTTCATCAATATCAAGTTTGGTTGAAGTTGCTATTGGAGTGCCAAGTGATTTGACTGCTTCCAGATCGAACTTCTTTAATAAATCTATTGTGTACTGGGCTTGATTTATGAACGTCCCATTATTAGTTTGTTTGATTTGCAGTCCGAAAAAGAATTTCAGCTCTCCCATCTTGCTTATCTCAAACTCATTCTGCATACACTTTGAAAATTCTTGACAAAGAGATTCATCAGTAGATCCAAAAATAATATCATCTTCATAAATTTGAATTACAAGAAGATTGCTATTAAAAGACTGTATAAACAGTATAGTATCAACCTTTCCTTTTGAAAAGCCGTTGTCAAGTAAAAAAGAACTGACTTTTTTGGCAAAGCTAAGTCAATTTCTGGCCACCAAACCCTGCAACTGATGAGAAGGACCGGGGAAGCGTGTACGTTGTCACACTCCCTGCCTTCCAAAGGTGCCTAGAGGACGGGCCAGACGCAGCAGAGCGACGACCCGGGGACCGATTCCCCACCAGCAGGGGGACAGGAGACGGCCATCTCGAGGCACTCGTACCAAGCACGAGGGGCTTGTTTCAAACTGTATAATGCCTTCTTTAACTTGAAAACATAATCAAGATTTTTGAAATCAATAAAACCTGGAGGCTGAGCTACACAAACTTCTTCTTTTATAAAACCATTCAAAAATGCACTTTTAACATCTATTTGAAATAACTTGAAATTATGAAAACATGCAAATGCACATAACATACGAATGGATTCTAATCTCGCAACTGGGGCATAAGTTTCATGGTAGTCGATACCTTCTTCCTGATTGTATCCTTGAGCTATGAGTCGAGCCTTGTTACGAGTCACTAAGCCATTCTCATTTAGCTTATTTCGGAATACCCGACGGGTGCCAATGACCGGATGATCAATGGGCTTGGGAACAAGTTCACAAACCTGATTCTGTTCGAATTGGTTCAATTCCTCTTGCACAGCATCTGACCAAAAATTATTACTACATGCTTCTTGAATAGTTTTGGGTTCAAGCTGTGAAATAAAAGCAACACAGGAAGCTATATCTTTACTATAGGAAGGAGTACTTACACCCCTGGTAATCTCACCAATTACCAAGTCCTTTAGATGGTCTGCCAAGAATCTTATTTCTTTTGGCATATCCTCTGGATTGATGGTTCCGACTTCTTGTTCTGTACGTGATTTGCTTGGAGACTCAACTGGTGCTTTGTGTGAGGGTTCTGTAGGAGAAGTACTAGGTGTACTTATGTCTTCATCATTATCATCGACAATGTGTTGATTGAGTTCGTCAAATTTAACATTTATTGATTCTTCAATGATCATCGTTCTCTTGTTGAAGACTCTATACCCTTTGCTCTTCGCCGCATAACCTAAAAATATACCTTTATCGACATTTTCGTCAAATTTTCCCAAATTATCTTTAGTATTAAGAATAAAGCATTTACAACCAAATACTTTGAAATAAGAAACCGAGCGAGTTCTATCAAACCATAATTCATAGAGAGTCTTCTTCGATATAGGTCAAATTAGAACCCTATTAAGAACATAGCACGTTGTATTTACAGCTTCAGCCCATTGGTATTTAGGTAGACCAAATTGGTTTAACATTACTCTAGCCATTTCGGATAGAGTCTTGTTCTTACGTTCCACAACTCTATTTTGCTGTTGAATCCTAGGGTAAGAGAACTCATGCAAATAACCGTATGTGTCACAATTTGCTAGAACTCTACATTCTCAAATTTGTCGTCATGATCGCTTCGAATACGAGTGATCATGAAACCCTTTTTATTTTGAACCTTCTTTCAAAAGGTGACGAATTCTGATAATGCAACATTCTTGCGAGCAAGAAAATATATCCACGTGTATCTAGAGAAAACATCTACTATTACAAATGCATATAACTTACCACATAGGCTAGCAATTCTACTAGGTCCAAATAAATTTATATGCAGCAATTGTAGAGGTCTAGTGGTACTTACAGCTGTAGAAGCATGGAAAATATTAAAGAAAATGACCCATGCGGCCAGGGAACCCCATGCGGCTCAGACAGTCTATGCGGCACAGAAAGACTATGCGGCTCAGGAACTATGCGGTTTGAAATATTTCATGTGGCTCAGAAGACACGTGGCGTAACAGCGCTCCCCTTCGACCCATGCTGCATTAATTACTGTGACGGCTGACAATTCTGAAAAAGTGACAGCTCTGATACAAAAGAAGTAATTATGACCCTGTCATAATGACAGCCCCCAGGAAAGAGAAAAAGATCTCTGACACAAATCTCCCGAAATCCATAAAATGCCACGTGGCCTTGATCACATGGACGATCATATGCGACTCGAGCGAAGACTTCCAATGCGGTTCAGAATAAAGCCGCTCCATGCGGCTCAGGCCGAGACAGCCTCATGCGGCTCAAGTAGAGGCCTTCCCATGCAGTTCAAGAGGACCATTTCCATGCGGCCTAGGCAGATGCATCCATATGCGGCTCGCAATGATCATCTCCATGTGGTTCAGGGGTTCGAAAGGGGGGAAGCCACTACCCGAGCAGCCATGACACGTGGCCCTAACCTTATGCGGCCCAAAATCTTATGCGGCTCAATCGCCATGCAGTTCAGATCCCCCCAGTAGCTCCTAGGACACGTGTTCTAAGCCGATCAATCTCCCAGATTTATTACAATCAGAGATTGGGTCAAATTTCAATAATCTGGGACACATGACAGGAGAATAAATCAAATTTATTCGCAGACATCATCAGAGATTGGGTCAAATCTCAATAATCTGGGACACGTGGCAGGAGAACAAATCAAATTTATTCGCAGACATCAGAAGATCATTATAAGGAAGATTTATTCCAATCAGTATTAATTGCTGATGAGATTTGGTGTAATCTATACTTAATGGTCCGAATTCGTTACAATCAAAACGAATGGCCTAGATTGACCAATCCACAGGCCGCCGCCATCTCCAAGAAGCAAACATTTGCAACCTTAATGATCACATCCCATTCCTATAAATAGCAGGGTATCATTCCCCTGCAAAAGAGAAAGGAGACACACAGGCAGAGAGATACAGAGAAGAGTACACATATAGAGAGAAAGAGCACCAGAATACTTAGAGAGGAGAAGCAGAGAAAGTAAAGAGAGCATTTCTTCCAACGCCAAGCAATCTTCTGGAGCCAAGGCTGCATACCGATCGTCCAAGGCGTAAGGCAGAGCTGTCTCACTTTCCCGAGCCTCTATTGTCACCCCTCATAATCTAAAATAAACAATTTAATTAGATTGCTTTACCTAGGTTTTCGTCCCTAGGCTTTTTTGTACAAGCGAGTTTGTAACGTGAAGTAAAAGTCCGGTCCTATGATAATTATTCTGTTCTTTTATATTTCATGGCAAACACGATGGACATGCTCATCAAAACTAATCTGCAGGATCGCCCACTATACTACACTGAATACATCGGCGACGTGAAGGTGGACCAGATGCACATAGATCCTGGCTCTTCCATAAGCATCATCCCGAAGGGTCTGCTACATCATCTCCGCCTCCCAGTGCATCGCCTGACACCCACAAGCACCGCCATCAGCGGTTTCAATTCGGGCAGGAGCTATCCAATCGAAAAGATTCGTCTGAAGTGTCAGATTGGCGATCTCCAATCCGAAGTCACCTGCTACGTCATAGATGCAGACACTTCTTACAACATCCTCTTGGGGCGCCCATGGATACACGATTATATGATCGTGCCTTCCACGCTACACCAGTGCTTCAAATATGTCGACAAATACGGCTTCGTGAAGACAGAATTTGCTGATATCGATCCCATCAAAGGGGTCGAATCCTACTACTAAGACTCCTGCCTATACGAAAAGTCGAAGAGGCACCTTGACGAAAGAGATGTACAAACTCATACCGAGACAGCTACAGGATCAGAAGAACCTCTAACGATCCACCTCCAATCTCGTAAATCGGACAGGTCTGCACCCCTTACTGCCACTCTACGGAAGGACGCAATCAGTCTCTCGGCGCAGGAGGAGCAGATGATAATCCGGCTGCCAAGGTCCGACCAAGTGCCGAGACCCACAACAGGGCCACTGACAATCAGACTGCCGAGAGTCGGTCAACCTCAAACGGAGAAGCTCAATCCCTCCGACAGGCCACTGACGATACGCCTTCCCAAGAAGGGTCGTCACCCCGATGCCAGGTCTGACACATCTAGCGAACCAGCCACTCCTCGCTCCACATCAAATACCAAAATGGGGGTCGCTAGTCTGCCAACAACTCCACGCTCTGCCCCATCAGCTGAACCTCTGACGATCAAGCTATCCAGGTCGTCTCCTCAGTCTTCATTTACACAGGGGGTAGCCGAAGAGGAACCGGAGCTAGCCAAGTATGTGGCTGCCCACACTGATATTCCCTCCGCGGATGATGTAATCCCCCTAGAAAAGATACCGTACTTCATCAATAAAGGATTATCTTTGAACTACACCGAGCTCAATCAGCTATGTACAATGTATGCTATGGAACACGGTATAGGCACTCACCTACACACACAGGTGACAAATGTGTACACCGCGATCCAGCTTACTCCAGTAGAAGACGCTTATCGAATAATCGAGGGAGGAGACCATCCAATCATCTTCGACCGGAAGGACGACCCGCATCCCTTCACCATAGAGGAAGTCGACCTCGGGTCAGATGCCGGAAGACTGCCTCTGTATCTTTATAGCCCCTAGTCCAAATATCTCATGCAGAAACGGGGGTATGATCTGAAGACGATGCCAGGTTTGAACTACGGTACTGGGCGACGATTACCCTTGAAGCCGCCAGTCCCGGCGGGCAAACTACGGGACTACTATAGCAAAACTCGATGCGGGTTAGGGTATGTAACGCCTACTATGACCCCTGAGAGTTCAGATGAAGAATGCGACTGGCAGTCACATGCAACCGGGTCACCAACTTCTGACTCGGATACCAGCATCGGAGACGTGTTCAGACAAGTCTTGTCAGTCAACATGGCATTCGCCGATGCTTACGAAGAAGATGAAGACATCCCTGAGATCCTCGAGCTAGAGCCGTGGGCCCAGCAATTAGATACACAATGGGAAAAACGGTTCGAACTGAGAGAACCTCATACTGAAGATGAAGTCATACAGGTTGATCTCGACAGCGAATCTTCTCCAAAACCAATTTTCGTCAGTAAAAGCCTAGCAGACGAAGAGCGGGAGTCGCTGCTAGAACTTGTCAGAGAATACGTTGATGTGTTCGCCTGGAGCTATGAAGACAAGCCAGGGTTAAATCCCGATATTGCTCTTCACAAACTCAACATTCGGCCGGATGCGAAGCCAGTCAAGCAACAACAGCGACGCTTCCGCCCAGGCATCATGGACGCGATCGAAGCTTAAGTCAACAAACTGATAGCCAGCGGCTTCATTCGTGAGGAGCAACATCCCGATTGGGCCGCCAATATAGTGCCCATCCTCAAGAAGAATGGAAAGATTCGAATCTGCATCGACTTCCGCAATCTAAACGAGGCGTGCCCCAAAGATGAATTCTCCCTTCCTATCACAGACATCATGATCGACAATACCTGCGACTTCGAACGTATGTCATTCATGGATGGCTTTTCGGGGTACAACCAAATCAAAATGTCTTCTGACGACGAAAAGCATACATCATTCCGAACACCAATTTGGCACGTACTGCTACACAGTCATGCCTTTCGGTTTGAAGAATGCCGGCGCCACATATCAAAGAGCCATGAGCATCATCTTCAGAGACCACTTACGCAAGACAGTGGAGTGCTATGTTGACGACATCGCCGTTAAGAGTCGCTGCAAGGGAGACCATCTGTAGGATCTAAGAACGGTATTCGACCTAATGCGAGCGCATAATTTGAAAATGAACCCTACGAAGTCCTTTCTGGGCGTATCTAGCGGGAAGTTCTTGGGCTTCATCATCACTGCACAGGGTATCCATATAGACCCTGAGAAGACGAAAGCAATCATGGAGATGGGTCCCCCGAGAAATCTTTGCGAACTCAGAGGTCTTCAAGGGAGGCTAGCTTACATCAGGAGGTTCATTTCCAACCTCTCCGGGCGATGTTGACCATTCACCCATCTCATGAAGAAAGGCATCTCATTCGTATGGGATGAAGAATGCCAGCGCGCCTTCGACAGCATCAAAGAATATTTGTCGAACCCTCCAGTCCTGGTGGCCCCGGTTTCTAGAAAACTATTCCTGCTCTATGTACGAGCAATAGAACATTCCCTTAGGGCTCTGCTGGCACAAAACAACGACACAGGCCATGAGCAAGCCATTTATTACCTCAGCCGAATGATGATTGGGCCAGAGCACCGATACACCGCTGTGAAGAAGGAATGTCTTGCCCTGGTGTTCGCCATTCAGAAAATACGGCACTATGTCACCGGACAAACGATACATGTGATCTCATGCGTCAACCCTCTCAGGGTCCTCATGACTAAACCAGGGGCACTCAGCTCTCGCCTCGCTACATGGGCAATATTGCTGTCCCCTTATCATATGATCTTCGTTCCACAAAAGGCAGTCAAAGGTCAAGCCCTGGCAGACTTCTTAGCAGCCCACCCAGGCTCGGAGTCCTCCAGAATATATCCCAGATGAGGTCGCTGACTCGCATGAAACCTCTCACGATGATATATGGCGAATGTTCTTCGACGGTGCTTCGAGGACCGAACCTAAAGGCAACATCGTCGTCGGAGTCGGGGTAGTGCTGGTCTCCCCTTTCGGATTGGTGATTAACCGCGCTTATTCCCTCACAGAACCCTGCTCTAAGAATATGGCCGAGTACAACACTCTGGTCATTGGCCTCCAACTTACAAGAGAGCTGGGGGTAGAATACCTTGAAGCATACGGCGATTCCCAACTAATCGTCAATCAGATCCGGGGCTCATACGAGGTCCGCCACGAAGACATGATCCCTTATCATCAAATAGCGATTGACATCATCTCGTCATTCGAGGGGTTCTTCATCGAACATGTCCCCAGACTCCGAAATATCGAAGCTGATGCCTTAGCTGGTCTTGCTACTTCCCTAGCAGTTTCGAACTATGATCGCCATTCAGTGGATGTGATAGGCCACGAACTGGTCTGTCCCAAGAACAATGTACAATTTGTGGCGAGTTATTCCGTCCAGACGATCGATGATGCCCCAGACTAGAGACAACCATTCATCGACTTTGTCGTCTACGACATCCTGCCCGAGAACCCTAAGGAAGCCACTTCCATCTGTCACGCCCCAGAACCAGAATACTGGAGAGCGGGGGCAGACATAGCCAGCTACGTATATTGAAATGGAAACCACCTCGATATACGGTCACGGCTGTCTAGATATGTGAGGGTTTTCTACAAGCCAACAGTCTCTTATGGTTATGAACAAGCCTAGTGTCTCAATCACCAGCTGGGTCAACCCCAGAAAGAGCAAGTGCCACAAGGGGGCCACGAAATAAGAACAAAAGCCAGCAGTCAGCACAAAAAAATCTAACATTTAAAACTAAAATTACGAAAACATGTCAGGATGATATACGACGAGATAACCATGGAA
The DNA here is from genome assembly GCA_029216955.1 of Iris pallida. NCBI lineage: Eukaryota > Viridiplantae > Streptophyta > Magnoliopsida > Asparagales > Iridaceae > Iris > Iris pallida. The sequence continues at coordinate 168,453 of JANAVB010037019.1, forward strand.
CTATTCCGATAGCCAGGTTACAACCCGTAAACCAAACAAGGACCGGGGTTGTAGCCCTTCATCTGAACAGAGCTTGGTTTTCCACCATTTATCGACAAGATAAGTAATGTGAGTAATCAAGACAGGAGGCAATCTTGCATGGGATCAAGACATGACTAGACTGGTTATACCTCATTCAATCAATCACGGCCAAGCAGATCCTACGGCTTACTACTTTAACTACTAGGGTTATCACAGGCCTAATTACTAACAAGATGCAGTGAGATTGTTCCACAGCCACAAGCCCTGCAGACCATCCAGGTTACCCAGGTCAAAAATTAGGGGTTGAATTCAGGTGGGTACATCGCCCATAAGACAAATATACCCTTAGGTGACTTAGAGGGTACAACACGCGACGGTGTGCTGGAAATGTGCCCTACTCGACGGCAGGCTACAGATCCCAAGAGCGCCCAGGTAACGGGATTGCCTGTAGCTGTGTCATCTCTTCATGACTACTGAGTTATTCTAGTTATTAATCTTAATCCATTTTAGTTGGTACTCCTGACCGTGGTACTCAGGAGTCCTATCCTAGACATGATGCAAGACAGGACAAGTGGATTTAACAAGCAAGCAAGAAAGAACTACCCACGGTGTCAAGGCAAGTCAAGCTAAGTTATCAAGATAAATCATGCCAGGGTACTTGTCAGGAGTGTGCCACGACGGGCCACTATCATGTCAGATTGGTCATGTCAGGAGTGCACCACTACGGGTCACTGTCGTGTTATGCTAGTTCCTTGTCATACCATGCCATGTACAATAGTCATTCCAAACATATGAAGTAAAATCAAGACAAAAGGCGTAAGGATATAAAATGGGCATAAAATATCTAATAAATTATCAATATACAGGGCTATAGAAGAGCCAAGCTTAAAGAAATAAGACCAAAACTCCAAGGGTCAATAGGTTAAGCAAGGGGTCAGGGGAGCAGCGTACGAAAAAGTCACGCACGCTGAGGGAGCTGCATACGTGAAAAGTCACGCTGCATACGTGAAAAGTCACGCACGCTGAGGGAGCTGCATACGTGAAAAGTCACGCATGCTGAAGGGAGCTGCGTAGGTAAAAAAGTCACGCACGCCAGGGAGCTGCATACGTGAAAAGTCACACACGCTACAGAGAGCAGCGTAGGTGAAAAGTCACGCACGCTCAAGGGAGCAGCATAGGTGAAAAGTCATGTTCGCTACAGAGAGCAGCGTAGGTGAAAAGTCACGCACGCTCAAGGAAGCAGCATAGATGAAAAGTCACGCACGCTCAAGGGAGCAGCGTAGGTGAAAAGTCACGCACGCTACAGAGAGCAACGTAGGTGAAAAGTCATGCACGTTCAAGGGAGCAGCGTAGGTGAAAAGTCACGAACGCTACAGAGAGCAGCGTAGGTGAAAAGTCACGCACGCTACAGAGAGCAGTGTAGGTGAAAAGTCACGCACGCTCAAGGGAGTCACGCTTCCAACAGGAAGCGTACTCAAGTCTGCGTACGCAGCGCTAAAGAGCGCACGTAGCTCAGGGTACGTAAGCTAAACAGCTCTGCACACTGCTCACTGTCTTCTCCAAACAGCAAGAACACCATGGATGAACCCAAGGCTTCAAAAGCTCATAACTTGGCCATCCGAACTCCAAATTCGGATTTCCAAAGCTCCAACTGGAGTGAAACTGAATGCTCTTCCACATGGAAGTATCAAAACCCAAGAAAATCCAACCAAAGTAGCTCAAACCATACAAAATCCAAAAATAAGAAAAACCTAGATCTAGAACAATGGAGACTTCAAATCACAAAACACCAAGTTCTAATGTTGATCACCATGTCCTAATCTAGCAAATGAACCAAGAAAATAGGGCTCTCATGAAGTGGCAAGGTGCACTTACCTAGGGTTAGGAGAGTTGTGGAGGAAGGCGAAGAAGAAGAAGAAGGAAATTAATGGTGGAAGTTATGAGGAGAGAGAGTGGTAGGTGGGGGTTATAAAGAGGGTGAGTTGTGGTGGGTTGAAGGGGTAGCATAGGTTAAGGTGATCCAACTCTCATAAAACTGAACCAATCCAAATAAAACCGAGCCATGCCAAAACCCAAAATACAGGAAATACCGAAATCCCACAAGTTGAGAAAAATAAAAATACATGCCAAAATCCAGATACGAGTATAAATACGAAATACGGGAAATACGAGGAATGAGGGTGACACCATCAGACGGCGTTCTCTCAGATTCTTCTACGATACAGAGACAAAAATGATGTATTGCCGCTCCTATGATGGATTATTGCTACGGTGTCTGTCAAACGCAGAAGTCAAAGAAGCCATACGAGAAGCTCATGATGGTGTCTGCGGGGCCCACCAGCCCGGTCCTAAATTGTAAGACCGTCTTCGCCGAATGTGCTACTATTGGCCCACGATGGTGGCAGATGCGATAGATTATGCTAGAAAATGCAAAGCCTGCCAAGTCCACGTGGACTTCATTCACCAACCATCCGAATTTCTATATCCGACAGTGGCATCCTGGCCATTCGAAGCATGGGGAATGGATATCGTTGGTCCAATCACCCCACCTTCCTTCCGAGGACATCGCTTCATACTTGCGATCACTGATTACTTCTCCAAATGGGCGGAAGCTGTCCTACTCGCAGAAGTCAAGACTTCAAACGTGATCAGCTTTCTTAAGCATCACGTCATCTACCGCTTTGGACTGCCCCGAAGGATCATCCATGATGATGGTCCGTAGTTTGCAAGCCACGCTTTCTATCGATTTTGCGATAAGCACCGTATTCAGAATATTGCTTCGACACCGTACAACCCGGCAGCGAACGGGTTGGCAGAGGCATTCAACAAAACAATCATCAAACTCCTCAAGAAGTTTGTCTCCTCCAACAAAAGCGACTGGAATGAGAAGCTCGGCGAGTGTTTATGGGCATACCGTACTACAGTCCGAACAGCTACCGGGAACACACCATTCTCTCTAGTATACGGGAGTGAGGCAGTTCTCCCATTAGAGACTCAAATACCCTCACTCCGCATCGCCCTCACTTATCAATTAACGACGAATGACAACTACCGGCATCGACTACAAGAGTTGGAGGCCTTAGATGAAAAGCGCCTCCTAGCTCAGCAAAGGATCGAGCTATACCAAGCACGCATCTCAGGAGCCTTCAACAAGAAGGTCAAAATTAGAATATTCCAAGTGGGCGATCTTGTTCTGGCAGTCCGGAGGCCAATGGTCATGACTCACAAGACTACCGACAAGTTCCAGCCAAAATGGGAAGGTCCATTTGTCATCGAGGTCGTGTTCTCCAACGGTGCTTACCGCCTCGCTAAGCAAAATGGAGACTTGCTCATGTTGCCCGTCAACGACAAGTTCCTGAAGAAATATTATGTCTAAATAACATTCTCCAGATTATTGAGTCACGTACCCGCTGGTACCACTGAACTCACCCTCATAGTTTTCCAGATTTTTGAGTCATGTACCCGCTGGTACCGCTGAATTCACACTCACCATTCTCCAGATTATCGAGTCATGTACCCGCTGGTACCTATGAACTCACATCTCGGTCACTCTTTCAGGTAGTAAGTCATGTATGATCATATCTCTGAACTTTCTTCTTGAAGGAGATCCTCCCTCATGATCTAATACCCGCACTCCCAGTACACAAAAAGGGTAATCGATCCACAAATTTCCAAAACAACCATGTCCTCATTACCTCTGAGTCGTTCTACTTCCGCCAAAAATAAATTACCCCTTACATAGAACTTCCATGTCCTCATTACCTCTGAGTCGTTCTATGTGCCCTCCTTCATTGAGCCCGCTCCTGTCATGTCCTCATTACCTCTGAATGGGAAGGCTCCATCGAAGAAACCTTTATACTTGCCATGTCCTTATTACCTCTGAGTAAGTATGATGATCCCCTTTCGACCTATTATTTGTACCCACAACCGGAGTACGCCAAGGGTAATAGGTCCACAAATGTCCTCTGTTGACCACTAATGTCCTCTGTTGACCACAAATGTCCTCTGTTGACCACGAATGTCCTCTGTTGACCACAAATGTCCTCTGTTGACCACCAATATCTTCCGTCGAGTTCACTCCTGCCATGTCCTCATTACCTCTGAGTACGAAGACTCTACGTTTAAAAAACTTTCCTACTTGCCATGTCCTCATTACCTCTGAGCAAGTATATCGGTTCCCCTTCATCCTATTATCCGTATCCTAAACCAGGATACGCCAAGGATAATAGGCCCACAAATATCCTCAGCTAAGTTTCTTAGCACGAACCTACCATCTCATCATGCCCCAGGAGCCCAGCTGCTCTACGGCATTCCTTTTCCCAATACCAAGAACACCCATGACCACTTTGCCATGGCTGCTTCAGGTATCCTGACCAAAGCTTGTTATCTGTACCTAAAACCAAGGTATACCATAGGTAACAGGTCCACAAATATATCCCCTATGTGGGGGAGAACATCACCGCAATATCACAGGCACAACAAGAAACGCAAATGAAGGGTAGAAGGGAAAGTACTCTTTATTTGAAGGAAGAAAAAAGTATTACATATTTCGGGATCACGTCCCTTTCAGAAAGAAAGAAAACAGAAACAAAACAAGAAGAAAAGGCCGACTACAGCTCAGCATTACACCATTCCAGGAGCCCGTTTCTCACTGAGGTGGTCCTCCGCTCAATCCGTCGTCGAGCCCGACGCTCGGCCTCCTGGAATAACCGTTCCCCATTATCCAAGCCCAAGAGCGCCTGGCAGTCGTCTTCCAATTTCTTCAGGGCAGTCTTCAGGTCAGTCGAAGCCTGATTAACCCCGTCAGCCTCCTGAACAATTAGCCCCCTGCTATTTTGGGCAGCCTCAAGTTCAGACTCCAAGAAAGTCAACTTCTTCTGAAGCGCAAGGATCTGCTCCCGCGTCTCAGTAATCTCACGAGAGACAGATTCCTCCTGAGCTGTGACGTTTTCATTCGTATAACTCAGTTGATCATACCGATCAGATAAATCGCTGAGAACCTTCAGTATGGCCGATCTGGTCTTATCCTGAGCAGCCCTGGTCCTCTCTATAACAGCAATAAGGAAACCTCGCTCCTCGTTTATAACAACAGACAGATCAGCCTGCCGCAATACTCGAAGCTCGACCACCAGCTGATCAGCCTCTAACAATTTCGCCTCCAGAAGCGAAGCCATCCCTCCATCACCAGAAAGATTCCTAAGGATATTAATTTGACCCTGGGCGTATTGCCAGGCCAAGGTGAAGGAGGTCCCTCTTTCTACAGCAGCCTCGATTCCCCTCTTCAAATGACGATAAAAACTGGCAACCACGTCCTGTAACGCATTGTCCAGAACTTTAGCAGAGGATGGCGTCAGAGGAAGCAGGGACGGCAACGTCGGAGAAGTAATGCTAGAGCTTGCCACCAGGGGAACAGAGTTTGAGTAGAACGATGCATGAATGGCGACTAACTCATCTTTTGCCGCCCGGAGAGCTCGAACACTTGGTAGAGCAGAAAGGTCTATCCTCGGGGCCACTGGAGCAGAGGATGACGCAAGGACCATCGTTCCCTGCCCCGACTGCCCCGATACCTGGCCCGTTATACTCGAGCCCCCAGAAAGCCCGTCAAAACAAACAAGAAGGTGAGGGGGTACACCCCTCTCCACCAATGCCCCTTCGACTGGGTTTGCCTCGACAATGTCCATCCTCGGCACTGGAGAGGCAAGACCTGTATGCCCAGAATGACAATCAATCGACGTGACCCGAAGGACGTGATGATAGAGTAGATATGCTTCCTCACAGGTTAAGATTCGACTAATCTTACCAGGGGTAGAGCATGAAGGCTGCAGCTCATCCACAGCTGGCATGGTCCCCTTACCCGCGATCCTCGAGTGAAACTCAACCGCGTCCTCTGTCCCTGCCACCTCGAAGGGGGATACAGATTGATCTACGTCATCTTGAAGAGGAACAGGCTCACGGGAGTCCCCGTCATCCTGGGTCACCACCTCGGCATCTTAAAACTCTTCTTCTTCTCCCGACACCTAAAAAAGGGAACGAAGACGATTAGAATTGAAGCTAGAAGGAAAGAAGGAAGAAGGAATCGAGAGCGGTTTGGTTACCTCTGATGCAGGATTGACATCTTCTCCACTTTCTTTTATGGCTAGCCGACGGTGCCTAGTCGCAACTAGCTTCCGAGATCGAAAAACACCTACAACAGAAGAAACTTGCCTGCTAAGTTTCGGAGTAGGACCAGGCGCAACGAGTGACTGATCCCCCAATATCTCATCTGACTAAATAGGCGGCTGATCCACCTCTGCGTCTGCCACTGGAAGGATAGAGTCATCTCTATCATGCTCGTTGCCTTCATCACCCTCAGTAGTGGAAACCAAATCTGGCACTTCGACTCTAGTCTTTCTTTTCTTGGCCCCTTGAGATCCTTCCTCCAGACCTGTACCAATAATAAAACTGGTACCTGGGTTAAAACCAACCGGGGGTTTGTTCGCCATGACATGATACAAAGCCGCCATATACAAGATCTCCACTGACTCCTTAATGGCAGGGACCGAGAAAATGGTACGAGTATAGAATAAATCATAATATTGCCAAGCCCTGATACCATCAAGAAGGCTACCTTCATAACCCAGACAAGAGCTGGGGCTATCTAGACAAAGTTGGCTGTATCCAAACTGCCGGGCAAACCTGTTAGGCAGATAAGGCTCCAGAAAAACAGTATTGCGGTTACGATACACCAGATGTGCGGGTCGGATATTACGCAGCCACAGGAGCATCTGTCCGTCCAGAAGTTGAGGGGGCACAGTACCGTCAAGATGTACTGCCTCTATGTCCCTAGCAGTAAAGCGAGGGACGGATACAAAAATATGGTACATATCTGCCCTCGTCAATGCCACCCGGCAAGCCCGCATTGTCTCATACTCCCAAGGCTCATTACGACAATGGAAGATGAATGCGTCGTCATCAGTTACACCGTCTTCAGAGCCCGGTCTCATCAAAGACGGATAATGCATCAACAGCCACCCCATCAAATAGTGATAGGGTAACTCAGTCCGTTCAAAATCCTTGGTCATGTCACGAACGATGACCTTAGATGTGAAGGTACGGAGGCCACGATGGATGCTGCATAGCATGGCCGGGAGAAGGGCTAGCCTGATTCGCAAAACTAACTTCACAGCCGGAAGGATGAAGTTACGACTAATTCTCTCAATAGAACCGGCTCCTCCTTGGACTACACAATTTCGTAGCCAGGTCATCAAAAATCCCGCCAGAAGCGCCTTCTCGGACAGCTCTTGGGTATCCTGGTAAAAGTAACCAAAAGGGTCAGTCTTACTCCCGAATCTGTCACTGGTAGTGGCCACTCTCTTAGCCGACGACACCAAGTTCTTAAACGCTTCCCGAGATCGAGGGCGACAAGAGGTAACTTGACCTGAGGCATCTGTCGGAAAGAGATAGTGCACCCAGTCCTTGGTGTGGGGAGCATTCCCCTCCGAGTTACTATCCTTTTGGGTTATCTGATGACATGTGCTATAATGGCATAATATCTCTTGGTAAAGAGCCACGAAGCCAGGATACCGTCGTTCTAAATCTTCGAGTTCCTTATTAGTGGGAGTATACGCTTCAAAAGCTTTGTCCCTCCAAGGAAGCTTGGAGACCGCGTGCATTTCATGGAGCGCGAGTCCCATTTCCCCTACAGGTGTGTAAAAGGTTTCCGTACGGCAATTATACATCTCCAGCAGAGACATGAACAGCTTCTTGTTTATGGACAAGCCATGACTGGTGCCTCGGATAGTGTGGTAAAGGCCAATCTCACACAAAAAGGCCTCATACTTCTGCAAGATCCACGTAGACAGATTGGTCCACGAGGGAATAGGATGTACCCAACCAGGGAACATCAACCGGCCAACGGGATAGGAGCCCTTCCGAGCAAGTTGATTTATAAAAGTATCGGCGGTAGAAAATGTGAAGTTAGGGCCCGCCACATTCAAGAAAGAACCTGGGACCAATCCCGTCACAGAACAGCTAGTATGCACCTTGCCGGCAGTCACGGACTTCAGATTGTTATTATAATGGATGTTCCCCACGAACATCCCACTTCTGGTAGGGGTCAAAGTCTCCTCCATCTTCCGGTCCAATGGGAGCATATTGAACCAAGATAATGGGAAGTGTCGCTCCATCTGGGGGATGCGGATCGCCATGCCGTTAGAGACAAAACTCCAATTCTCCGATACCTCCAGAATATGACTGTTCTTCACGATCAAGGCGTCTCCAAAAAAGAACGCAGGCTTCAAATACTCCCCTTCAAATTTCCCGGAGTTCATCATAGCATTAAGGAAATGGAAAGACTGATTCTTGATGGCATTTAGTCTAGCCGAGGGTTCGTCACTTGGCAGTTGATCCGCCATATGCTGAACAATATGGTCATACCTATAATCCAGGGCAGCTTGGGCAATACCTACCAGGAGTTCTCCAGCAGCATTTACTGGCAAATTCACTGAAAAGAAGACAAAAAAAGGGTGAGTTAAAAAGATGGATAAAAAGAATGGTTGGGGGCTTTCAAGTCCCATGCGGCTCGGGAGAGCACCCATGCGGCTCTAATTTAATAAAGCCTCATGCGGCTCAAGCTCAAGAAAATACTTATGCGGCTCGGTTCAGTGAAAGTCCATGCGGCTCAGCGTCGCTTATACGGCTTCGTAAGTAAAGCGCATATGCGGACACAATGGATATTCTTATGCGGCTCGCAGCTCAGCCATAGGATGAACATGTGGCTCGTAAAGGCTCGTACATAAAGTATGCGACGTAGCCATAGCGGTTAGGGTTTTTCAACTCATACAATCTCCTTACCAACAATGGGGGGGTGAACATCAGGATGAACATTGGGGACGACGACCGGTGGAAGAGCGGCCGCAGTCGAAGTAGAAGCAGCCTTGCCCTTCGACGAAGACGCTGCCTTCTTTGCCGCAATAGTTTTCTTGGGAGCCATCTGCTAAAATCGAAGAGAGAAATAAAGATTGGGACAGGGAAGATTTACAGTAAGAGAGAAAATAAAGTTCTCTCTCTCAAAACTCTCTTATTTATAGGAAGGAGAGAAGGGGAAGACAAGTGGATTAGTAACTGCCTCGTAGAAGACGCAACCGACTCCTCGAATTTCATCCCCAAGATTCACCCAGGGCATAGTATCAAAAAAAGATTTAATGAGCCAACCCTTGGGATTCCTCCTAAAGACGGCGTTAACGAATTCGAGGCAATCAAAGGCCCGCGCACGTGGCAAAGAGCTATGCGGCTGACACACCTCTGCTGCTGAAATATTCATTCGGCCAAAACATTCATGCGGCCGAGTTATCCATGCGGCCAGCGTAGCATATGCGGCCAGAAGAATACGACCACGCTTCTTATTCAAAGTATTTTAATTTTGCAAATTGAAAACTTTGAAGGGGGTCTTGTAGAAGCATGGAAAATATTAAAGAAAATGACCCATGCGGCCAGGGAACACCATGCGGCTCAGACAGTCTATGCGGCACAGAAGGACTATGCGGCTCAGGAACTATGCGGTCTGAAATATTTCATGCGGCTCAGAAGACACGTGGCGTAACAGTGCTTCCCTTCGACCCATGCTGCATTAATTACTGTGACGGCTGACAATTCTGAAAAAGTGACAGCTCTGATACAAAAGAAGTAATTATGAACCTATCATAATGATAGCCCCTAGGGAAGAGAAAAAGATCTCTGACACAAATCCCCCGAGATCCATAAAATGCCACATGGCCTTGATCACATGGACGATCATATGCGGCTCGAACGAAGACTTCCCATGCGGTTCAGAATGAAGCCGCTCCATACGGCTCAGGCCGAGACAGCCTCATGCGACTCAAGCAGAGGCCTTACCATACGGTTCAAGAGGACCATTTCCATGCGGCCTAGGCGGATGCATCCATATGCTGCTCGCAATGATCATCTCCATGCGGTTCAGGGATTCGAAAGGGGGGAAGCCACTACCCGAGCAGCCATGACACGTGGTCCTAACCTTATGCGGCCCAAAATCTTATGCGGCTCAATCGTCATGCGGTTCAGATCCCCCCAGTGGCTCCTAGGACACGTGTTCTAAGTCGATCAATCTTCCAGATTTATTGCAATCAGAGATTGGGTCAAATCTCAATAATCTGGAACACGTGGCAGGAGAATAAATCAAATTTATTCGCAGACGTCATCAGAGATTGGGTCAAATCTTAATAATCTGGGACACGTAGCAGGAGAATAAATCAAATTTATTCGCAGACATCAGAAGATCATTATAAGGAAGATTTATTCTAATCAGTATTAATTGCTGATGAGATTTGGTGTAATCTATACTTAATGGTCCTAATTCGTCACAATCAAAATAAATGGCCTAGATTGACCAATCCACAGGCCGTCGCCATCTCCAAGAAGCAATCATTTGCAACCTTAATGATCACATCCCATTCCTATAAATAGCAGGGTGCCATTCCCCTACGAAAGAGAGAGGAGACACACAGGCAGAGAGATACAGAGAAGAGTACACATATAGAGAGAGAGAGAGCACCAGAATACTTGTAGAGGAGAAGCAGAGAAAGCAAAGAGAGCATTTCTTCCAACGCCAAGCAATCTTCTGGAGCCAATGCTGCATACCAATCGTCCAAGGAGTAAGACAGAGCTGTCGTCGCTTTCCCGAGCCTCTATTGTCACCCCCCAGAATCTAAAATAAACAATTGTACTTAGATTATTGTACCTAGGTTTTCGTCCCTAGGCTTTTTTTGTACAAGCGAGTTTGTAACGTGAAGTAAAAGTCCGGTCCTCCGATAATTGTTCTGTTCTTTTATATTTCATGGCAAACAACAGCGTCCTTGGACTTAAAAGCAGATCAGATAGCTTTGTTCTTTTCACATTCACTACATACTGTATGCTTCTTGAAAGAAATATCGGGTAAGACTCGTACCAGCTTCTTTGTGGATAGTCTTGAAATTGTGTTCATGTTTGCATGACCAAGTCTCATGTACCATAGTTGACTCTCATCACTTTTGGCCATCAAGCATCTACATGCTTTGTTAGCATCTTCAAATAGATAGAAAACATATATATTGTCTTTCCTGATACCTTCAAAGATAGTACTACTAGTTGAGCTATAAATTATAGTACATTTGTCTTTGACAAAGTTAATGCCATAACCGTTATCAGCTAAATGGCCTATGCTGAGCAGATTATACTTTAACTCGATAACTAGACAGACATCTTTGATCACTGGGTAGGGAGCCTTACCAATATTACCAATACCAATTATGTACCCTTTCAAATTATTACCGAAGGAGATGTATCCTTCTTTCTTCTTTATCATTGTTGCAAATAATGAAGCACCACCAGTCATATGTCGTGAGCAACCGCTATCGAGGATCCATTTGCTTCTAGCATGTGAAGGGCGTTCCACCTACAAAAGAATTTGTAAATGAAAACTTTGGTACCCATTTCTTGTAGGTTCCTGGAATGTTAGTTTTTGATATCCATGCACATATTTTCAAATCAACAAGCTTTCTAACTCTACATGAAGAAGAAATATGACCAATGGTGCCATAATAGTGACATCTAGCATGCTGAGTGTTGAAAGCAGAGTGATGTACATTATTGGTAGATCTAGGTTTTCTATTATAAAAGAATGTATGTCTATTTGTCTTCTTAGGCAATGGTTTATTTTGATTAGGTCTGACAGTATTGGGTTTAACCGTGTTCCGATGATTCGGTAAGTGACACGTGTTAGGGTAAGAAGTAGCAACTTCAAGTTGTTTTTCTATCCTAATTTCCAACTTTTTGGAGGTGTCATATAACAAACTATATTTAGCAGTGAGTGCATCATTTCTAACAATAGCTTGCTGGAGATTTTTCTTCTTTTTGATTAAGTCTTCCTCTAATTGGGTAATAGTCTTGTCCTTCTCTTCGGATAGTCTTTGGGTCCGTTTAATAATAGTTTAACAGAAGAAAGCTCACCTTCATCACTAGAACAATTATTACTTCTAACCTCAGCTAGTAGGTTGGTAAGTCTTCATATTTTACCTTTGTACTCTTTGAGTACCTTCTTAGAGGTCTAGGCAGTCTTCTGTAATCCCCTAAGAGGTCAGTAAAGGCTTCTCCTAGTTGCTCAAAGGTAAAATTATCATAAGTATCAAACAAGGGGTTAGTGGTTACCTGATTGTACAACATCAAGCATACATTTGCAGCGTCATCTGATTGTTCGTCTTCTGAGTTGCTAGCTTCACTTTCATGCCATATGCTTGTATTGGCATATCTTTGGGACGTAGACTTCTTCAGGTAGCCCTTATCATATTTGCTGTTCTTTATGGTTAATGATGATGATGTTGGACAGTCCTTCTTTATATGTCCTTTCTTCTTACAGCCATAGCAAATAGGATCTTCATCGTTGTTGTTGCTGTTGTTGTTGTTGTCCTTTGTTCTTCTGTTGAATCTCATGAACTTATTAAATTTTCTCACCATAAGAGGTTGATCCTCAGTGTCAGAGTCATTGTCATCAGAATCATCTTCTACAGTTTTTTTATGTTGAGCCTTGAAAGCGATCGACTTCTCTGACTTCTCTTTTGGTGTAGCATCTTCAAAGTCTTGAAGTTTCAGCTCGTGAGTGAGTAACTTACCCATGAGTGTTTCAAGAGACATTGTTGAGAGGTCGTTCCCTTCAATAATTGTTGTAGCCTTTGGAATCCAATTTTTCATGAGAGCTCGCAGCAGTTTACGAATCTTCTTATGGTTACTGTAATCCTTGCCTAATGATGGCATAGGATTTACAATATCCAAGAATCTCGTAAACATCTGGGTGACAGATTTATTTGGCTTCATCTTGAACGCATCATACTCCTGAGTAAGTCTGCTGATCTTTGACTCCTTGACTTGCGTTGTACCTACGTGGGTTACTTCAAGAAGTTTTCATACTTTATTTGATGTTGTGCAAGTAGACACCCTGTTAAATTCAATTATGTCTAAGGCACAAAATAAAGCGTTAATAGTACATGTGTCAAGACTGGCCTTTTTCTTTTCCTTATCAGTATACTTATCATACGGTTTTTCAACCAAAATATCTTCAATAAGAATACGAGAAGGCTTTTTGTAGCCATCAACAACTATAGACCGTAAATCAAAGTCTAGATATTTCAAGAAGAAATTCATCCGTGTTTTCTAATTGGTATAATTTGTACCGTCAAACAGAGAAGGTCTGTTTATGGCTTGGCCTTCACTTGTGAAGTTCATAGTTGCCATGTGTTGTGCTGTGATCTATGTAACAGTTAAGAATAGTAAAATTATAACTATAATGTTACCTTCCTTTACCTATATAACCCGCTCTGATACCAATTGTAGGAACGAATTTGTAAAGCACAATACTCTGGAGGGGTATATAGAATAGGCAGGAGAATATAGCTAATTTAAAAAGTTAGCAGCAAGATCACAGAGAAATATATATATATCACAAGTAAATAACTGTAAAAGCAGAGACTGGAAAGCAGATGCAAAGACGATGATGTATACTGGTTTCTCTCTTGTGAGGACTAGTCCAGTCGGAAGAACTCTAGCTTCTAGTTGAATCCACTAAAAGAAAATACCGCAAGTTTTTATACGAAGTCCTTATAACTTCTACAAACGCGAGCTTTGATACGAAGTACTCGACCAACTTCAATTGTGAAGAGCCTTTCTTCAATCAAGCCTCTGATTACAATTGCTCTGAAGCATCTAGACCGTACCGCACTGGCAAATCGACTAGAGGATTGTAACTGGCTTTGAATTTAAAAATTAAAGCTTAGAACTCTTTGGAATAGAATAGTAGGCTTTAGAGAGAAGATATGAAAGTAAATGAGTAAATTGAAATGATCGAAATCCTTCTATATTTATAGTTTTTCGAAAGGCAGAACTCTGGAAGAATTCGGGTAGAGTTCAGACAGAACTCTATGAGAAAATCTCGTTGGGATCCATAACTGCAGGGAGACCAAGTTTTCAAACGTTCGAAAAACAAACGGTCACTAACCGAACTCTGGCCGAACTCGGCCAAACTCTGGTCGAGTTCTGTCAGGATTTAGTCAATGTTTTTGTAAATTAATTTTTGGTCTTTTTGAAATACTTTTAAGCAGTTAGGATCTTTTTGTAAATAGGGGCTATTTTTCAAAACATGGGATATTTTGAAAACATTTTTAGGATAGCCTATTTGCCGGTACGACTCGGTGTACACTATATTCCTAGACTCAATAAAAGTAAAAATTATATTGCATAAAGAAAATATAGACTCAAGTGGCAACACAGCTTCGGTCTTGAACAGATCATATAGCCATTCTTAGGCAGTATTCAAGTGTCCAAAACATCTTTAAGTAGCCCTTATATTGAGATAGAGTTTGATCAAGTTTGATCAATTATTAAAATCAGGTTTGACCATGACCAATGGGCCAACAGACTCTTCTTCTCTTTGAGTAGGTCTTCCTCTAATTGGGTAATGGTCTTCTCTTTCTTTTCGGATAGTCTTGTGGTCTCGTGTAGTAATAGCTTAACAGAAGAGAGATCACCTACCTCACTAGAATTATCATTACTTGTAACCTCAGCTAGTAGGTCGGTAAGTCTTCATATTTCACCTTTGTACTCCTTGAGTACCTTCTTAGAGTTTTTGATATTTACTAATCACATAAGAGGTCACTAAAGGCTTCACCTAATTGATCAAAGGTAAAATTATCATATGCATCAAACAGGGGGTTAGCAGTTACCTGATTGAATGCCATTAAGCATACATTTGCAGCGTCATCTGATTGTTCATCTTCTGAGTCGCTGGCTTCACTTTTATGCCATATGCTTGCATTGGCGTACCTTCTGGATGTAGTTTTCTTCAGGTCAATTTTGTCATACATGTTGCTTTTTCTGGTTGATGACGTTGCTGTTGGGCAGTCCTTCTTTATATGTCTTTTCTTTTTACAACTATAACAGATAGGATCTTCTTCGTTGTTGTTGATGTTGCTATTGTGATCATTTGTTCTTCTATTGAATCTCATAAACTTCTTAAACTTTCTTACTAGGAGAGCTTGTTCTTCAGAGTCACTATCATCGGAATTATCTTTCACAGTTCTTCTGTGTTAAGCCTTGAAAGCGATCGAATTCTTCTTTGGTGCTACATCTTTAATGTCTTGAAGTTTCTGCTCGTGAGTGAGTAGCTTACCCATGAGTGTTTTAAGAGACATAGTTGAGAGGTCATTTCCTTCAATGATTATCGTAGCCTTCGGAATCCAGTTCTTCGTAAGAGCTCATAGAAGCTTGCGAATCTTCTCATGGTTACTATACTCCTTACCTAATGATGACAGAGGGTTTACAATATCCAAGAATCTCGTAAACATCTGAGTGATAGATTCGTTTGGCTTCATCTTGAATGCCTCATACTCCTGAGTAAGTTTGCTGATCTTTGACTCATTGACTTGCGTCGTGCCTTCGTGGGTTACTTCAAGAAGTTTCCATACTTTACTTGATGTTGTGCAAGTAGATACCCTGTTAAATTCAGTCTTGTCTAATGCACAAAACAAAGCATTAATATCACGTGCGTCCTGACTGGCATATTTCTTTTTAGCTTCAGTATACTTGTCATGGGGTTTTTCAACCAACTCCTCTTCAACAAGAATACGAGTAGGCTTTTTATAGCCATCAATAACAATAGACCATAAATCAAAATCTAGAGATTTCAAGAAGAAACTCATCCGTGTTTTCAAGTAAGTGTAATTTGTACCATCAAATAGTGGAGGTCTGTTTATGGCTTGGCCTTCACTTGTGAATTTTACAGTTGTCATGTGTAACATTGTGATCTATGTCACACTCACTTTTTCTAATTAGGGGTATTCTAGTCATTGTGTGCTAATTTTGAATTTTTATTAAATTATTAATTGAATTGATTGGTGTGTGGCTTTGATTGGTGTTTTGGTAGTAGAAGGTGGTATAACCTTAGTCAAACTTGATTAGAAGCCTAATAATGTAATTAGAAACTTCATTGGCTTTTTAGATTTGTATTTAGAGCCATTGCCCATTTTAGGAAGCTTTTAATTTATTTTTAAGTCATTTTTATATAGCCTTTTAAGCCTTTTTGTCTTTGGGCTTTTAAGCAACTTGAGGATTGTTGGCCCATGACCAAACCCTAACCCTAATCCCCCATACCCCTGGCCGGCAAAAGAAAGCAGCCCCCCTTTTCATTGTGAGAAACATAGTAGCCGTTACAAGTTCAAAACCCTATTTTTTTCCGTCTCCTCCAAAAGTCCATTTCTCTCGTTTCTCACCAAAATCCTTCCAAACGAAGTGTGTTGCAACCATTCGGAGGAGAGGAATCTGCTGGAGACTTCCTAGCTAAGGATCGAAGGCATTGGACCGGAGAAAATCGGCATCGAAGTGTTTGGAGGCTTGTTTCATTGACTTTTGACGCTCAATAGGTAAATCTCTCTAAACACTTTTTAATTCCATTTTTTTTGTAGATGCATTCATATAGGTACCCAAGATCTGTGCATGAAGTTTGGTAGGTTTTTTATTTCATTTGATAGCCATATCGGGCACGTGTCGGTCCAATGGAACACGTGTTCGACGAAATGCCATAAGAACTAAAAGTTGGTAATTTTTTATTCTGTTTTCACGAAATTATTGCTATTATGATTTGAAATAACTTTCGTGAAGACAGATCTTGATTTGACACGATTTCAGTGTCCGAATCGGACACGGACACGCATGCACGTGGACCGTGCACGGCCCCTTGCATGTCCTGCTGTCTGTGCGTCATAACTCGACGCACAAGACTCTGTTTTATATGAAATTTTATGGATACGTAGGGGCAGCCTCTGCGTACGTCCTCCTAAAATTTCACGGGGTTTTGTGAAGCATGCACGGAGAAACCCAACGCGCACGGTTCAGCCAGCATTGTGCACGCGGCTAAAAATCGCAGATGACACGGCCTTCGTACGCGAACACGACGCGACGAGGACCCATTCCAGGAGCATGAGCATGAAGCCCTATACCTAGGCTACCCAAGGACCCATCCTTGATTCACGATGTGGCTCATGTCGCGAGCCATGGGGCTCGACACGCACCTACGAGGCCGCGTGCGCGCGCACGACCGCGCGGGTTCGCGTATCCTGTAACACGTGGACACGACGTAGTGTCATGTCAGTGTGTCCTAGACCTAAACATGGACCCCCCTAGCTACGTGTACGAGCACGAGGCTCCTCGTATTACGTGTGGCGTTTAATCGAACGAAATGCACGTGCACGTACACTTGTCAATACACGCGTATTCGGGTTTCTCTGATACGTACTCCATAGACACGATACGGACACGAGTTCGACCCCGTGAGTACCCGATCACGTGACATGTATACACCTTCGTGTTTTCCAAGTTTCGTGAGTTCTAGTTATGTATTTTGAGATTTGGATTTCGAGTTGAGTTTTCGGGTTCGGTTGATATATATATATATATATATATATTTTGAATTGATTTTGTTATAAATTGATTTTTCAGAGAATTAAATTTGATTTTTGAGTATATATTATGTTAATTAGATTCTGAGCTTGTTGGTATTAATCTCTATTTTTAATTTCAAGTGATACTACTATATGTTATATATATAGTTCTTTACATCTCTATGTATATATGTATGTATATATATATATATATATATATATATATATATATATATATATATATATATATATATATATATTATATATATATATATATATATATATATATATATATAAAACAAAAAAAACAAAAAAAAAATATATATATATATATAAAAAAAAATTATATATATATATATAGATATGTTGTATGTATAATATGTATATCGATTTCAGTTCAGAAATTTATATTTGGTTAGTTAGTTTTGATTTTTATTGTATATAGATACTTGGTTGTATTTATATATATACATGTGTCTATATAGATAGTTCCTTATATATATATATATATATATATATATATATATATATATATATATATATATAGAGAGAGAGAGAGTTGAGAGATTTTGTGTTTCATTGTCAGATTTTGAACCTAAAACAGCGACTCCCTCACGCAACACACACGCACACACTCTCTTTCCTTTCCCTTTCAAGCCTATGTTTATGTGTGTATATGTATATATGCATATACATATTGTATGTAATGTATGAATATATATAGGGATATGTTGTGATTGCTTTAAGATATAGTCTAAGAGTTAATGAGTCTGTTTAGGATTGACCCAATGAGCCTAATTTGGTCGAGTTAACTAGCAAGTTGACCAAGTTGACAAAAGTCAACTTTGGGTCAAACGATCCAAATCGACTCAAACGGACTTAGAATGACTTGATAACTTGTGTTTGACCTAAAATTTGGTAGATGGACTAGTTGGCTTATAGTTGACCAGGTTTGACCAGAGTTGACCAGGTTTGACCAAAGTTGACCAAGGGTTAACTTTGATCTAGAAGGACCTAGAATCATTTAGAATGTATTGTAGGCTAGTCTTATTTCATATTATACACTTTGTAACCTATGGTTGTTCTAAATAGGACTCAGATACTCCAGTTCGAACTCTTATTCTCATCAGATAGTCGAGATACCAGGTGAGTACATTCTCTGACCATTTTATACTTGTTATGAATTATATTCTTGTCATAGTTTAATTTACTTGAGGCTGACACGACGTTATCACGGATTAGTACTATATGGATCTTTACATGAGATGTTATCCCCCTCGGGTGCATCGAATACATCATGTCATGTGCTTTTCACAAACATTATATATTTTATGGACTCTTATTATTCATGTACACTCATATGCTCTCATGTACTCTCATGATCTCATGAGCCTCATGTATAAACTATCATGTACAATAACATAACCTATCGTGATCCTTGTGTATCGATTGGGGCATGGGAGAGTAGAAATGGTCATATGAACAATTCCAAAGTAGTGTAATCATGTACAAACTCTTTAGTGTAATCATGTGCAAATCAAGTCGTTCATATGTCGATCTTGTACTCTAAATCACATAGTCACTTACAGTTCTCTATTATCATATATAGATAGCTTCGTTTATCAGTTTCTCTTTTTTTTCATGCTTATTTCTTACAGCCTTTCATATATCTTAATCTATCACATGCTTTATATTTTCTGTCAATATATAAACTGCGTGAGATGTATTGTGCTCATTCCCGTCCTGATTGGACTGTTGAAATATTACAGGTGATGATGAGGAGTTCTGCACTACATATTATGGCACCGGCTTAGATGACACCGGTGACTTTGACCCTCAAGAGGATCCAGTAGTTGCTGAGGACTTGTCTATTGTCTAGGTTGACTTCTAGACTAGTTTCTTACTTAGATTGTTTTGTCTTGAGATGCAGTTAATTGAATTTTGATGTTGTTTTGAACATCCAAACTTATTTCTTTCAATTGTATTTCTCTGTTGAGACTATTATCCATCTTTTATCTCTTTATTTCATCTTAGATTTTGTGATTGAGTTGTACCTTTATATTGTCCTCCTTTTGGAGTATATATTATTGTACAAGTATGGTTATATTGTTAGATGTTGTGACCTAGGACGGCGTTCTTCTGCCGACACTGTGACATAGGCTGGACGTACCTACTTCTCGTGCCCTTACACTGGGTGCGGATTGTGACACATTTTTAGTGGTGGCTCATGCAATTCCAGTCGCAACTAGTACAATTTTATAGTGGTACTCGAACTAGGGTATCACTACAGCCTGCAGTAGGATATAGGATATAAGTTAAGGAACTCAATCACATTAAAAAAAACTCTTATCTAATTCTTGTTGCTAATTGCCTCCTTTTGAAATAACTGTCCTCCTTTGATTATATCGTTTCCCGTATTTGCTTTATTTGATTCGGATGCTTCCCATAGTTTTGTGTCTGTATCATTTGCTGTTAGATACCAGTTTTCTTCTGAATCGTTGCCTAGGACTTGCAAGATCACGACCAGGGGTGGTATCATCCTCGTCCGTGATATTTGTAAGGATCAGAGAGTTGTTTTGGAAGGCCGAGAACTGGATTTGAGTCTGCTCGTAATGCTATTACCGAATTACGATATTATACTCGGATAAATTGGTTAAGCAGGCACCATGCCAGTATAGATTGTCGTGGTGGTAGAGTTTTTTTCAGAGTGCCAGGAGAGCCAAAGTTCAAGTTCACCAGACAAGAGGCGGAGCAGAGCAGCGGAGTCTTCTGCAGAGTTTTAGTAGAGGAGCAGAGCGTGCCACATCCATTGTCATCTGAGTTCATGGATGTATTTCCGAATGAGTTGCCAGGGTTACCTCCGGATAGAGATGTAGAGTTCTCTATAGATTTGGTGCCCGGTGCAGAGCCGATATCTCAGCACATCTATAGAGTGAACAACAGCGAGCCAGTAGAGTTGAAAAAGCAGTTGGATGAGTTGCAGGACAAAGGCTTCATCCGATCGAGTTCTTCACCATGGGGTGCACCAGTACTCTTTGTGCCGAAGAAGGGTGGGTCGGTACGGATGTTTATCGACTATAGAGATTTCGATAGCCTCACGATCAAGAACAAGTACCCCCTGGCAAGGATCGATGAGCTATTCGATCAGTTGAGTAGAGCGAAGGTATTCTCCAAAATTAATCTGAGATCAGGTTACCATCAAGTGAAGGTGAAGAAGGAAGACATTCCGAAGATAACATTCAGGATACGGTATGGCCAGTTTGAGTTCATGGTGATGCCGTTTTGGTTAACTAACGCCCCGACGGTGTTCATGAACTTGATGAACAAGGTGTTCCACCAGTACTTAGACAAGTTCGTGGTGGTGTTCATCGATGACATCTTGGTGTGTTCGAAGACCCCAGAGGAGCACGAGGAGCATTTAAAATTGGTTCTGGAGACTCTCAAGAAGGAGTAGCTTTATGGCAAGCTCTCGAAGTGTGAGTTCTTCCTGGATCGAGTTGATTTCTTAGGTCATGTTGTGACCGGGGATGGAATCTCAGTAGACCCAAAGATGATCAGAGCAGTTGAGGCATGGACAGCACCTAGTTCAGTTGTTGTCACCCTTATTTACCGTATTTCCCGTATTTCGTATTATACTCGTATCTGGATTTTTGCATGTATTTTTATTTTTCTCAACTTGTGGAATTTTGGTATTTCTCGTATTCTTGGGTTTTTGGCATGGTTCGATTTTAATTGGTTTGGGTTTGATTTGGTTTAATGTGAGTTGGATCACCTTAACCTATGCTACCCCTCAACCCACCACAACTCACCCTCTTTATAGCCCCCACCTACCACTCTCTCTCCTCATAACTTCCACCATTAATTTCCTTCTTCTTCTTCTTCTCCTTCCTCTACACAACTCTCCCAACCCTAGGCAAGTGCACCTTGCCACTTTATGAGAGCCCTATTTTCTTGGTTCATTTGCTAGATTAGGATATGGTGATCAACATTAGAACTTGGTGTTTTGTGATTTGAAGTCTCCTTTGCTCTAGATCTAAGTTATTTCTATTTTCGGAATTTGTATGGTTTGATCTCTTTAAGTTAGATTTTCATGGGTTTTGGTATTTCCAAGTGGAAGAGCATTCAATTCTACCCAAGTTGGAACTTTGGAAATCTGGATTTGGAGTTCGGATGGCCAAGTTATGATGCTTTGAAGCCTTGGGTTCATCCATGGTGTTCTTGCTGTTTGGAGAAGACAGTGAGCAATGTGCAGAGCTGTTTAGCTTATGCAGCCTGAGCTATGCACGCTATTTAGCGCTGCGTACGTAGACTTGAGTATGCTTCCTTTTGGAAGCGTGACTCCCTCAGCGTGCGTGACTTTTCACCTACGCTGCACTCTGTAGCGTGCGTGACTTTCACCTACGCTGCTCCCTCAGCGTGCGTGACTTTTCACCTACGCTGCTCCCTCGTGACTTTCACCTATGCTGCTCTCTCAACGTACGTGACTTTTCACCTACGCTGCTCCCTCAGCGTGTGTGACTTCTCACCTACGCTGCTCCCTGAGCGTGCGTGACTTTTCACCTACGCTGCTCCCTCAGCGTGCGTGACTTTTTCGTACGCTGCTCCCCTGACCCCTTGCTTAATCCATTGGTTCTTGGAATTTTGGTTTTTATTTCTTTAAGCTTGGCTTTTCTATAGTCCTGTATCTTGATATTTTATTAGATATTTTACGCCCATTTTATATCCTTACGCCTTTTGTCATGAACTTGATTTTACTTAATATGTTTGGAATGACTATTGTACATGGCATGGTATGGCAAGGAACTAGCATAACACGACAGTGACCCGTATTGGTGCACTCCTGGCATGACCAACCTGACATGATAGTGGCCCGTGGTGGCGCACTCCTGACAAGTACCCTGACATGATTTATCTTGATAACTTAACTTGACTGGCCTTGACACCGTGGTAGTTTTTTCTTGCTTGCTTGTTAAATCCATTTGTCCTGTCTTGCATCATGTCTAGGATGGGACTCCTGAGTACCACGGTCAGGAGTACCTACTAAAACGGATTAAGGTTAATAACTAGAATAACTCAGTAGTCATGAAGAGATGACACAGCTACAGGCAATCCCGTTACCTGGGCGCTCTTGGGATCTGTAGCCTGCCGTCGAGTAGGGCACATTTCCAGCACACCGTCGCGTGTTGCACCCTCTAAGTCACCTAAGGGTACATTTGTCTTCTGGGCGATGTACCCACCTGAATTCAACTCCTAATTTTCGACCTGGGTGACCTGGATGGTCTGCAGGGCTTGTGGCTGTGGAACAATCTTACTGCATCTTGTTAGTAATTTAGCCTGTGATAACCCTAGTTAGTTAAAGTAGTAAGCCGTAGTTTCTGCTTGGCCGTGATTGATTGAATGAGGTATAACCAGTTTAGCCATGTCTTGATCCAGTACAAGATTTGCTTCCTGTCTTGATTTCTTACATTATTATCTTGCCGATAAATGATGGGAAACCAAGTTCTGTTCAGATGAAGGGTTACAACCCCGGTCCTTGTTTGGTTTACGGGTTGTAACCTGGCTATCGGAATAGTTCCATGGTTATCTCATCGTATATCATCCAGACATGTTTTCGTAGATTCTAGTTTTAATATTATATTTCTTTTGCTGATTGCTGGCTTTTGTTCTTATTTCGTGGCCCCCTTGTGGCACTTGCTCTTTCTGGGGTTGACCCAGCTAGTTTTGTGTGGCCAGATTTTGGAGCAGCTCCCGAGGATCTACCAAGCTTCCAGCCCAATAGTGGCGACTAGAAGGAACCCGGGCTACGACTGGGTTTTCTATTTTGTTTTGCTCACTCTATTGTAAAACTATTCTTTGAAGCGTTTAGCCGACGAGCACCTGTTAGCTCGATGTACTTTTACTTACTGTCTGCCTACGGACTGTAAACATGATTAACAAATCCTAGGGTTGATCATGTATGACTTAACTCTTGCTAGTCCTCGCATTTTGTACGACTAGCTTCATGATCAGCTGAATATGTAATATTTGGGACGCCTTATTATTGTATATTTAATGATCATACATCTTGCGACCTTACTTACTTGCTCGTGATTGAGACATTAGGCTTGTTCATGACCATAAGAGACTGTTGGCTTGTAGTAAACCCTCATATTTCTAGACAGCCGTGACCGTATATCGAGGTAGTTTCCATTTTAATATACGTAGCTGGCTGTGTCTGCCCCCGCTCTCCAGTATTCTGGTTCTGGGGCGTGACAGTTGCGGAGATCATGAGCTTTCTGGGATTGGCAGGCTACTACAAGAGGTTCGTTTAGGATTTCTTCCAGGTTGCAGAGCCATTGACTAGGTGGACCCGGAAGGACACAGAGTTTATCTGGTCAAAGGAGTGTCAGGTTGCTTTTGATGAGTTGAAGAAGGGGCTGACGACAGCCCCGATCCTGATATTGACATTAAGATCAGGCGGGTTCACTATCTACAGTGACGCCTCAAGGAATAGTCTGGGTTGTATCTTACAGCAGCATGAGAAGGTGATTGCCTATGCATCCAGACAATTACGTCCGCATGAGAAGAACTACCCTACCCGTGACTTGGAGTTGGAACTGTACCTGACCCTGTCGATCAGCAAGGAGGAGCGCCTCCCGTGGGCCAGCAACAACCTGGAGATCAAGTCCAGCATTCCGGAGTCGCCTCCAGAGTGATACCTACTGGAGGAGAGTCGCCAGTTCGGCCCGTCCAGCCTGCAGAGCCAGATGATGGTACCTTAGTAGGCCTCATCAGAACCTTGATAGCTTTCCAGGATCGTCGAAGCGACGCCCTGCACCAGACAGTTCAAGATGCTTTGACCCGAGGCGGACATCCAGGAAACCAGGCGGCCAACAGCTTCAAGCGCTTGAACCCTCCTTTCTTCGACGGCAGCGAGGATGCGATTGCCGCGGATGCATGGCTTCAGGATACCGAGGTGATTCTAGAAGCAGCTAGGACGCCCGAGAATGAGAAGGTGGTGGTGGTACGTTTGCAGTTATTGAACTTGGCTCGCAGTTGGTGGGCAGCGCAAGCCATGGGATTAGTGGCACCCATTGCTTGGGCAGTGTTTAGAGAGAGATTCCAGACGAAGTATTTCGATGCTATGGCTCGGTACGACCTGCAGACCATATTTACCAACTTGAAGCAAGGAGGCAGAACAGTCGACAGTTATGCATCGGAGTTTTCTAGACTCAGTAGGTTTGCCCCCACCTTGGTGGCGACCGAGTTTGATAGGGCCCAGCAGTTCCAGCTGGGACTGCATTTGGAGATCTTGTTGGCGGTTGAGCAGTTCGAGCACCAGACGTTCGATGCAGTCTTGAGAGCAGCTAGGAGGCATGAGTACACCTCCCAGAGGACCGTGGATAGGACCGGAGGTAGGAAGCGGTCCCACAGTCAGATGCACCAGTCATCAGCTCCAGCCCGAGCAGCTAGGGGATTGACCATTGGAACTCCGAGGCGGGCGGCCTCAGTAACGTCGGTTCAGCATTCGACCCCGACGTACCCGCAGCAGCAGAAGCAGAAGCAGACTTTCGCGATGGGATGTTTTCATTACGGAAAGCCAGGCCATGTAGTGGCGGACTGTCGCAGGGTACAGGGATGGTGCCTGGCTTGTGGAGCAGCAGATCATATGATAGGGGCTTGCCCGAATAGGGGTGGTTCATCAGCATCCAACCCTTCTAGCTCTTCGGTGAGAGGACCGGCCCCAGCACCAGTTCAGCAGCAGCAGTATCAGTCTTCGAGGCCCTTGTCGCCTCAGTCTCAGGCATTCCAGCAACAGCACCCCCAGCAGTATGCACAAACCCAAGCTCAGACCCAGAATAGGCAGAGAGGTTTCCAGCAGAGGGGACCTGCAGCCAGAGGACAAGGTCAGGCCATGATGATGGCTATGGAAGAAGAAGTTGCACCAGGTGAGGTTGTGGCAGGTACTATTCTCGTCAATTCCTCTTCAGCATCTATATTATTTGATTCTGGTGCATCGTATTCATTCATGTCTGCACGATTTGCGATACGGATAGGATTGAAGCCCGAGTCATTATCAGTGAGGCTCAATATACTTACTGGTAATGGCCTTATGGGAGTAGATCGTGTGTTTTCCTCGTGTCGGATCGTAGTTAGCGGTAGGGAGTTCCCCGCTAGATTCATAGAGTTTCCTATGGCAGACTATGATGTAGTCCTAGGCATGGATTGGTTGAGGAACCAGTATGCTAGGATAGACTGCCATGTTGGCAGAGTTGTCTTTAGTATCCCCGACGAGCCAGAGTTTTTGTTTTCCAGAGGCGCAGTGGAGCCATCTTCCCCAGCATTGCGGATGGCAGTAGCAGCAGTGCAGTTACCCCGGATAGTTGAAGAGTTTCCAGATGTCTTTCCAGAGGAGCTTCCAGGGATGCCGCCGGAGCGGGAGATTGAGTTCACAATAGACTTAATTCCCGTGACAGCACTAGTATCAGAGCGAGTCTACAGGATGGCGCCTTCAGAGTTGGAGATTTTGTACAAGATGATTGAAGAACTAAGGACCAAAGGATTCATCCGTGCAAGTGGATCGCCTTGGGGAGCCCCAATGCTTCTTGTGAAAAAGAAGGATGGTACGTCCAGACTATGTGTTGATTATCATACCTTGAACTCAGTGACAATCAAGAACAGATACCCTCTTCCGAGGATAGATGACTTGTTTGATCAGCTCAGAGGGGCTTCAGTGTTTTCGAAGATCGACTTGCGGTCAGGATACCACCAGATCAGAGTCAGAGAGCAGGACATCCCGAAGACAGCATTCAGATCGAGGTATGGGCATTGGAAGTTCCTTGTTATGCCCTTTGGAGCAACCAATGTGCCAGCTGTGTTCATGGACCTCATGAATCGTATTTTCATGCCTTACTCGGATCAATTTGTGATCGTGTTCCTAGATGACATCCTGGTCTACAGCAAGAGTGAAGCAGAGCAAGAGCAGCATCTCAGAGTCGTCCTCCAGACGCTTAGGGAGCATCAGTTGTACGCCAAGTTCAGTAAATGCGAGTTCTGGCTCGATCGTATATCATACTTGGGTCACATCATTACTCGAGAAGGAGTGGAAGTGGATCCCCAGAAGATTATGGCTATCGAGTCATGGCCGGTACCCAGCTTAGTGGCAGAGGTTCGCAGCTTCCTTGGATTGGTCGGCTACTACCGGCGGTTCATTTCAGATTTCGCAAGGATTTCAGCACCGATGACCCAGTTGACCCGCAAGGATGTGCCATTTGTTTGGACAGCAGAGTGTCAGGAATCATTTGAGAAGTTGAAGCGAGGATTGATAACGGCTCCCATTCTCACCCTTCCTGATGGGACCGAAGGATTCACAGTTTATTGCGACGCTTCAGGTAGAGGATTGGGGTGTGTCTTGATGCAGCATGGGAAGGTAATATCTTATGCGTCACGTCAAATACGTAATCATGAGAAGAATTACCCGACCCACGACTTAGAATTGGCGGCGGTAGTGTTTGCTTTGAAGTTGTGGAGACACTACTTGTACGGAGATAGAGTGGAGATCTTTACTGATCATAAGAGCCTGAAGTATATTTTCACCCAGAAGGACCTTAATATACGGCAGAGGAGATGGCTCGAGCTACTGGCGGACTATGATATAGATTTACAGTATCATCCCGGGAAGGCCAACATTGTAGCAGATGCATTGAGCAGGAGAGCCGGAGTTTATCTCCTGACGGCGCAACCAGAATTATTGGCAGATCTTCAGAAGATGGGAATTGAAGTGGTTCTTCCAACCAGCGTGGCATTGATGGCTAGCCTACAGGTTCAGTCCAGCATAGTTGAGAGAATCCGGGTGGCGCAGTCAACAGATTCCAAGATCCAGCGACTCAGAACAGAGTGTGAAGCAGGAAGAAGGCCAGAGTTATGTATCCATGAAGATGGTACCCTTCGGCACGGCACTCGTCTTTGTGTACCTAGTGGAGATATCAGATAGGAAGTCATAGCAGAAGCCCACAGTTCACAGTATTCTATTCATCCAGGTGGTACGAAGATGTACCGTGATATTCGTCCGCATTTTTGGTGGAATGGCATAAAGAGGAAGATAGCCCGGTTCGTCTCTCGGTGTTTGGTTTGCCAACAGGTTAAAGCTGAACATCAGAGGCCCGCTGGACTTCTTCAACCCTTACCGATCCCAGAATAGAAATGGGAACATATAACCATGGATTTTGTGACCGGATTGCCCAGATCTCCGGCCGGCAGAGATGCTATTTGGGTAATTGTGGACAGGCTTACCAAGGTGGCATACTTTCTTCCATTCAGAGTTGGACAGTCGACGGCGCAGTTAGCAGAGATGTATCTCAGGCAGATCGTCAGGCTTCACGGTGTGCCAGTCAGCATCACCTCGCACAGAGATTCAAGATTCATATCACACTTTTGGCGCAGCTTACAGAAGAGTTTGGGGACTCGCCTTCAATTCAGCTCAGCTTATCACCCGCAGACGGATGGTCAATCAGAGCGCACAATCCAGACTCTTGAAGATATGTTGAGATCCTGTACCCTTGACTTCGGTGGTTCATGGGAGAATCATCTGCACCTGGTGGAATTCTCGTACAACAACAGTTATCAGGCCAGTATCCAGATGGCACCTTTCGAGGCTCTTTATGGCAGGAAGTGCAGATCCCCGCTAGCATGGGACGATGTCGGGAAGAGGCAGATGCTCGGACCCGAATTAATTTCCCAGACGGTTGAAGTGGTCAGGAAGGTCAGAGATCACCTCCGAGTTGCCCAAGACCGCCAGCGCCATTGGGCTGATGCTCATCGGCGTCCCTTAGAATTTGCTGTCGGCGACCATGTATTCCTGAGGATCTCGCCTAACCGCGGCGTCATTCGCTTCGGCGTGCGGGGAAAGCTTAGTCCTAGGTATATAGGGTCGTTCGATATTCTAGAGCGAGTAGGAGATGTATCCTATCGTCTCGCTCTTTCGCCGTCGCTAAGTGAGGTACATGATGTATTCCATGTGTCCCAATTACGACGGTATATTCCGGACCCGAGCCACATCCTAGACCATTCGGAATTGGTTGTTGGTACCAACCTTTCGTATGAGGAGAGGCCTGTGTCTATATTGGGCCGGAGGGAGAAGATACTTAAGAACAAGACTATTAAATTAGTCCGTGTTGCTTGGGGTCATCACTCTCTAGGTGAGTCAACGTGGGAGCGTGAGGACGACATCCGATCGCGATATCCCTACCTGTTTGACTCGTGAGGTATAATGTCTTTCTTATGCCTTACGTTTTCCCTTCCTTGCTTGCATTGTATGATTGTATGATTGAACTGCTTAGTATAACTTGCCTATGCTTAGTATAGCTTGTCGTGACAATCTCTAGCTCCTTGATTAAATTTCGAGGACGGAATTCTTTTAAGGTGGGTAGAGTTGTCACCCTCATTTCCCGTATTTCTCGTATTTCGTATTATACTCGTATCTGGATTTTTACATGTATTTTTATTTTTCTCAACTTGTGGAATTTTGGTATTTCTCGTATTCTTGGGTTTTTGGCATGGTTCGGTTTTAATTGGTTTGGGTTTGATTTGGTTTAATGTGAGTTGGATCACCTTAACCTATGCTACCCCTCAACCCACCACAACTCACCCTCTTTATAGCCCCCACCTACTACTCTCTCTCCTCATAACTTCCACCATTAATTTCCTTCTTCTTCTTCTTCTCCTTTCTCTACACAACTCTCCCAACCCTAGGCAAGTGCACCTTGCCACTTCATGAGAGCCCTATTTTCTTAGTTTATTTGCTAGATTAGGACATGGTGATCAACATTAGAACTTGGTGTTTTGTGATTTGAAGTCTCCTTTGCTCTAGATCTAAGTTATTTCTATTTTCAGAATTTGTATGGTTTGATCTCTTTAAGTTGGATTTTCATGGGTTTTGGTGTTTCCAAGTGGAAGAGCATTCAATTCTATCCAAGTCGGAACTTTGGAAATCTGGATTTGAAGTTCGGATGGCCAAGTTATGATGCTTTGAAGCCTTGGGTTCATCCATGGTGTTCTTGCTGTTTGGAGAAGACAGTGAGCAGTGTGCAGAGCTGTTTAGCTTATGCACCCTGAGCTACGCGCGCTCTTTAGTGCTGCGTACGCAGACTTGAGTACGCTTTCTGATGGAAGCGTGACTCCCTCAGCGTGCGTGACTTTTCACCTACGTTGCTCTCTGTAGCGTGCGTGACTTTCACCTACGCTGCTCCCTCAGCGTGCGTGACTTTTCACCTACGCTGCTCCCTCAGCGTGCGTGAGTTTTCACCTACGCTGCTCCCTCAGCGTGCGTGACTTTCACCTACGCTGCTCCCTTAGCGTGCGTGACTTCTCACCTACGCTGCTCCCTCAGCGTGCGTGACTTCTCACCTACGCTGCTCCCTCAGCGTGCGTAACTTTTCACCTACGCTGCTCCCTCAGCGTGCGTGACTTTCACCTACGCTGCTCCCTCAGCGTGCGTGACTTTTCACCTACGCTGCTCCCTCAGCGTACGTGACTTCTCACCTACGCTGCTCCCTGAGCGTGCGTGACTTTTTATCTACGCTGCTCCCTCAGCGTGCGTGACTTTTTCGTACGCTGCTCCCCTGACCCCTTGCTTAATCCATTGGTTCTTGGAATTTTGGTTTTTATTTCTTTAAGCTTGGATTTTCTAGTCCTGTATCTTAATATTTTATTAGATATTTTACGCCCATTTTATATCCTTACGCCTTTTGTCATGAACTTGATTTTACTTAATATGTTTGGAATAACTATTGTATATGGCATGGTATGGCAAGGAACTAGCATAACACGACAGTGACCCGTATTGGTGCACTCCTGGCATGACCAACCTGACATGATAGTGGTCCGTGGTGGCGCACTCCTGACAAGTACCCTGACATGATTTATCTTGATAACTTAACTTGACTGGCCTTGACACCGTGGTAGTTTTTTCTTGCTTGCTTGTTAAATCTACTTGTCCTGTCTTGCATCATGTCTAGGATGGGACTCCTGAGTACCACGGTCAGGAGTACCTACTAAAACGGATTAAGGTTAATAACTAGAATAACTCAGTAGTCATGAAGAGATGACACAGCTACAGACAATCCCGTTACCTGGGCGCTCTTGGGATCTGTAGCCTGCCGTCGAGTAGGGCACATTTCCAGCATACCGTCGCGTGTTGCACCCTCTAAGTCACCTAAGGGTACATTTGTCTTCTGGGCGATGTACCCACCTGAATTCAACTCCTAATTTTCGACCTGGGTGGCCTGGATGGTCTGCAGGGCTTGTGGCTGTGGAACAATCTCACTGCATCTTGTTAGTAATTTGGCCTGTGATAACCCTAGTT
Source organism: Iris pallida (assembly GCA_029216955.1). NCBI lineage: Eukaryota > Viridiplantae > Streptophyta > Magnoliopsida > Asparagales > Iridaceae > Iris > Iris pallida. The sequence continues at coordinate 199,272 of JANAVB010037019.1, forward strand.
AGTTAAAGTAGTAAGCCGTAGTTTCTGTTTGGCCGTGATTGATTGAATGAGGTATAACCAGTTTAGCCATGTCTTGATCCAGTACAAGATTTGCTTCCTGTCTTGATTTCTTACATTATTATCTTGCCGATAAATGGTGGGAAACCAAGTTCTGTTCAGATGAAGGGTTACAACCCCGGTCCTTGTTTGGTTTACGGGTTGTAACCTGGCTATCGGAATAGTTCCATGGTTATCTCGTCGTATATCATCCAGACATGTTTTCGTAGATTCTAGTTTTAATATTATATTTCTTGTGCTGATTGCTGGCTTTTGTTCTTATTTCGTAGCCCCCTTGTGGCACTTGCTCTTTCTGGGGTTGACCCAGCTGGTTTTGTGTGGCCAAATTTCGGAGCAGCTTCCGAGGATCTACCAAGCTTCCAGCCCAATGGTGGCGACTAGAAGGAACCCGGGCTACGAGTGGGTTTTCTATTTTGTTTCGCTCACTCTATTGTAAAACTATTCTTTGAGGCGTTTAGCCGACGAGCACCTGTTAGCTCGATGCACTTTTACTTACTGTCTGCCTACGGACTGTAAACAAGATTAACAAATCCTAGGGTTGATCATGTATGACTTGACTCTTGCTAGTCCTCGCATTTTGTACGACTAGCTTCATGATCAGCTGAATATATAATATTTGGGACGCCTTATTATTGTATATTTAATGATCATACATCTTGCGACCTTACTTACTTGCTCGTGATTGAGACATTAGGCTTGTTCATGACCATAAGAGACTGTTGGCTTGTAGTAAACCCTCATATTTCTAGACATCCGTGATCGTATATCGAGGTGGTTTCCATTTTAATATACGTAGCTGGCTGTGTCTGTCCCCGCTCTCCAGTATTCTGGTTCTGGGGCGTGACAGTTGCGGAGATCATGAGCTTTCTGGGATTGGCAGGCTACTACAAGAGGTTCGTTTAGGATTTCTCCCAGGTTGCAGAGCCATTGACTAGGTGGACCCGAAAGGACACAGAGTTTATCTGGTCAGAGGAGTGTCAGGTTGCTTTTGATGAGTTGAAGAAGGGGCTGACGACAGCCCCGATCCTGATATTGACATTAAGATCAGGCGGGTTCACTATCTACAGTGACGCCTCAAGGAATAGTCTGGGTTGTGTCTTGCAGCAGCATGAGAAGGTGATTGCCTATGCATCCAGGCAATTATGTCCGTATGAGAAGAACTACCCTACCCGTGACTTGGAGTTGGCGGCAATTATCTTTGCTCTTAAGTTGTAGAAGCACTATCCATACGGAGGGCATGTTGAGATCTTCACAGATCACAAGATCTTGAAGTATGTGTTTACACAAAAGGAGCTTAACATGAGGCAGAGGAGATGGTTGGAGTTGATGAAGGACTTCGACATTTCGTTACAGTGTTATCCAGGGAAGGCAAACGTGGTTGCCGATGCCTTGAGTAGGTATCCAGTGGACATGTGTTTGACAATGGATCATCACTTGTTAGCAGATTTGAAGAGCCTGGGGATCGAGGTGATATTGCCGGAAGTTGAGATGCATATGTGGGGACTGTGGATTCAGTCAGACTTGATGGAGAGGATCAACTCGGCTCAGTTTGACGATGTTACTCTGCGGTGTATTCGAGAGCAGGCTCAAGCAGGACTTGTGGATGAGTTTATCATTATAGAGGATGGTGCTTTGAGGCACGGTTCCAGACTGTGTGTGCCTAGTGGAGACCTTTGGGAGTAGGTTATGCAGAAGGCCCATCGTTCTCAGTACACTATGCATCCAAGTGCCAACAAGATGTATAGGGATCTGAAGAAGCATGTATGGTGGTATGGGATGAAGCGGGAGGTAGCACGCTTCGTAGCCAGATGTTTAGTTTGTCAACAGGTTAAGGTAGAGAGGCAGAGGCCAGGAGGACTGTTATAGCTATTGCACATTCCGGAGTAGAAGTTGGAGCACATTATGATGGACTTTGTTTCATGATTGCCACATACACCAGGAGAAAAAGACGCGATTTGTGTCATCGTAGACAGGTTGACCAAATTGGCCCATTTATTGTCATTCAAAGTGGGTTTGTCTACAGAGAAGTTAGCAGAGATGTACGTGCGTCAAATTATCAGACTTCATAGAGTTTCGATGAGCATTGTCTCAGATTGAGATAGTTGCTTTACTTTTCATTTCTGGCGGAGTCTGCATATTAGTTTGGGCACTCAGCTCAAATTTAGTACTGCATATCACCCTCAGATAGACGGACAGTCAGAGAGGACTATTTAGACACTCGAGGACATGCTGCGGACTTGTGTTCTGGATTTTGTAGGTTCCTGGGAGGATCATTTTCACTTGGTGGAGTTTGCATACAATA
>JANAVB010037019.1:206630-345522 GCA_029216955.1 Iris pallida
CGCAAAGACGGTGATGTATACCGGTTTTTCTCTTGTAAGGACTATTCCAGTCACAAGAACTATAGCTTCCAGTTGAATCCACTATTGAAAAATACCACAAATTTTCATACGAAGTCCTTGCAACTTCTACAACACGAGCTTTGATATGAAGTACTCGACCAACTTCAATTATGAAGTATCTTTTTTTAATCAAGCCTCTGATTACAATCTCTTTGAAACTTCTAGACCGTACCGTACAGGCAAATTGACTAGAGGATTGTAACTGGCTTAGAATTTGAAAATGAAAGCTTTAGAGCACTTTGGAAGACGTTTAAGCTTAGAGAGAAGAGATGAGAAAGTGAATGAGTGAGTTGAAATGATTGAAATCCTTCTCTATTTATAGGTTTTCCAAAGTTAGAACTCTGATAGAATTTGGACAGAATTCGGACATAACTCTTTGAGAGAATCTCGGCAAATAGCCACTGCATCCATAACAGAAGGATGACCAAGTCAAAATCCAACGAGCACTAGGAGAATTCGGGCCGAACTCTGTCCGAATTCTCCTGAGGCCTATTTTGAATGTTTGGGTATTTTATAAAACAGATTTTGGTTTTGACTTCTTGAAAACTTTAAGCAGTTAGGAGCTTTTGTAAGAGAGGTTGTTTTTCAAAACATAGAATATTTTTTATAACATTTTGGGATAGCCTATTTGTCAGTACGACTCGGTATATAAAGTATTCCTAGACTCAATAAACGTAAAAATTACATTGTATATAGAAATACAGACTCATAACGGTATATAAAGTATTCCTAAACTCAATAAATGTAAAAATTACATTGCATATAGAAATACAGACTCATACGACAAAAATGACTTCGGTCTTGAGCAAATAGTACCAGTACTTTGGCAGTTGTCCAAGTTATCCAAATAATCAAAGTAACCCTTATATCGAGACAGAGTTTGATCAATTATTAAAATCAGGTTCGACCATGACAAATGGGCCAATAATATATATATATATATATATATATATATATATATATATATATATATATATATATATATATATATATATATATATATATATATATATTAAAAATTAAATCTATAATCTATAATAAATCATTCAATTGGTTAAATAATGATAATTTGTAAATCTTAATTGATCCTATATAACTATTTAGAAACCACAATTGAACCATCTTGTTTTCATGGGCTAAACCGAACTAAGCAGTACTTGATTTGGTTGATTATAGTGCCAAACTTTAGATTTTGAGATGAGACAAACTCTAGAAATGGTGTCCTCAAAGCTTAATATTCATATAATTTTTCTTGATCAACGATGATACAATAATACTATCAATACAAAATTCAAAAAATAAAAAATAAAGAAAATATATATCCAAAATAATATATCATAACTAAATACTAATAACACTGAAGATATTCCAAACCAAAAATAAAACTGATGTTCCAGACAAATACACAATAATATTCTTAGACCATCAAACGCTTCTTCAAAGGCATCACATAGTCACTTAAATATTACTCGTCTGGCATAAAGGGTAGAGAAAATTGGGAGTGTCAGAATGTTAGAACGAGAAAAAGGAAGAGGATATGACATGTCTGAACCAAAAAATTTCGTAAGTTTGACAAACTGACTTATCTTTTGGTATTATAGTATGACGTTTAGATATCCTATAACAAAAAATCTTTTTACATGGAATACAAGATTAGAATTAGTCTTTTGGGCTTTTGTTCAAAATTGAGCTTACATACATTAAATAATATCTCAAAGAAATTTGGTGTCCTCTAAAGTTTTGGACCTGAGGCACCCGATGCGTCTCATGGGCCTCGTATCAAGTTCGGACCTAGTTGGTTAACCAAATTTTAGGTTCATTGGAGTCAAGAGACATGATCGGCATTGCAACTTTCGAAGAAGAAACATAGAGAAGTAGAAGGTGAGGTAATCCAAGGCTAATTTAAACTTTCACTTACGGGAACATAAGGGGATTTGTAACTCTATTTTTTCCTTATGATTTAAGCGACTTTTAAATAATTTACAAGATTAGGGGACTTACATAACGTTTTTATAGATGTATTTTTCAAATCACACAAATTTATTGTATTGTTGAGATGGCTGAGTTGGTCTAAGCCGCCAGATTAAGGTTGTGGTCCGAAAGGGCGTGGGTTCAAATCCCACTCTCAACAGAAATTGCTTTTGCCAAACAATGATACTTTTGTTAGCAAAGGACATACTCTTAAGAGAGCTTAATGGAAGTAAATGGGATTTGGGATAAAAGCCTGTTGTCGTAAGTATTTTTATAACATTTATCGTTTTTTATTACTATTTGATGTAATGTGTCACATAGATGAAAGTAATTCTCGTAGCATATTGTGCCATATTCTCCTTAGTTGATTTTTTGTATCTTTGAAGAACTTTGATGGTGTTTCTTGGTTACATAAGCTTTAAACACTATGATCAAGATATAAGAAAAGCTTGTATGAAACTACTAGGAAATCTAGAAAGACAAGAACGACATTTTGATGGAAATCTACAAGAACTTACAAACACCATTGTGGAAGTATTGTACAAGTAAGCTTTAAGAATATATGGATTAAAACTAAGGATATGTTTTGGCAAGTTTTCAAGACCTCGTTAAAGCATAATTGAATTTGAAGCCTTCAAGATTGGTACATTAAGGGACGGCTCTGGTACAAGACATGTTGGGCAACGGCTTAGGGCCCAAATTAAGATTATAGAAGCACCAACATGTACATATATTCTAGAATAAAATAAGGATGTACTATGAGCCACTTTTAACTCAAAGGAGTTGTAGTATAGTTGTTATCATATTAGTTTTACATATTAGAGGTCCTTCGATCAAATTTGGATTATATATAATTTTTTGGGATATTTTGGCAAATATTCCCATTCAAAATATAGAAACTAGTATATATCTCCACTTTTTAAAAAAACTAGCAAATGCTCTCATTCCTTTGTATGGAACAAATAAAATATTAAGATATACCCCAGTATTTAACCATTTTTTTTGCTTATTTACAAAGGAATAGAGTTATTTGTTAGTGTTAGTCCCAAGGCACAATTTTCGATGGAAAATTCTGAAACTGAAACAATTGTACACACAACGTTTCAAATGCATCACCTTAAAGAAGATGTGCAACAGAGATCCTGGAGGATTCTGAATTACGAGGATCTAAAAAGATTCTACGTAATACACAAAAAATCTAAAGAGACTTTGTGCAAGCAACTATCGGCAGTAGAGCTTCTAAAAAGAAGTTACTGTAAAAGGCATAAGCAGCGATGACAGGCGAGAATGAGATGCTGGGGTGAATGAACCACCGTTGCTCAAAGCTTTATTCGTCCCACACGAGCACGAACAGCTTCCAGGAACCAGCAAGTTCACGAAGAACTTCTGGAATGCTCGTAAGTCAATATTTGAGACTTGAACGGGCTTCCTGGACTTAACAGACTCCCTCAACTCTCTTCTTGGTGCATCTTTCAAAGGAGGCCAAGGGGCTCTATTTATAGAGTGGAGTTGAGACTTCACCTCTTCTCCTATCCGATGTGGGACTAAAATACCAATACTCAAAAATAGAGTTTGATATTTTAGATCATCCCACAATCAGCAAAGAAGTGTGCCAGTCCACGCCTACCCCCCCGAACACTCCCGTGCATGCACGAGACATCCTGGAGTCCGTGTCCGAGTCCGAGTCCGCACAACAAAAATTAACTTGCATCCTTGTTGGATTTAATTCTTTTTCCTTCTAGGAAAATACTCCCACATGGCACAAACTTGTGCCCAACTACACCTCATGTGCACACCTCAACACAAACAATGCATTATATTGAGATACTCACCATTTGGTGTAGCCGATGTGGGACTATCTTTTCTAGTCCAAAGGCAAAAACACCAACAATCTCCCACATATCTCAATATATGGGTTGAACGTTCCCCACAAAGACTGTCCATCATGCATTAGGAGAGATGTCGCTATGACTTGAATCTTCCCGCATAGGTTAAATAATAGCATGATACAAGAATGGACTAAGCCTTGAATTCTGTACCATAACTGCAATTCTTCCTACTCACATAATGACATCAACTGTGCTTCTGGCTGCACATTGAAGGCCTTGTGCCAGCCTGGTTTCAGTGTACAATTTTGGGCGTCTACAAGCTTACCCTCAAGAGACGGCCTGGTATCACTTTCCATACACTATAGGTGAGTTCTTTATAAAGAGTCATGGCATGAAGCATTGCGCTTCTTTGCGGTGCTACACCGCTATGACATGGCTTAAAGCTGAGGCTTTACCCAACCTGGGTACCTCATTGTAGTGTCATACTACTGTAGCATGAGGTCACAGGCCTCTTTGTAGTGCCAAACTACCCAGCATGAAGCCTTGCGCTTCCGTGCGGTGTTACGCCGCTATGACATGGCTCGAAAAATCGAGGCTTTATCCTACCTGGTACCTCTTTGTGGTGTCATGCCACAGTAACATGAGGACATCGTCCTCTTTGTAGTGATGTCTACCTCTCTTTATTACGATTATCATACAGCATTAGGCTACCTGCCTATTTACGGTGCTACTCCGCTGTGACTTGGCTTGCAAAGCCGAGGCATTACCCCTACCTGGGAACCTCATGGTGGAGTCACCCCATTGTAGCATGGAGTTACACTCCTTGTAGTGTTGCACTACCGTGCTTCCTGTAAAGCACTCCAGGCATTCACTCTGCCTGATAACTCATTAAGGCATTTAAGCCAACCTTCCCACAGGATCCGTTTTCTCCAGAAAACAACAGTAGACAACAGTGGTTGTAGGTCTGTAACCTCTCCATGTCACATAGGACAAGTACCCACCTTTCCTGATATTCTTCTGATTAATAGTCCTCCCTTGAACCAAAAGCTAGATGCCTAGTAGATTTCTCTTTGAACTAATAGCATAAAACTTTATGGTAGGAATGTAATAACACAATATCAGAATGCCTTCAAGCCCATTTTACAAGCTGTGTCATCGACCAGCTGGCGCTTGAGGCCCTTGGTGAACGGATCCGCCAGGTTCTCCTGACTCCGAACATCAATCACTGCAATAACACCTCTCTTGATAAGATCGTGTACTGCTCTGTGCTTCAACCGCACCGTTCTCTTCTTCCCGTTGAAGAGTTTATTTGATGCCACTGCTGCTGCCGTCTGGTTGTCACAGTATATCGGTATTGCCGGTATCTAAGCCCTAACCACCGAAAGATCATACATGAGCTCCCGAAGCCACTCTGCTTCATCTGCAGCAGCATCCAATGCAAAGAATTCAGATTCCATTGAGGAGCGAGATAACATAGTCTGCTTCTTCGACTTCTACGATATAGCAGCTCCGTCCATGGTGAATACGAATCCACCTGTGGAATACTCGCTCTCCATATCTGAACACCAGCTAGCATTACTGAAGTCTTCCACTACTGACGGATCTCCGCTGTAGAAAAGTGCATATGTCTGAGTTTTCTTGAGATATCTCATAACACGCTTTACAGCTTTCCAGTGCTCAATGCCTGGATTGCTAGTGAACCGACTCAGCATTTCCACTGCAAAAGCTATGTCTGGCCTTGTGGCAGTAGTAGCGTACATCAAGCTTCCGATGACGCTAGCGTACTCCAACTGCCTGACGCTTTCCCTCGAATTTGGCTCCAGCTTCTGATCACTCCGGTACGGTGTATCAATAAAAGGAAGATCTTGATACCCGTAGCGAGTGAGCATCTTCTCAATATAATGAGATTGTGACAGCGCTATTCCAGTGCCTGTCCGGATGATCTTGAGCCCCAAGATTACGTCGGCATCTCCCAAGTCCTTCATACTGAACTTGGTCGAGAGGAATTTCTTTGTCTCTGTGACGCAGCTTAAATTCGTACCTAGGATTAGCATGTCGTCCACGTAAAGACATACGATTACTCCTCTTCCGTCAGCAAACTTTGTATAGACACACTTGTCTATTTCACTGACCCTGCAGCCATTTGACCTTATCACCTTGTCAAACTTCTCATGCCACATTTTGGGAGCTTGTTTCAAACCATACAGAGACTTCATCAACTTGCAGACTTTGTCTTCCAGACCTCTGACGACAAAACCTTCTGGTTGTTGCATGTAGATCTCTTCGGTCAGCTCGCCATTAAGGAATACCGTTTTCACATCCATCTGATGTATCACCAGCTTGTGTATTACTGCTAAAGCAATTAACAATCTGATAGTTGTCATCCGAGCTACTGGAGCATAAGTGTCAAAGTAGTCGATCCCCTGCTTCTGAGCAAATTCCTTGGCCACTAGCCAGGCCTAGAACTTGTCAATGGTTTCATCTACTTTCATTTTCTTCTTGAAGATCCATTTGCATCCGATGGGTCTTGCTCCTTCTGGCAGGTCAACCAATACCCATGTGTTGTTGGAGGTGATTGAGTCAATCTCGTTGTCTATCGCCTCCTTCCATAATACAGCATCTCTGGCCTTCATCGCCTCATCATAGGTAAGCGGATCTGCTTCCACATGATAGATGACGAAGTCATCTCCGAAGTCTTTCGGCCTCCTCGTTCGCTTAGTTGACGGCTCAGCGAGTTCTGGTTCAGCTGGTGTCTCCTTGACGACAGCTTCATCTTGGACTACTGGTTCATTAAAGACTTCTGTCTACTTTGTGTAATGCTCCGCTCCGCACGGCACATTACGCTGAAGCGTTGACTCAACGAGTCACGTTGATGCAAAGGAAATGTATCGATACAAAACGATAGGAGAGTTAAGTTGTCCCGAGCAATGCATCAAACTAAGTTGATGCGAAGAGTTGCCTTATCTCGAAAGAATGCATCGAGTTGAATCGATGCGAAGCGCCGAGTTGCCCCGAAGGATGAGTGCATTGAATCGGCTCGAAGATTCTAAGAAATCGAATCGACCAAGGCGCAAGTCCGAATCATTGCAAGTATTGATTTTAGTTGGTTTCGTGTGCAGGTTATACGTTGACGTAAAAATGTTAGAGGTCGACGTTTTGCCTTATTCAGTAAGGGGTCCGCGAAATCAAATTGTCGCCTTACGACGGGATAAGACTTGGGCACGCTAAGGCAAATCGGACGTATAACTCAATGAAGCACGAAGTGCTCGAATGGCTAAGTCATGAGAGTGGCCGTGCAACAAAGTTATGGAATCGAGCCGCATCGGCTCGGCAAAACAACGAAGGCATATCGACTCAAGGTGGGAGGATTGACTTCTTTTTACTCCTTCATTCGATAAGTCAAATATATTATTGTATGCTAAGTTAACCTATCGACGCCACGGGCGTGGCCGATCGAAGATAAAATCATAGTGTGAGTCGAACACTAAGTTAGAACAATTGAAATGAAACGTGCATCAATATGCACGAGTCGCTATGGGACATTGGATATCGCATAGGCGAGCGCCTCGGTGCGCAAGCCACAAGAACATAGGATAAATATAATCGGCGAGTGCCTTAGTGCACAAACCATACCGTGCCTTTGCTGCACGAGTTAGACGGCTAGAACATTGAATGACAATAGGCGAGCGCCCTAGCGCGCAAACCCCGAACATTGAATGCTAAGTTATAGAACATGGGAATATGGTCGGAACGTGCCTACGTGTACGGGATAATAAAAGATGGCTTCGTTACGAGAGAATACAGTTGTGGCATGAATGTGGCGGAACTGTCGGATATGACATGGTGCCTCGAAAGGTGTTCAAGACCTTCGGGTCATTCGGTTGACGAGCATTGAGTTGAGGCACGATGCCATTGAATCATTGAAACGAAGTATGAAATGTAAGAACATAGAAAGCTAAATGGAAGAAATGCGAGACGATAAGTCTGAGTCTCGGACTCAAGACTATGTTTGGTTGTTTGAATTTAACTGTTGAATGATAGGGCGTTGCATGGTCGATTGGAATGGGCTCGAGTTTAATGTGATAATAACTCGTACACGAGTATCCCCCCAAACGGTTAAATGCCGGAGGTCCCCGGAACCGATTTGGCCACGGAGGGATGGATAATCTTTGTAGGCGCACATCCTTAAACAAGATGGGAGAAGCCGCAAATGATGGCATGTAGCGGGAACGTTTCGGTTGTTTGGAATGTGACCCAACCCGTGAAACGCCCGGCAGCCCAACCAAATAGAGAGAAAAGAAGGAGAGAAAAGAAAGGAACTCCTTTAGTCCATTCCGGCGCGGATACGCCAATGGCCCTCATATAGTTAAGGAATGATGGATTGAAAGTGTAGGCACATATGCGTCCCGCATAGAGATCCTGCTTAGAGATGCACAATAACATGACAGGAAAGGATTACGGCGTATTCACCTTGCGTCGGTGCAAGGGCGAGTGCGTCGACTTGGTAAGTCGCGCCACGAATCAAACACAAAATTGCTTGTTGCTTGCCTATTCAATTCGATAACATGATGCTATGATAACATGCTTTACGCTTTCAAAGATGCCATAAAATTGACCCTAAGGAGAACATAGCAAGATCATAAGCTAAGTTGCATGATTTAACATAAAGATTAAAATTTCGGTTTGGAAAGATGATCTTTGCTTCAGTACATGCGAGGACGAACGTACTGATCCCCCACCAGCTTCATGCAGGGTGCAGGGAATGGATTGCTCGCGGCGAAGCATTGCTTGAACGTGTTAAGGCTTGGAATGCCGAAGCGCATTGAAGCGTGCTATCGCATTGACGCTCGGACTACGCAGCTGGATTGATGCGGCCGAGATATAGAAGACATGATGTATGGAACGGTGAAATCCTTTGTGGGCAAGAGAGAACCTGAGTGTTGTAGCCAAATCTGGCATGTATTGTTAGGCTATCGAAAGCCATTGTAATCTCAGTTTCAGATATCAATAAAGAGAATTGTTTCGTATACTCTGTTTCCTTTCGTTGTTATTATCGAATCAAAAGATAACCATTTGAGAACTTGTCATCTTGCCTTGCACGAGCGCAACTCCAGGCTCGTGCGGCATCACGCCCCCTGCGAGGACGATGATTCGGGTGATTCCGGGTCGGGGCGTGACACTTTGTACCCTCATCATTCTCCAGAAGATCCGCGAGAATAATATTTTTATGTTTTGCAAACTTCTCTTCAAAGTATTCAGCATCGCGAGATTCGATGATATGGTTTGACTCGATATCAAGGAATCTCCGAGCATCACTCTTTTCGGCATACCCCAAGACGATCGCCTTCGTAGTCCTTGTCCCTAGCTTCTGAATCTTTAGATCCGGGAGCTTCACATAAGCCAGACACCCCCACACTCGAATGACATTCAAGTTAGGTCTGACTTTGAACCAGAGTTCATGAGGAGTTATGTCGGAAGTTGCATATGGCACTCTGTTCAGAATGAACGTTGCCGTTAGTGCAGCCTCTCCCCAGTAACACTTTGGAAGACCCGTAGTCAACAGCATGGAGTTCATCATCTCTGTCAACGTTCTGTTCTTCCTTTCTGCTACTTCCGTTGGATTGAGGAGAGTACGGAGCCGTTGTCTTATTGATGATTCCATGTTCTTTGCAGAATGATAAGAATTCATGAGACCGATACTCCCCGCCTCGATCACTCCTTAACCTCTTGAGTTGTTGTCCAGTTTGTCGCTCAGCCTCGGCCCTGAACTCCTTGAACTTCTCGAATGCTTCGTCTTTAGACTTGAGCAAGTAGACGAAAGCATACTTTGAGAAGTCATCGATGAAAGTAATGAAATACTTCATCCCGGCCTTTGTAGAGAATTGTTTGAAGTCACAGATATCTGAGTGAACCAACTCCAGAAGATCTGTGCTTCGATGGACCCTGTGAAAGGGTTTCCTTGTGATCTTCGTCTGAGCACATACTTCGCATTTCTCTACCTTACCCCCACACTTGGAGGTAAGTCCTAGACTAGACATTCTGTTTATCCTTTTACAGTGAACATGTCCTAGCCTATTATGCCACAACTCAAGAGAATAATCAGAAAAAGTGATTGCATTTATATTCTCATGCTGGGTTACAACAAGCTGAATCTTGTGCATTCCTTCAGTTTGGAAAGCTTTCCCGAAGAATGTACCCTTCATGGACATCACCAACTGGCCAGCATTGATGTCCATCCTCAAGCCTGCGTTGCAGAGCAGACTTCCAGAGATCAGGTTCTTAGCAATTACTGGAACATGCTTCACACCTTGAAGCGTCGGAGTGTTCCCCGATGTGAGTTTCAGCTCCACCGTCCCGATCCCCAGTACTTCAGCTTGTGCCTGGTTTGCCATTATGACCTTCTCTGAAGTTGGCTCGTAAGAGGTGAACCAGCCTTTGTCTGAACAGACATGGCAGGTCGCACCAGTGTCTATCCACCAGTCCAAGTCAGCCCCCACAGTTGCAACCTGTGCTATCATGGCAACTAGATTAGTAATCATAGAAACCTTACTAGGCTCACCTTGTTCTTTGGGCTTGGACTTGCATTCGGATTTGTAGTGGCCCTTCTTGCCACAATTGAAGCAAGTCACACGGGACTTGGACTTCTGCTGCTTGAAAGCAGGACCCTTCACTTTTAGATTCGTGAAGTCCTTCTTTTTGCGATGAGAAGCAGCCTGCTTCCCCTGGTACTCTCTGGTTTGGACCAGATTTGCCTTCGCTAGTTGTTTGGACAGAGTATCCATCTTCTGTTGAGAGCGCATCTCGTCCTCAACATGGATCTCTTGCAAGAAATATTCTAAGCTAATTTCCATCTTCTTTCGATGCATCCTTGCATAGAAGTTGCTCCATTCTGTAGGAAGTTTCGCGACGATCCCTCCAATGACAAACTTGTCGACGAGGGACATGTTCTCGTCTCCTAGTTTCTGACGCAACTTCAGAAACTCCTTCACTTGGGGCATCATCGCCTTCTCGTCTTCGAAGGTCCACTTGTGGTATTTTTGTACCATGAAGATCTTGGACCGATTCTCGTCATCTTCATAGAGCTTTCCCAAGGAGTCCCATATCTCTTTGGCAGATGTCTTCTTGGAGAAGGACTCTGCCAGAGAGTCTTCCATGGAATTGAGTATCAGTAGTTTGCATATACTGTTTTCTCTCTTCCACTTCGCTTGCTTGGTCGTAGCAGCGGCCACAGCCGCAGCAGATCCAGTGGTTGTAACGATCGGTTCTTCTTCTGACAGCACGTGATCAACATTCACGAGTTGAAGATTTAAAGTGACCTTTCGTCTCCATATCTGGAAGTGTTCGCCATCGAATTTCTCCAACTTGTTAAAGCCGGTATCGATGAGCGAAGCACGAGAATTATCCATCTTCTCAGTAAAGCTTTGAGATTGTTAGTCCCGAGGCACAATTTTCAATGGAAAATTCTGAAACTGAAACAATTGTACACGCAACGTTTCAAATGCAGCACCTTAAAAAAGATGTGCAACAGAGATCCTGGATGATTCTGAATTACGAGGATCTAAAAAGATTCTAAGTAATACACAAAAAATCTAAAGAGACTTTGTGCAAGCAACTATCGGCAGTAGAGCTTCTAAAAAGAAGTTACTGTAAAAGGCATCAGCAGCGATGACAGGCGAGAATGAGATGCTGGGGTGAATGAACCACCGTTGCTCAAAGCTTTATTCGCCCCACACGAGCACGAACAGCTTTCAGGAACCAGCAAGTTCACGAAGAACTTCTGGAATGCTCGTAAGTCAATATTTGAGACTTGAACGGGCTTCCTGGACTTAACAGACTCCCTCAACTCTCTTCTTGGTGCATCTTTCAAAGGAGGCCAAGGGGCTCTATTTATAGAGTGGAGTTGAGACTTCACCTCTTCTCCTATCCGATGTGGGACTAAAATACCAATACTCAAAAATCGAGTTTGATATTTTAGATCATCCCACAATCAGCATAGAAGTGTGCCAGTCCACGCCTACCCCCCGAACACTCCCGTGCATGCACGCGACATCCTGGAGTCCGTGTCCGAGTCCGAGTCCGCACAACAAAAATTAACTTGCATCCTTGTTGGATTTAATCATTTTTCCTTCTAGGAAAATACTCCCACATGGCACAAACTTGTGCCCCACTACACTTCATGTGCACACCTCAACACAAGCAATGCATTATATTGAGATACTCACCATTTGGTGTAGCCGATGTGGGACTATCTTTTCTAGTCCAAAGGCAAAAACACCAACAGTTAGGCCTCGTTTGGTTCGCGGAATGGAAGGGAAAGGAAATCAATTCCTTGTCATTTCCTTTCCTTTGGGAAACTTTAATTCCTATTGATTTTCCTTTCCGATGTTTGGCAATGCCAAGGAATTTGGAAAGGAAAGTAAATACTTCAATGTGGGAAAGTGATTCCTTCCTTGGATGGATGGAATCACTTTCTCCCCTAATTTCTCTTCCATTGGGAATCACTTTCCTTTCCTCCTCAATTCCTTGGACGTCCAAACATAGGAAAGTAATCACTTTCCTTTTCCAACCGGGAGATTCCGCGAACCAAACGTTTTTTAAAATAGTGGAGGTATATGCTATTTTCTATCTTTAAAATAGGGACATTTGCTAAAATATTTCTAATTTTTTGTTATATATATTTATTTATATTTTAGTTACATTATGTATATGGCCCACATTTCGGGAGTTCGTCTCGAACCCTCCATACGCTGGGTACATTTTTATGAGCTTTGTAATTTTCTCAAACTAAATATTGAGAGAAACAAAGGTAGGCCGAAGGTGAGGGTAATACCGACTTTTTGTACCATTAAGTCCAGATTTAAGTTAATTTTTTATCGATGATGATGAACTATTATTTTTTTGATTTAAGAGAATTTGAAGTAATTTATAAGAATTAGGAGCTTATCTATAATTAGTATGTCTGAGCGACTAATTACATATGAAAAACCCATTAGTTAAATTACTTAAAATGATAATAACTACTTGTAAATGAAAATTAAAAAGAATACACTCCAGATTGTTCGAGTAGAGGAATATAACAATTCTAAAGCATAAGTGTCTTTCTGACAGAAGAAATTTCCTAGGAACGGTTGAACCACTAAGTCATTTATTGACTAATATCAAAAAGATTCATATAAGACTTTGAAGCAGATATAGCATTTTTGGACCATTTGGTGCTAAACATAATGAAAAAATCAAACAATTTATTTTAATAGGTATTTGCTGAAACGTTTCATTCATTTAGGGACTGAAATATACATTTTCAAAAGATTTACTCCAATAAGTTCTTAAACTAGTGGTGTTTGAGTAAACACTCATTCCTAAACGACAATCAAAACTAAACAATAAGGCCTCGTTTGGTTCGCGGAATGGAAGGAAAAGGAAATCAATTCCTTGTCATTTTTTTTTCTTTGGAAAACTTTAATTCCTATTGATATTCCTTTCCGATGTTTGGCAATGCCAACAAATTTGGAAAGGAAAATGAATACTTCAATGTGGAAAAGTGATTCCTTCCTTGGATGGATGAAATCACTTTTCCCCCCTAATTTTCCTTCCATTGGGAATCATTTTTCTTTCCTCCTTAATTCCTTGGACACCCAAACATAGAAAAGTAATCATTTTTCTTTTCCAACCGGGAGATTCCGCGAACCAAACGAGGCCTAAGTCCTTCACAAGGTTTAATATGATGAACTATAGTAACTTAAGTGATGATTGTATATATATTACAATGTGACTAATAAGTAAAACTAAATTATTGACGTAGTGGTTCAACTCTTGTGCGCTTGGCACCTCTCTCATGAATTCCTATGGCCGCCCCAGGCGCTCCTCTCCAAACCCTAGGGTTCGCTAGCACCCCCCTTCCCCGGATAAACCCATACTGATCCCAACAAGGAAGTAATTGAGAAGATGGCACCCCCCTTCCCCGGATAAACCGCTAGGACTGCGGACAATCCTGGGTCCTCCATGTCATCCTACAAGGAAGTAATTGAGAAGATGGCTGGTCTCTTTTCACTACAAGGCCCGGCGGACGCGGTTAATCTTTCGGCCAGGGAGAGCTCCGTCGGCCAACATTGGCGATTCACACTGGCTGTAAAACAGCTCTCCCTCCGCCGATTCACGAGTGATTCCCTATCTTCCATTCTTAACAAACTCTGGAAGACAACTGGTCCAATCCAAGTTTCCAACGTAGACCTTGAGGCTGGCTCATTCCTTGCTCGCCTCAATTCCACTCGAACGGTCGACCGTATCATCTCAGAGGCGCCCTGGAGCATAAATGATGACATACTGTTCTGGAGGGATGCGACCCGGCGAAGCTACCTGAGGAATACCACTTCGATCAAGCGGATTTATGGGTCCAGTTCCATAGAGTCCCTCCCAAGTTCATGAACCGCAAAGTCATTGGCAGAATGGCAGAAGCCATAGGGGCACCCCGGCCTTGCACGGCCAGCGGCAAAACTAAGTGGAAAAGTTTCACTCGGGTGAAAGTCCTCATCGACATCACAAAACCACTCAAAAGATCCATATCTGTCAGGTTGGAGGGTTGCAACAACGATCAAGTTATCGTCAAATACGTGAGGCTCCCTAGATTCTGCCAGTTTTGTGTTAAAGTGGGTCATATGATCTCCAATTGCGCCGACAGAGAAAATTTCAAATCGCTGATCGGAGAAGATTGGACGGAGGAAGAGAGGGACAAGATGGAGTCCATCCTCAAACCCAGAGCGAAGGAGGAGGATTACTCTGCTGACTTATCGAGGCCTATCCCTCGCCGATCACAACCAGTGAATAACGCAGGCCTACCATCGCAACACCAAGGAGAGTCAAGTACAGCCTCACCAGGACACGATGGAAGTGTCGCCCACACAGTGATACGACCAGTGACGGCCTCTGCACCCAAGCCCCCACCCTACCGGCCAGACAAGGAGGCGACACGTGGCGTTGCTCAATCTCTACAGCTGGCAGTTTACATTCCATCGCACAAACGGGGATCCAACCTCACCCCTCCAACTGTCACCAACAACCAATCAGCTTTAAATCCTGAGATACCCGCGCATGTGCTACATCCTCCAAATCCCAACTGTGAACCGGACTTCAAGGCCTCAAATCTCAAGACGATGACAGACTCGATTTACCCCAATCCTAAAATGGATTTTTGTGAGGGTGACGTGGCCCTTTTCCCGCTCAACAAATCAATTGAGACGTAGCCACCCCCCCCCCCCCCCCCCCCCCCATCCCCCCCCCCCCCCCCCCCCACGCAGAGATTCATCAATACCGCCTTTACCCTCCTCCCCCATCCCTACCTACATGGATACCGAGCTTCCTCCCTCTTCTCCGTCTCAGCCTCTCCTCCATCCAAATTCCTCCGAGCTGCATCCCGCACCCATTCACCCATTGCCCCCGATTGTGCATGTTATCTCTAAACGCAAAATCACTTGGAAAAAGATGGCATGGGAGGGTTCTGCCATTACAAATACCCCGGACGTCAACGGAGCTTCCGCTCCCAAGAAGCGGCCGGCTTTAGATGATCAACAAACACCTACAAAACGACTGATCCTCACCACAGATACCCAAATGATTCACAAACAGGTGGCGGCGGCTGACCTTGAACATCCGCAAGAGCCATGTTAATACTGTCATGAACTGTCAAGGGGCGAGAAATGCCTCGACAATTCTATCCTTCCGCTCATTTCTCTCCACCGCCCGTCCTTCCATATTCTTCATATCCAAAACTATGTCCTCCCCAAAACACACCGCATCCACTCTCCCCAACCTCGACTACGACAACGTCTTCTCCGTCCCTCCACTGGACTCTTCGGGGGCCTTTGGCTGGGTTGGGACGACTCTATCACAGCAAAAGTCCAATTCTCCACCAAGAATCTCATCATTCTCGCCATTGAAGCCCAGCACCAAGCTCCAGCTTGGTACCTATTTTGTGCTTACGACAACCCTAAAAAAGGATAAACCCAAACTTTGGGAATGCATCAAAGACCGATCGGATACCATCTCTGCTCCATGGGCATGCATCAGAGATTTAACGCCATTACAAACGCAGGGGAGAGACTGGGCAGACGTTAGTATGACGCCTACGCTCAAAACCATTCATCAACATGCTCAACCAGTACGACCTTATAGACCTGGGATTCATCAGCCCTGGGTACACTTGGTCTAATGGCCGCAGCCCCTCCTTCCACATCCGAGAATGACTCGATTAAACCTTAGCCGATACCGAGTGGAATTGTATTTTTCCCCATGCAACTGTCTCTGTCCTCCCCCGTGTCAATAGTGATCATGCTCCCATTTTACTTAACACATGCAATAAGTTCTAATACAGAAAGAAAGTACTGCATTCGAATCCTACTAGACATCTCATATAGACTACATCAGCACTCTTGAACGGATATGGCAGCACAATCCTCATCACCCTGCCATTCTTCTACCATGTAGAATGAGGCGTACACTCAATGGTCTGCATAGATGGGTCAAACTCACCTTCGGAAACAACAAGCATCACATCTCGATCCTCAATGAAAGAATCCTTCAAGTCCATACGAGCAATCCTAACCCTTTCTCCCCACAAGCTGAATGGTGCATGAAAGATGAGCTCAACGACCTTCTTCTTCTCAAAGAAAGCTACTAGAAATAAAGGGCTAGATGTCTACAGATTAACGAGGGGGATCATAATACGAAATACTTTCATATAAAGGCCTGCAACAGAAAGAGGAATAATGCCATCCGAGCCCTACAACTTAACGATGGAACGTGGACTGTCGACCAGACAGTCATCTCTTCAACACTCATAAACTATTTTTGCAACTTGTTCGACGACAAAAACTCCGCTCCCATGGAGCCTTCCTTATCCATCTTCTCTAACCTCATTGACTCAGAGGAGAATGCAACAATAGGAGCTATCCCAACGACGGACGAGATCGAACAGACACTCGAGACATGAAGCCTCTAAAGGCGCCTGGCCCTGACTGACTTCCAGCGTAGTTTTATCAGAAGAGTTAGTAAGTCGTCGAGAGCGACGTCGTAAAGATGATTCAGCATTTCTTCGTATCAGGCTGGCTCCCCTCGACTCTCAACTATACCCATATTGCGCTTATACCAAAAAATGGTAAGCTGGCGAGGCCTGGTGATTTTCGACCAATTTTTCTTTGCAATGCTATGTACAAAATCATCTCTAAAATCCTGACATCGAGATTAAGGATGTTTATCGACAGGTTAATATCTCCGTGTAGAACTCATTTGTCCCGGGCAGGAAAATCACAGACAATGCCATTTTTGCCCAGGAGGTTCTCCACGCTATGAAGAGATTCCCCAGGAAGAAGAATTCATTCGTGCTCAAGATTGACCTTTCAAAAGCCTATGAGCGTCTCTCATGGAGGTTCATCAACGATGTACTGTTGGAGTGGGTGGGGTTCCCACCTATGTGGAGAATACCCCGGAGAGCGACGAGCGCCATCCGTGTGTCGGAGAAGCTTGGAGAGTGCATGAATTTTATTTTGGTACATATATGGTAAGAAAATATATGATTGGATTTCCATATTTACTTTGATTATATATTTATGATTGAACCCTTCATATAGTAGCTTTTCATATTATTGGGTTTCCAATTATGGTAAGCTAATTATGATTGGATTTCCATTAAATATATGATTGATTTATATTGGAAGTTTCCATATATATTGGCCTTCCATGTATGGGTTACCAAGGGCTTATAAAAGGGTGATGCATGCTAGTTGTAAAATCATCTCAAAACAAAGAGTGCTTTACAATCTTTGAGAGAGAGAGGATTAAGGACTATTGTGAAGGAGAGATTGCTTCAAATAATTTTTCGGCATCTCTTGTTCTTCGGAGTCCGCAATAAAAAAATTTCTTCTTTCAAGTGAGTTGTGGTGATCCGTGTTGGATTGGGAGGAGCTTGTAGAGGGTGTATTCTCTTTATTCCATTAGTGGAGGTTCTTTAGGGTTGGACTCCGATCGTCCCGTAGTTTTTCCCGCAAGGGTTTTCTACGTCAAAAATCTTTGTGTCTGCGATTGTGTTTGGAATTTTTGGTTTGTGTACTTTTGCTCGGTTCTCTCGCAGGACTTTCTGGTTTGGGGGAACGGTTTTCGCGCTTCGTTCCCAACAGAGTGGTATCAGAGCTTTGGGTTCAAAGAAGCGTCAGGAGTTGACAGTCAAACCAGGAAGCAGAGATGGACGCGAAACCGGTGCGTATGGTGAACCTGAACGGTACCAACTACCATTATTAGCGGAGCAAGATGAAGGATTTGTTGTTCGTCAAGAAGCTATATCTTCCAGTATTTGCATCCGAGAAGCCCGGTGACAAATCCGATGAGGACTGGAACTTCGAGCATATACAGGTGTGTGGGTACATACGGCAGTTCATTGACGAGAACGTGTACAACCACGTTGCCAATATTGAGCATGCGAAGACGTTGTGGGAGAAGCTGGAATCTTTGTACGCAAAAAAGACCGGAGTAAACAAATTGTTCCTGATCCGGACGATGATGGGTCTGCGGTACAAAGATGGTGCATCCATTACGAATCACTTGAGTGAGTTCCAGGGCGTGGTGGACCAGCTATCCTCGATGGGAGTCAAGTTCGACGACGAGGTTCAAGGACTTTGGTTGCTATGTACATTGCCAGACTCGTGGGAGACCGTACGAGTATCTATGATCGCTTCTGCTCCGGAAGGCGTGGTCAGTCTGGAGTTTGCCAAGAGCGGGGTACTGAATGAAGAGATACGGAGACGTTCTCAGGGCACTTCATCCACATCCCATCACTCAGAGGCACTAGTTTCAGAGAGCCGCGGAAGGGGCAAAAGCAGGGGTCCAGGTGGTGGAAGAGACAAGAGCAGGGGGAAGTCCAAGGATTGGTACGAGGACTCGGAGTGTTACCATTGTGGCAAGAAGGGCCACATCAAGCGAAACTGTTTTGCTTGGAAGAGAGAGAAGAAGGGCGACAAGGGGAAGCAAGATGAGAACACTACAGCGGCGGCTTCGATACATGGAGGTGATGTGATCGTCGTAGGTGATGAGGTTATCACAAACCTCGCCTGTGATGACAATTCTTGGCTAGTGGACTCAGGGGCTTCAGTTCATGTATCTCACAACAGGGTACTATTTGCCACTTACACGACAGGCGACTGTGGAGTGTTGAAGATGGGCAATGGAGATGTGTCAAAGGCGGTTGTCGTTGGAGATGTGCATTTGAGGACGAAGACGGGTGCAGTTCTTGTTCTCAAAGATGTTTGTCATGTCCCTAATATCTGTTTCAACCTGGTGTCGGTTGGAAGGTTGGATGATGAGAGATTCTTCAGTCTCTTCGGAAATAGTCAGTGGAAGCTTTCCAGAGGTTCGATGGTGATTGCCAAAGGAAGCAAGAAGTCCGGTCTCTACTATATGGAGGGGAGCACACAGGGGGTACAGGAGGTAAACACAGTCAGTGATGCGTCTACCGAGTTGTGGCACAGGCGGCTCGGCCATATCAGCGAGAAGGGGATGAGCTACTTGGTGAACAGGAAGGTGATTCCAGGGCTCAAGTCTACAAAGTTGGAGAAGTGCACGCACTGCTTAGCTGGAAAGAAAAATAGGGTGTCTTTCCAAAGTCACCCAAGTTCAAGGAAGCCGGCGTTGCTCGAGTTGATTCACTCGGATGTCTGCGGTCCTGTGAAGGTAAAATCTATTGGTGGTGCTTCTTACTTTGTAACTTTTATTGATGACTGTTCCAGGAAGGTTTGGGTCTATGCCTTAAAGACCAAGGATCAGGTGCTGCCTACTTTCAAAGAGTTTCAGGCCTCTGTTGAAAGAGAGACGGACAAGAAGTTATTGTGTGTTCGGTCCGACAATGGCGGCGAATACATCGATCTCTTTGATACTTATTGCAGAGAGCAGAGGATAAGACACCAGAAGACTCCGCCAAAGACACCTCAGCTCAATGGTGTAACGGAGCGCATGAACAGGACACTGATGGAGAGGGTGCGGTGTTTGTTGTCCGAAGCAAACTTGTCGGGCAGTTATTGGGGTGAGGCTCTTCTCACAGCAGCTTATTTTATTAATTTGTCTCCTAATGCTCCTTTGTAGGGTGATATGCCTGACAAAGTATGGTAGGGCAAAGAGCCGTCATACAATTACCTGTGAGTGTTTGGCTGTAAGGCCTTCGTACATGTACCGAAGGACGAGAGGACCAAACTTGAGCCGAAGATGAGGCGATGCGTCTTTGTCGGCTACGGTCGGGATGAGTTTGGCTATTGACTCTACGACCCGGTGGGAAGAAAGCTCTACAGAAGCAGGGACGTGGTGTTCGTCGAGGATCAGACCAAGACCAACACTCAGGATTCCGAGACGCCTTCTGAGGCTGAGGAATTGCCTGAGTTAGAGTCATTTTGCTTCGAGCAGTTTCCAGAGGACATCGCAGAGGATCCCATTATGGGGGAGCCAGTACATGGAGTTGCTTCCAACCATGATCATCAGTCTGCTGATGGTGGTCAGGGTGTCCCTCGGGAGGATGAGCATACCGGGAGACAGTTCCTGAAGGGAAGGAGGCTGTTGGTATACAGCCAGCACCAGTGGCTCCACTGAGAAGGAGCGACAGAGATCGTCGACCATCTACGAGATACTCACCGGATGAGTATGTGTTATTGACTGACGGGGGAGAGCCCGAAAGCTTTGCAGAGGCTATGGAAGACGAACACAGGTAAGAGTGGATGGAGGCCATGCAGGAGGAGATGAGTTCCTTGCACACTAATTCCACTTATGAGCTGGTGCGGTTGCCAAAAGGTAAGAAGGCTTTGAAGAATCGATGGATGTTTAGAGTGAAGCAGACGGATGATGCTACTCGCCCTCGATACAAAGCGAGGTTGGTAGTCAAAGGCTACGGTCAGCGGAAAGGCGTGGATTATGATGAGATCTTTTCGTCTGTCATCAAGCATTCGTCTAATCGGGTGGTGCTAGCATTAGCAGCCAGTCTCGACTTGGAGGTCGAGCAGATGGATGTAAAGACGGCATTCCTCTACGGTAATCTTGAGGAGGAGTTGTACATGGAGCAGCCAGAGGGATTCTGTGAGAAGGGCAAGTCACATTTGGTCTGCCGGTTGAAGAAGAGCTTGTATGGTCTGAAGCAGGCTCCGAGGCAGTGGTACAGGAAGTTCGAGTCATTTATGTGGGAGCATGGTTAATCACGGACGATGTCGGACCATTGTGCATTTGTGAGATATTTTGCCGAGGATGATTTCATTATTTTATTGTTCTATGTAGATAATATGCTATTAGTGGGTCGGAATGCCACTAGGATAGCGGAGTTGAAGCGCCAACTGGGCACGGCCTTCTCTATGAAGGATTTGGGCGCAGGGAAGACTATTCTTGGGATGGAGATCAGCCGAGAGAGAGAGTCCAAGCTGCTACATTTGTGTTCCAAAAGAAGTACATTCACCGGGTACTTCAGCGTTTCGGTATGGACGAGTCGAAGAAAGTGAGTTGTCCCCTTGCGGCTCACTTTAAGTTCACTGAGGAGCAGTGTCCATCTACCGAGGACGAAAAGGAAGACATGGAGCGGGTTCCATATGCTTCAGCTGTGGGAAGTCTTATGTATGCTATGGTGTGTACGAGGCCAGACATCGCTCATGCAGTTGGCACAGTTAGCAGGTACCTTTCAAATCCTGGAAGGGTACATTAGAGTGCGGTCAAGTGGATTTTACGATACCTTCAGGGCACTGCCGATTGGAGACTTTTTTTGGTGGTGACGAGCCGAAGCTGGTTGGGTATACTGACGCTGATATGGCTGGAGATGTAGACACGAGGCGATCGACTTCGGACTATGTGATGATGTTTGCTGGAGGAGCGGTATCGTGGCAGTCGCGGTTGCAAAAGTGTGTTACCTTATCGATGACAGAGGCATAGTACATTGCGGCGACGGAGGCTTGCAAGGAGTTGCTGTAGATGAAGAAGCTGCTGTAGTAAATAGGACTGAAGCAAGAACAGTATACTTTGCTTTACGACAGTCAAAGTGCTATTCACCTTGTGAATAACCAGACATTTCATAGTCGGTCCAAGCACATCAAGACTCGGTATCATTGGATACGGGATGTGGTTGAGAAGAAGGATGCGGCGCTTGATAATGTTCATACTGATGACAATGGAGCGGACATGCTCACGAAGGTTCTTCCGAGGGAAAAGTTTGAGTACTGCAGGCAGATCGTCGGGATGACGACCTCCTCCATATAGTTGTGAAGGAGGAGATTTGTTGGAGTGGGTGGGGTTCCCACCTATGTGGAGAATACCCCGGAGAACGACGAGCGCCATCCGTGTGTCGGAGAAGCTTGGGGAGTGCATGAATTTTATTTTGGTACATATATGGTAAGGAAATATATGATTGGATTTCCATATTTACTTTGATTATATATTTATGATTGAACCCTTCATATAATAGCTTTCCATATTATTGGGTTTCCAATTATGGTAAGCTAATTATGATTGGATTTCTATTAAATATATGATTGATTTATATTGGAAGTTTCCATATATATTGGCCTTCCATGTATGGATTACCAAGGGCTTATAAAAGGGTGATGCATGCTAGTTGTAAAATTATCTCAAAACAAAGAGTGCTTTACAATCTTTGAGAGAGAGAGAGAGAGGATTAAGGACTATTGTGAAGGAGAGATTGCTTCAAATAATTTTTCGGCATCTCTTGTTCTTCGGAGTCCGCAATCAAAAAATTTCTTCTTTCAAGTGAGTTGTGGTAATCCATGTTGGATCGGAAGAAGCTTGTAGAGGGTGTATTCTCTTTATTCCATTAGTGGAGGTTCTTCAGGGTTTGACTCCAATCGTCCCGTGGTTTTTCCCGTAAGGGTTTTCCACGTCAAAAATCTTTGTGTCTGCGATTGTGTTTGGCATTTTTGGTTTGTGTGCTTTTGCTCGGTTCTCTCGCAGGACTTTCTTGTTTGGGGGAACGGTTTCCGTGCTTCGTTCCCAACTTGTACTACATGGGATGTGCATCCAAGTTCACTCCAAGCTTCTTATAATGGAATGCATCTCCTCGACTTCTTTCTCCGTTCTTGTCAATGGCTCACCCGAAGGCTACTTCAAACCCAAATGTGGCCTCTGCCAGGGCTGCCCACTCTCACCGTACGTCTTCATTCTATGCACGGAAGTTTTATCCAGACTCTTATACCATAGAGAACAAGAAGATCTGTATTGCGGAATCCGCATCAACCGC
This sequence comes from Iris pallida, assembly GCA_029216955.1. Classification (NCBI taxonomy): domain Eukaryota; kingdom Viridiplantae; phylum Streptophyta; class Magnoliopsida; order Asparagales; family Iridaceae; genus Iris; species Iris pallida. Next base: position 229,746 of record JANAVB010037019.1, read on the forward strand.
TACTCCTTCTATTACGTACCTCCTTTTCGTGGACGACATCCTTATTTTTGGCAAGGCATCTGTTCAAGTTCTAAATCAAGTTGAAGACATCCTCGAGCTATTCTCGTCTTGGTCGGGCCAACAAATTAGTTACTCTAAATAAAGCATTATATTCAGTAGGCAGGTCAGTCTCGTCGACCAATAAAACCATGCATTAGTTATGCATCTCACCAGTATGAGCAAGGAGGACAGATATCTCGGACAATCAATTTTGAAGTCGAAGTATCCACATACAATAAACTCCTGGACCACTGTGGTTCGTTATTCAAGGGATGGAAGAAGCAACTCCTCTCTCACGATGGCCGTAATGTCCTTATATAATCTACCCTCGGCTCGATCCCTATCTATCACATGGCCACACTCACAAAGTGCCCAAACATGTCACGAATCAGATCTCTCAAATGCAAAGAAGCTTATGGTGGGGACACGACATGGAGGAGAGGAAGCTTCACTTTCTTGGTTGGGACAAATTCACCAAACCTAAAAGAGTTGGCGAACTAAGCTTTCGCAATCCTGAATGGGTGAATGATGCACTCCTAGGCAAGCTTCTCTGGAGATTCCTTACGAACCCCGATCAACTATGGGTCCGCCTTCTAAATGGAGCATACCTACAGAACAGATCGATCGTCGTGGACAACCGAGCCTCGCCAACGTAGAAGAGCATTCTATCCGCCCAATACCTCCTTGCTGACAAGGTGTTTTGGAAAATTAAGGGCAGGTGGATCAACATCCTAGATGAGCCATGGATTCCCTCCCTACCGGGGCATCGCTTCATCGATGTTGAGCTGCCCCCAAACGGCCCCAGAATCGTTCGTGATCTTATAAACACACTCAAAATCCTGGAACCATGCACTAATCAACTATCTCTTCCTTCATATGGAGGCTAAGGCAATCATAGACATCAACCTACGGGAAGGCGATGGTCCAAATAGCCTCATATGGACGTGTTCTAGAGATGGCCGATTCTCATCCAAATCCTTATACGAATCCATCCGTATACAGCAACCCGAAGGATCCTCCTCTGTAGATGATAGCAATTTCTGGCATAAATTTTTGAAGATCAAGGACATGTCGCCCCGGATTCATATGTTCATTTGGCGACTCATGAAGGGAGCCTTACCGCTCCTTACATCTATAAATAGAAGGGTTCCCACCGCACACAAAACTTTCTCTTTCTGCTGCCTCCATGACGAAGATCTTGATCACTTATTCCTCCACTTCCAAGTGGCCCATGAGGTCTGGTTTGCATGCCAACTAGGGCTCAGGATTGAGAAGCATTTCAAGGTTCGGGAACTCTTCTCGAATTGGCTGCTCGACATCAACTCCGTGGAGGCATTCAAAATGGGCTCGACGATCCTATGGGCAATCTGGAAGGCCAGGTGTGCTTGTATTTTCTAGCATGTTGCCCCCTCATGCACGTCGATTATTTTACAACCAGACATTGGCTTGTCCTGCTATATGGAATCTTTCATGGATAAGATATCGGAGTCCCAAGCTCTGAGGGAAACCATTGTTGGGTTTGTAGCCTTTTGTTTTGCTTTTTAGTCCCACATCGGCTAGAAAGGAATGCGTATCTCCATATATATGAGTCTTTTCTCTTTATGGAGATGCACATGTAGTACACATGGGTGTGCGCCATGTGGGGTTAATTATTAATGGTATAAAGGCTTAATCAACAATTAAGAAGCTGTAAGCTTTTTGCTCTTGGAAATTTATTTCCATGGAGCTAAGCTCCGTAGGAGCTTAGCGACTCGGACTCGGACTCGGACTCGGACTCGGGCTCGGACTCATGAGGCGTAATGTAGCATTTTGTTGGCGCACTTTGCACTTAGCATGTTAACTTTGTCGTAAAGTACGCATAAGTAACGCTAATACGCGTGTCCGCGTATGTGCGTATGGCTGGCTGCATATTAGAGCGGGAACGGTTGCAGCAGTTGTTGCACGATCAGGAGTGGTTCTGCCACTACCCTGAAGTTCAGGCAACTGCTTGGCAACCGCCCCGTGGGCTATATATGCAGGTTCTCTCCTCTCTCTGAGGGCAGTAGTAATCAGAATTCCAGGAAGAAAAACTCTAAGTGTTCTTTAACACAACAGAGTAGTGAGCGTGTTCTTTAACACAAACACTAGTACTTTTAGTACGCGTGGGTTCTGTTACTTCAAACAGAGAGAGAAGAGTAGAGCCATTGCCAGAGGAGTTCGCCGTCTTCCGAGGAGTCAGAAGAGCATGAGTGTTCCAAGGTTTTCTGTCAACCTTGCTGGTTCCTGGAAGCTGTTCGCAGAGGGCGAATAAAGCTTTGAGCAACGGTGATCATTCACCCCAGCATTTCCATCTCTCGTCTGTCATCCATCTGTTGCCTTTAGTAGTTCCGTCAGTATTTTCTTTTTAGAAGGCACTACTGCCAGTTTGCTACAATCACGAAAATCTCTTTAGATTATTCGTGTATTACGATATCTTTTTAGATCTCGTAATTTGCAGAATCCTTCTGGATCTCTGTTGCAAAACCTTCTTTAAGGAATTGCATTTGAAACGTTGTCTTTACAACTGTTTCAATTTCTGTATTTTCCATCGAAAAGTGTGCCACGGTGTTCCCGGCAATAACAATCTCAAAGCTTTATTGCTACGATGGAAAACATTAGTGCTTCACTCATCAATACTGAATTTTGCAAGTTAGAAAAGTTTGATGGAGAGCATTATCAAGTCTGGAAGAGGAAGGTTTATCTCACTCTTCAACTTAGAGACGTTGATCACGTACTGCTTGAAGAGGAACCTACTGTTCCAGATACAGGGTCTGCTGCCGCAATTACTGCGGCTACTAAACTTCAGGCTAAGTGGAGAAGGGAGAATAGCATTTGCAGGTTGCTTATCCTGAATGCTATGGAGGATTCTCTAGCAGAATCCTACAGTAAGAAACCAATTGCCAGAGACATATGGGAGTCTCTAGAAAAACTGTACGAAGAAGCCAAGAACAGGAGCAAAATATTTGTGGTTGAAAAATATCACAAATGGCTCTTTGAGGACGAGAAGTCCATGCTGCCGCAGGTCAAAGAATTTCTGAAGCTGCGACAGAAGTTGGAAGACGAGGCTATGCCCCTCCCCGACAAGTTTGTTGTTGGACGGATTGTCTCAAAGCTCCCCGCTGGGTGGAGTAAGTTCTATGCAAACATGCATAGAAAAAAGCTGGAGATCACCCTTGAAGATCTCCTGCAGGAAATTTATGTTGAAGACCAGATGAGGGCTCAACATAAAGTTGACACGCTTTCCAAGCAGATGGCTAACGCAAACTCGGTTTCATCAAGGGAACCAAAGGAAAAGGGAAAGCGTGCAGATTTCCAGAAGAAGAAGAAGAACCCTAACAACTTGAATGTTAAGGAAACTTCTTTCAAGTCAAAGAAATCTAAGGCAAAGATGCCTTGTTTCAAGTGTGGCCAGTTGGGCCATTTCAAAAGTGAATGCACATCACCGGCCAAGAAATCAGAGCAAGGTGAGCCTAGCAAAGTCTCAATGATTACTGATGTAATTGCTATGATTGGACAGGTTGATGCTGTAGGATCTGATTCAGACTGGTGGGTAGATACTGGAGCCACCTGCCATGTCTGCTCCAGTAAGGAGTGGTTCACCACCTACACACCCACTTCTGAAGCGGTTGTGATGGCGAACCAAGCACAAGCTGAAGTGCTAGGGATCGGAACGGTTATTCTGAAGCTAACTTCTGGCAAGTCTCTGACGCTTCAAGGCGTGAAGCACGTACCTGCTATCGCCAAGAACCTGATCTCGGGAGGCCTACTCTGCAATGCAGGCCTCAGGATGGACATCAATGCTGGCCAGATGGTGATGTCTATCAAGGAAACATATTTCGGGAAAGCTTTTTATACCGAAGGAATGTTCAAAATTCAGCTTGTAAATCAGTCCAATGTAATTAATGTGATTAATGAAATCACTCCTTCTGCTTATACTCTTGAGTTATGGCATAATAGGCTAGGATATGTTCATTGTAAACGAATAAACAGAATGTCTAGTCTAGGACTTATCTCCAAATATGGGGGTAAGATAGAGAAATGTGAAGTTTGTGTTCAAACGAAGATCACAAGAAAACCCTTTCCTCATGTTAATCGAAGTACAGATCTTCTGGAGTTGGTTCACTCCGATATCTGTGACTTCAAACAGTTCTCTACAAAGGCCGGGATGAAGTATTTCATAACCTTCATCGATGACTTCTCAAAGTATGCGTTCGTCTACTTGCTGAAGGCTAAAGATGAAGCATTCGAGAAGTTCAAGGAGTTCAGAGCCGAAGCTGAGCGACAGACTGGACAACAACTCAAAAGGATAATAAGTGATCGAGGTGGGGAGTACAGGTCTCATGAATTCGCATCGTTCTGTAAGGAACATGGAATTGTCAATGAGACTACGGCTCCGTACTCTCCTCAATCAAACGGAGTAGCTGAGAGGAAGAACAGGACGTTGACAGAAATGATAAATTCAATGTTGTTGACTGTTGGCCTTCCTAAGTGCTACTGGGGAGAAGCTGCATTGACGGCCACTTTTATTCTAAATAGAGTGCCTCATGCAACTTCAGACATTACTCCTCATGAACTCTGGTTCAAGGTCAGACCTAACTTGAATGTCATTCAAGTGTGGGGGTGTCTGGCATATGTCAAGCTTCCAGATCTGAAGATTCAGAAGCTTGGGACAAGGACTACTAAGACGATCTTCTTGGGATATGCTGAGAAGAGTGATGCTCGGAGATTTCTTGATATTGAGTCAAATCATATTATCGAATCTCGCGATGTAGAATATTTTGAAGACAAGTTTGCAAGGCACAAGAATATTGTTCTTGCAGATGTACCGGAGAACAAAGAGGGTGCGCCAGAAACTGTAGTCTTCAATGAAGTTGTGGTCCAAAAAGATGTTGTTGTTGAAACAACGGTTGAACCAGATCTCGCTGAGCCGTCAACGAAGCGAGTGAGGAGGCCGAAGGACTTCAGAAGTGACTTTGTCACCTATCATGTGGAAGCAGATCCGCTTACCTATGATGAGGCGATGAAGACCAGTGACTCGGTTTTCTGGAAGGAGGCGATTGACAATAAAATTGATTCCATCACCTCAAATAACACTTGGATGTTGGTTGATCTTCCTGAAGGAGCGAAACCCATCGGATGCAAATGGATCTTCAAGAAGAAGATGAAAGCAGATGAAACTATTGACAAGTTCAAGGCTAGGTTGGTAGCCAAGGGATTTTCTCAGAAGCAGGGGATTGACTACTTTGACACGTATGCTCCAGTAGCCCTGATGACCACCATCAGGATGTTGATTTGCTCTTGCAGCAATACATAAGATGGTGATACATCAAATGGATGTGAATACGGCTTTCCTAAATGGCGAGCTGACCGAAGAGATTTACATGCAACAGCCAGAGGGATTTGTCATCAGAGGTCTTGAAGACAAAGTCTGCAAGTTGGTAAAATCTTTGTACGGTCTTAAACAGGCTCCCAAGATGTGGCATGAGAAATTTGACAAAGTTATATGGTCAAATGGCTACATGGTCAGCGATACGGACAAGTGTGTTTACACAAAGTTCGCTGATGGAAGAGGTGTAATCGTTTGTCTGTACGTGGACGACATGCTTATCCTAGGTACGGATATTACCTGTGTCACGGAGACAAAGAAATTCATCTCAAGCAAGTTCAGTATGAAGGACTTGGGGGAAGCTGATGTGATCTTAGGGATCAAGATCATCCGGACAGACACTGGACTAGCGCTGTCACAGTCTCATTATATTGAGAAAATGATCATTCGTTATGGGTATCGGGATCTTCCAGGGATCGATACGCTGTACAGGTGTGATCTGAAGCTGAAGCCTAATTCAGGGGAAAGCGTCAGGCAGCTGGAGTATACAAGCGTAATCGGGAGTTTGATGTATGCTACTACTGCCATAAGGCATGACATAGCTTTCGCCGTGTGAATGCTGAGTCGTTTTACGAGCAATCTAGGTGTTGAATACTGGAAAGCTGTGAAACAGGTTATGAGATATCTCAAGAAGACTCAGACATATGCACTGTACTACAACGGAGATCCTCCGGTAGTGGAAGGCTTTCGTGATGCCAGTTGGTGTTCAGAGGTGGAGAGCGAGAGGTCCACAGGTGGATTCATTTTTACAATGGGTGGAGCTGCTATATCGTGGAAGTCGAAGAAGCAGACTATGCTCTCGCGGTCATCCATAGAATCTGAGTTCTTTGCACTTGATACCGCAGCCGAAGAAGCAGAATGGCTTCGGGAGCTCATGTATGATCTTCCAGTGGTTGGGGCGCACATACCGGCGATACCGATATACTGCGACAACCAGGCGGCTACGGCGGTGGCATCAAATGACCTTTTCAACGGAAAGAAGAGGACTGTGCGATTGAAGTACAGGGCAGTACACGATCTTATTAAGAGAGGTGTTATTGCAGTAATTGATGTTCGGAGTCAGAAGAATTTGGCGGATCCGTTCACCAAGGGCCTCAAGCGCCAGCTGGTTGATGACACAGCTTGTAAAATGGGCTTGAAGGCATTCTGATATTGTATTATTGTATTCCTACCATAAAGTTTTATGCTATTAGTTCAAAGATTTATCTACTAGGCATCTAGCTTTTGGTTCAAGGGAGGACCACTAATCGGAAGAATATCAGGAATGGTGGGTACATATTCTATTGGGCATGGAGAGGTTACGGACCTATAACCACTGTTGTCTACTGTTGTTTTCTGCTGAAAACAGTTCCTGTGGGAAGGTTGGCTTAATTGCCTTAATGAGTTCTCAGGCAGAGTGAATGCCTGGTATGCTTTGCAGGAAACATAGTAGAACAGCACTACAAGGAGTGAAACTCCATGCTACAGTAGGGTGACTCCACGATGAGGTTCCTATATGTGGGGTGTTGTCCAGGAATAGGATAAAGCCTCGGCTTTGTAGGACAAGTCACAGCGGCGTAGCACCGCAAATAGGCAGTTAGCCTAATATTGTATGTTAAAATAAAGAGGGGTGTAGTCAACAGTACAAAGAGGAGGAGTTCCTCATGTTACTGTGGCACGACACCACGATGAGGTACCCGGTTAGGGATAAAGCCTTGGCCTTGCAAGCCATGTCGTTGCGGCGTAACACCGCAAGGGAGCCTAAGGCTTCATGCTGGGTAGTTTGGCACTACAAAGAGGCAGTTGCCTCATGCTACAGTAGTATGACACTACAATGGTTCCCAGATATGGGGTGATTCCCAGAGAAGGGTAATGCCTTGGCTTCGGGCCATGTCATAGCGGCGTAGCACCGCAAGTAAAGCGCATAGCGCTTCATGCCATGTCTCTTTATAATGAACTCACCTATAGTGTATGGACAAAGAGATCTCAGACCGTCTCTTGAGGGTAAACTTGTAGACGCCCAAAATTATATACTGAAACCAGGCTGGCACAGGGCCTTTAATGTGTAGCCAGAGGCACATGTAACTTGTCACGACCCGCACCCTAGAGTTAGGGCACGAGAACGTAACAACGCCCAGCCTACGTCGCAGTATCGACGATAGAACGTTGTCCTAGGTCTCAATACATCTAACAGTATAAGACTAAACAGTTTATACTCCCCGAATGGGGGTGACATAGCATAATGTAAACTCAATCACATCTAAGGTAGAGCATAAAGGAAGATAGATAAAACATGAAATCGAAAAGAGATACAACAGATAGAAGTCTAAGTGTCTAAGATACAAACTCAGAATACATCTCAAAACTCAAATACAGTAATCCATAAATACAACTCAAGATGACTGAAAATAAACTATAAGCAAAAACCCTAGCTATCTATGCAACCTCTACTGTCTCCTCTAGGCTAGCAGGCAACCTCCAGGCTATCTGTAAAATTTATCAACAGGTCCAGTCAGGACTGGAGCGAGCACAAAACATCTCACGCAGTTCATAACGAGTTAGGAAATATAAAGCATGCAATAGAGTAAGGTACATGAAACGCTGAAAGAAAAAGATATATAAAAAACAGTAGAGATTTGATAACAGGAAATATCTAAATATGATAAGTAAGACTGTAAGGAACATGTAATTTAGAGCACAATATGGTTATGTAAACGGGTTAGGTTATACAATAAAATGGGACTCCTTTGTACGTGGGTGTACAATGGACATATACAATTTCTTATACAATACGATTGATCACATAACAATTTTTACTCCCCCTCTCCAATCAATACACAAGGATCCAATTCAGTTACGTTACCTTATACAATGACTTATACAATGGCTTGTACAATGGCTTGTACAATGGCTTGTACAATGGCTTGTACAATGGCTCAATGTGATACTGAGAGTACAATATGCACAATGAGTGTACAATGATAAGGGTATTCAATAAATACAACATGTAAGTGAAACGCACATTACAATATGTACTTAGTGAATACAAGAAGATAACATCTCAGAAGAAGATCCATATAGTACTGTCACGACCCGCACCCGTTTTTTTTTTTTTTAAAACGGATACGAGACGTGTCCAAGCCAGCCTACGCCGCAGTGTCGGCGGTAGAACGCTGTCACGGCCATGAAGATCAAAATCACAAACAATGCTCATTCACATAATTAATTTAACTTACAATGATTACAAGTTTTACATTTGTAGAATAATATAAACTTGTACAAATAAATGAATGACTACAACTCAACTATCTAGCTAGTCTCTAGGCCTTTGTCTGCAAGTATTTCCGTCACTCCCCAAGCTAAGTGAATCCACGGCTAACCTGAAAATGTTGGTTTCCAGTCAGGAATGGAACGAGCACAATCCACTGAATGCAATCTCAATAAAGAAAATGACTATAAAACAAAGGTTAGACATCAATCATGAGTTTTGAAAATAACAGTAAAGCCGTAAGAAAAATCAATAGTAATAAATAGACTCATATACTTTCCACCGTTAGAAGTACCTTTGATATGTGATCGGTCTCGGGACAATTATGCGACACGGTCTACACGGTCTAAAGTTACACGGTCTACAGTTACACGGTCTACAGTTACACGGTCTACAGAAAATATTGCAATAAAGAAACATTGTCTACAGAATAATAATCACGAACTACACAGATTAAATGCAATAAATAAATCACTGTCTACACGGTCTACTTGCAATAAATAAATCACTGTCTACAAGAAATAAATGTAACACGGTCTACACGGTCTACAAGAAATAATGCAACACGGTCTACACGGTCTACACGGTCTAAGGTCAGATCACACATCGTTGGTACTTCTCATTCCCGACTCAACAATTTATAATAGAAAATAATCACATAACTAATGAAACGAACCAATGAAATATAGTGAAAATCAATATCGAAATGCAGACAATAAACTGTACTCGCCTGTGGTCCTGTGCTGGTGAAACCGATGATCCAAACCACTCAATATGCCACTATAGTCAAAACCCGTACAACAGTCCCCGAAAGCTGAAATAAACAATACCAATGATCTCAGAATAGTCCAATTAGCTAGGATTGCCTGTCCTTACGTCCAATTCTGGACACAGGAGCAAAACGGTAATTTCGGGCAAAAACGATGTCCGCCGTTGGACCCGCTTTGCACCGAAAAGCGTGCCAGAGTTAACGGTCTCTAAAGTCATCAAACTATATGTCTACGGATCCAGTTTTCTGATACGAACCCAACCGTATGTCCAAAGTTGGATTCCGGCGGGCCGTGCACAAAATCGTCCGTTGAGTGAGACCGTGGGGCCCGCAAAACGACGTCGGATTCGACTGTCTCAGAATTGGACCAAACTTGGCATACAGGACCAAAAAAACGATACGGTCCTGTTGGCGCAAGTTTCGTCTCGATCTGATGAACGTGCACAAAGTAATTGGAGAATTTGCAAAGTGCACGATACGGAGAATTTCGACGGATACGCATCAAATTCGTCGCGCACACGCGACCAATTTGAATTCCGTCAAAGCCCACACGACCACAAAGCTGTTACGCAGCTTTCGATCCTTTCGGTATGCGACCACGTCGTCCGGATTGGCGTGACGTACGTCGTGTGGAGCGATTTCATGATTTTTAAAACAGGTTTTCGTCAAAGTTCGGGATTTGATTTCTCGACACATCGTCGATGGTTTTGGCTTCTGTAAAAACTTTTGTGAAGGCCTATAGGTCGTCTAAACATGTGTTCAAGTAGAATTTACAAACAGTCACTGGATCGATCGGAATCGATCCTCGAATACGGGTGGTTGGAGTGGATTTCACTCTGTTTCGGGACAGATTTTACGTCGACTTTAGCGTCGTTTTTCCAACAACCTAGGGCATCTGGTTACCATGTATTTGAAGGGAATTAAATTTGTATGGGTTGTCGACGTACCTGCGAAGACGACGCGCAAAACGTCGCGACGAGGCGACGGGAATCTTTATGCGAAGTGGGGCTCAAAGGCTGCTGTCACTGTTTCGCGCTGGTGCGCGCGCGCATCCCCGCGCCTGGCCGGCCGTGGTCGGCCTCCGATGCGCCCTGCGCGGTGGCGCAGTGTCGAGGTGGGTCGCCCAGTAGTCCAGGGTGGAGGCGCGTTTGTTGGGGAGTTAGGGTTTTGCTCCTTCGTTCTGTCGATCCCTCGATGTACTTATACTCGCGTGTACTACGGGCTCGGGCTGATAGAGTTGTTGCTGCTGTGGGGACTTAAGGGGAGCTGGCCTCGTGGGCCTGTGGGGAATTGGGAAATAGGACTTGGGCGCTCGGCTTTAGTTGTAGGCTGCTGTTCCTCTATATATGCAATTATTCTCAGGTCTCACGTTAGCCTTTATTAGCCCAATGACATGTAAGAAATAGCAGTGTTTAAAAAAGGCGCTACGCGCACTAGATCCTCTGGAGAGTAAGCGGCTAAACGCACGGTGAGGCTTGGCTGGGAACCATACCGCGCGGGTTTGGGGGGATTAACGACTCACGAGATATTGGCCCACCCAATATCTCGTGAGTTGTCACTGCTGTTGTTATATATATATTTTTTTTTTTCCTTTTCTTTTTCTTATTCCTATCTCTTATATATATATAGATATCTATATATATCTATACACATATACGTAAATACCATATATATAAATCGTATCTATACGTATATACCTATATCCACTCATATAATATACATACATCTATATATATATATGTATATATTTACATATATATATATATACACACATGTAATAATTTAATATCTATATACGTACACATATATCTATATATATATACATATACACCTACACGTATACAAATATATTTATTTAAATCTTAATCGCATAATCGATTACTACAATAATCCAAATAACACTCAATTTAATCATATAAATTCAAATCAATAATATTAATTTCTATTTTAAAGCATATAATTACAAATCAAATCTAATCTTGAAGTATCATTAAAATTTTGAAATAATATCTAAACATTATCAAATAGTATTTCCAACAGAAATCATAAAATTAATTCTTTGAAATGATTGGTGGTAATATACCAAATAATTTTACTAGTATAAATATCAAAAATTGTAAAAATAATAGTTGATACAACAATTCTAGAATATTTTCTATAATACAAAAAAAATGGTTTAATAATTCGACAAATTCTTCCTTTAATCAGAAGGTCTATAATAGAATTTTAAAATAAGAGTTATTTCCTAACTAGATGTATTTAAAGCTAGAAATAAATAAATATATAATAATAATTCAGAATTCGGGAAGAGGGGTCACAAATCTACCCACCTTAGAAATAAATTCGTCCTCGAATTTGAGGACTACCAGGATAGACGGGCTTGGTAGCTTGGTGAAGAGTTAGAAAAAATAGTAAGAAAACATTGAACAAATAGATATGCAGAAATATTCCTCTAATAAGAAGATTGATCGGCGATGGTGAAGGTAGGAGGAGTAGATAGATATGACTTGTGGTTTGAATCTTGGGCTACGGTCTTGAATCCTAAAATGCTCCAAACCGTTCAAAAATCCGACACCAAAAGTAGCAATGACCCCAAGGATAATTTGTCTAACGAAGACTCTACCCACCTTAGAAGTTCTTCCTTGAAGTTCAACAAGAAAGCCTACCTTAACCTAAATCTCCTTAAATTTAATTCTTCGAAAATAGTTTATATCCTCCTCCTAGCCATTTTGTAACTAGTAACCTCTCGGTCTTCTACCCACCTATGGTCACACTACTCCTCAAGCTAATATCTTATAATTCTCCAACTAGTTGCTACAATCCTACCAATAGATATCTACTGCATATGGTATCTATAATCCTCTCCTATCTATCAAGCAATCCAAAAGTCTAACATGCAACAAATTTACACAAGTAGCTAAGAAATATTGCTAAATTCTAATAAGCGGGACCATTCGTCACTCTGAATTAGGAGGGACAGGAAGATAAAGAAGAATAATCGAGAGCATTTATGAAGTTTCAATAGTGGTAGAGTGTATCCAATGGTGCGGATGGAAAGAAAGTCTATGAACCATTGACTTATCTGCTAGATTGGGTTACTCTAGTCCAGTCACTTGCTAAGTCTAAGAACCCTTCGTCTCTTAGCGTGGCTTGCACTCCGTGCAATACAGAAATTCCGTTCTCGAAGTTTACCCAAATAAGGTTCCATCATAGAATAGAATTTGAGGAATCAAGATTGTGATCTTCCCGTGGTTATTTAAACACACGAGCAAGGGATATAAATGTAATGCAAGATCGTATCGCAAATTCCAAGTAGTTGGAATATGAGTGACGAACGACTTTACTTTCTAAGAAAGGGAGACAACAAAATGGCTATAGGGACCTATTTCAAATAGTTCGATCTTATAGACCAACTATGGGGGTTTGTCTGGAGGGGTTTTACTGGCCTTAATGGGTTTCCTATTTTGGATATCACTCGTTGGTTGGATGAACCTTGGGTCTCAATCTATTTGGACAGAACAAGATCCCAAGATAAACTATTTCTACTAGATTGGGATGGCCTGGAATAGGTCTCTGCCCGAGGAGTTGAGCTAGTTGCTCGTCAGGTTGGTTAGCTAGGTCCTTCAAGCCCAAGATTCGCCTTCAGTGACTTTTGTGTTTAAGTAGCACGAGAAGACACATTTACGTTGCACACTAGTGACATGTGCGTAGTGGGCTTTGAGTCGATCACAACCACATATTGGGTCGAAGGAATTGGGTCAAGGTTGAGGCTCTAATGGATGTCGGAAGGTATACCGATATTATGGTAAGGGTTATAGCTTGTCCCTTTTTTATCTGAAAGTCGTACCATAAAAATTGAGTACAAGGGGATGCGTTTGAGTGGGACATGATATACCTAGGTGAAGGTGGGCTTGTCTAGAACTTGCATATGAAATTTGTTGGGAGGTAATGGCTAGTATTACGCTCCGAATATTAATGACACGGCCGGGGACACAAAATGATCTAAAAGGAAAGTGGGAGTCCATGGGCACTAATTGTCATCCTACTAAAAAAATTATCCTAATCAATCGGTAATCCTCGTATATCCAAAAAAAATTAGAAGGCTTATAGTCTACCCACCTTAGAAGCTAGAATATGGTTTTAGGAATAATGAGACTAGAAGAATTCCAAAGCCGGGATACTGTACCTCGACTCTTGTTAATAAAGAATGAGGCACAGCATAACGAAATTCGGTAGATATAAGTCAAGTCAAGGGTCGTTCCTCAATAAATGGGAAACGAGTACGTGTGCAGTGACACAGGGTCGATAAAATAGAATGACCTACTCGCCCACAGTATCCATGAGTTGTCGACGGGATAACCAACTCTAAGGCACGTCATATGAAAAGATTTCTAACGACTGGATCGTGAGTTTCTATTGGGGTCAAACCTGCCAGACTATCGTCACAAGGGTTCTTGTCGAAGCAAGCTTCAAACAAAAGATTAGAGACTCACAACATTTGGTCTCTGGAGGATAAGTAGTCTCCTAGGTTGGCATTTGACGGAGGGTAAAACCCTAATCACACTTAGATTCTAATGACCAGAAGATCAAGATAGTAGGTTTAGTGTTGAAGGGAGGATGAGTATCTCAAGGCAAGGTTCCAGTCACAGAGCCGGCCGATGGTAGCTATACTTGCATATACATCTATCATAGCCATGAGAATACTCTGTATCCATCTATCGATTACGAGCTTTCGTCTTTCTAGATCGGTGAAAGACAAAAACAATAAAGAATTCAAGGGAGGTGTCACTGAATACAATTACACGATTCAAAGGCGAATGTATAATTCAAGAGAAATTGTCAAGCAGTCGCGGATGAGATCCTAGAGACATCTACATCTCAATCCACGTAGGGGAATTAGATGAAGAGCGAACCAAATGCATCAGGGTTGATCAGACCGTAATACAATGATTCTGATTAGACAATATGTTAGCAGGCGTCCCCACTAAACACATGTCTTGAATCAAGCTCGAGAACAGAGTGAGCTTGCAAAACTAGGCTGTAATTGCAGCGTTGGTCAAGATAGTCAAAATACAAGTACGCACGATTTTTGAAAAAAAGCACTAGTAGCTCGAGTTCTGTGAGAATCAAACCTTACCTGGTGTTCTTACTTATACAGTCATCCTACTGTCTTCTTATTCATAAGACTTTGGTCAACCAATGGGTTATGACCTCAAAATTCTATATTCTAGGTATACCTATTAGTGTTAATCAATTACCTCGTCAATAGGTCACAAGGACCACGGAATGCTAGATCGGAAGACGTGCTACCCAACTTGCAAAACTTCTACTAATATTGGCTTCAAGTCTTATGGGACATACATGGCCTTGTCCTATCCTCTATAGTATCCTTAACTTGTAATCATGTCTGAAATCATTTCACCGAGGATTATGCCTCGTCCATATACTCGGACTGTGGTAAACCCTTGGATTCATGATTTCAGGGTGATATGCTACCCGGTACTCTACCTTATAATGACGCAAGGGTAACTATGATCAAAGAGGACCACCAGCTATAGTTTTAGCAATACTATATAACCGCTATTTTTTTAGACCAATTTCAACTCCAGGGATCGTGCCTTGCCAGTGCGCTGCTGGCTGCAGTGGATCCATAGTCTCCATAATTCAAATAAATGGCGACAGTGCGCTGCTGTCCTGCCATTATGGGTTAACTAATATTCCTTAAACTATGTCTGTACAAATCTATGAGCTTCTAGAGATTCAAACAAGTCGATTATGAAATAAAGCGTAGGTATATGTCCTATTAGTCACAACCCTTAGAATAAAATATTGAACATGGAGGAAATAGCTGAAAAAAGAATACAAACATTCTAGCATCTATTTCGTGTGTATTCAAACCATGGAGGAAAAATCTGGAATCGAAACTAACTCGAGGTCCGCATATGGATAACAAAATCAGACATAATAATTCCTAAGGCAAAATAGGAACTAAATAGGCAATTTGGACTAATATGTGAGGATGATATCTAAAGAGGCAAGGAGAATGAATTTGCCCAATTCATCAAGGTTAGATCATAAATTATATGATGCCCTGTCTCACCAAGTGAACAATCTATCCACTTTGGATCGTGTCGTCATATCGAGAGATAATAGTGTACCTATGGGGATCTGACAAACAATCAACCTTATTAACTCCTCATCTAAATTGCATGACCTAGACTACCCATTGGTAAATTTGTATAGGGGACTCCTAGTCCTAGTCATTCACTTAAATTAAATTAATCTTAATTCGTGAATGAGCATTTTCTTGCCGCAGGCTCGCAATAGTACAACTAACTTTAGTACTATCACGAGTTCGCATGATTTGCGAAGACAGACCTGCATGGGCCACCACAAAAACTTGTCACGACCCGCACCCGTTTTTTTTTTTTTTAAAACGGATACGAGACGTGTCCAAGCCAGCCTACGCCGCAGTGTCGGCGGTAGAACGCTGTCACGGCCATGAAGATCAAAATCACAAACAATGCTCATTCACATAATTAATTTAACTTACAATGATTACAAGTTTTACATTTGTAGAATAATATAAACTTGTACAAATAAATGAATGACTACAACTCAACTATCTAGCTAGTCTCTAGGCCTTTGTCTGCAAGTATTTCCGTCACTCCCCAAGCTAAGTGAATCCACGGCTAACCTGAAAATGTTGGTTTCCAGTCAGGAATGGAACGAGCACAATCCACTGAATGCAATCTCAATAAAGAAAATGACTATAAAACAAAGGTTAGACATCAATCATGAGTTTTGAAAATAACAGTAAAGCCGTAAGAAAAATCAATAGTAATAAATAGACTCATATACTTTCCACCGTTAGAAGTACTTTTGATATGTGATCGGTCTCGGGACAATTATGCGACACGGTCTACACGGTCTAAAGTTACACGGTCTACAGTTACACGGTCTACAGTTACACGGTCTACAGAAAATATTGCAATAAAGAAACATTGTCTACAGAATAATAATCACGAACTACACAGATTAAATGCAATAAATAAATCACTGTCTACACGGTCTACTTGCAATAAATAAATCACTGTCTACAAGAAATAAATGTAACACGGTCTACACGGTCTACAAGAAATAATGCAACACGGTCTACACGGTCTAAGGTCAGATCACACATCGTTGGTACTTCTCATTCCCGACTCAACAATTTATAATAGAAAATAATCACATAACTAATGAAACGAACCAATGAAATATAGTGAAAATCAATATCGAAATGCAGACAATAAACTGTACTCGCCTGTGGTCCTGTGCTGGTGAAACCGATGATCCAAACCACTCAATATGCCACTATAGTCAAAACCCGTACAACAGTCCCCGGAAGCTGAAATAAACAATACCAATGATCTCAGAATAGTCCAATTAGCTAGGATTGCCTGTCCTTACGTCCAATTCTGGACACAGGAGCAAAACGGTAATTTCGGGCAAAAACGATGTCCGCCGTTGGACCCGCTTTGCACCGAAAAGCGTGCCAGAGTTAACGGTCTCTAAAGTCATCAAACTATATGTCTACGGATCCAGTTTTCTGATACGAACCCAACCGTATGTCCAAAGTTGGATTCCGGCGGGCCGTGCACAAAATCGTCCGTTGAGTGAGACCGTGGGGCCCGCAAAACGACGTCGGATTCGACTGTCTCAGAATTGGACCAAACTTGGCATACAGGACCAAAAAAATGATACGGTCCTGTTGGCGCAAGTTTCGTCTCGATCTGATGAACGTGCACAAAGTAATTGGAGAATTTGCAAAGTGCACGATACGGAGAATTTCGACGGATACGCATCAAATTCGTCGCGCACACGCGACCAATTTGAATTCCGTCAAAGCCCACACGACCACAAAGCTGTTACGCAGCTTTCGATCCTTTCGGTACGCGACCACGTCGTCCGGATTGGCGTGACGTACGTCGTGTGGAGCGATTTCATGATTTTTAAAACAGGTTTTCGTCAAAGTTCGGGATTTGATTTCTCGACACATCGTCGATGGTTTTGGCTTCTGTAAAAACTTTTGTGAAGGCCTATAGGTCGTCTAAACATGTGTTCAAGTAGAATTTACAAACAGTCACTGGATCGATCGGAATCGATCCTCGAATACGGGTGGTTGGAGTGGATTTTACTCTGTTTCGGGACAGATTTTACGTCGACTTTAGCGTCGTTTTTCCAACAACCTAGGGCATCTGGTTACCATGTATTTGAAGGGAATTAAATTTGTATGGGTTGTCGACGTACCTGCGAAGACGACGCGCAAAACGTCGCGACGAGGCGACGGGAATCTTTATGCGAAGTGGGGCTCAAAGGCTGCTGTCACTGTTTCGCGCTGGTGCGCGCGCGCATCCCCGCGCCTGGCCGGCCGTGGTCGGCCTCCGATGCGCCCTGCGCGGTGGCGCAGTGTCGAGGTGGGTCGCCCAGTAGTCCAGGGTGGAGACGCGTTTGTTGGGGAGTTAGGGTTTTGCTCCTTCGTTCTGTCGATCCCTCGATGTACTTATACTCGCGTGTACTACGGGCTCGGGCTGATAGAGTTGTTGCTGCTGTGGGGACTTAAGGGGAGCTGGCCTCGTGGGCCTGTGGGGAATTGGGAAATAGGACTTGGGCGCTCGGCTTTAGTTGTAGGCTGCTGTTCCTCTATATATGCAATTATTCTCAGGTCTCACGTTAGCCTTTATTAGCCCAATGACATGTAAGAAATAGCAGTGTTTAAAAAAGGCGCTACGCGCACTAGATCCTCTGGAGAGTAAGCGGCTAAACGCACGGTGAGGCTTGGCTGGGAACCATACCGCGCGGGTTTGGGGGGATTAACGACTCACGAGATATTGGCCCACCCAATATCTCGTGAGTTGTCACTGCTGTTGTTATATATATTATTTTTTTTTTCCTTTTCTTTTTCTTATTCCTATCTCTTATATATATATATATAGATATCTATATATATCTATATACACATATACGTAAATACCATATATAAAAATCGTATCTATACGTATATACCTATATCCACTCATATAATATACATACATCTATATATATATATGTATATATTTACATATATATATATATACACACATGTAATAATTTAATATCTATATACGTACACATATATCTATATATATACATATACACCTACACGTATACAAATATATTTATTTAAATCTTAATCGCATAATCGATTACTACAATAATCCAAATAACACTCAATTTAATCATATAAATTCAAATCAATAATATTAATTTCTATTTTAAAGCATATAATTACAAATCAAATCTAATCTTGAAGTATCATTAAAATTTTGAAATAATATCTAAACATTATCAAATAGTATTTCCAACAGAAATCATAAAATTAATTCTTTGAAATGATTGGTGGTAATATACCAAATAATTTTACTAGTATAAATATCAAAAATTGTAAAAATAATAGTTGATACAACAATTCTAGAATATTTTCTATAATACAAAAAAAATGGTTTAATAATTCGACAAATTCTTCCTTTAATCAGAAGGTCTATAATAGAATTTTAAAATAAGAGTTATTTCCTAACTAGATGTATTTAAAGCTAGAAATAAATAAATATATAATAATAATTCAGAATTCGGGAAGAGGGGTCACAAGTACCAATCCGTGATAATGAATTATGTCAGCATCAAGTACAGTAATCTAGAGCAAGAATGTAAATCCATACAAGTATGAAACGGTCAGAGAATGTACTCGCCTGATAACCTGAGTGTCTGAAGAGAATATACTGTCCGAGGAGTGGTGTCTGTCTCCTATAGAACAGTACAAGTCACTATGAGTCCAAAATGATAATAAGATGCATTACAATGCATTCTGAATGAATCTAGGTCAATCTAGGTCAAATCTAAGTCAAACCTAAGTCACACCAAGCTAAACTAGGTCATACTAGGTCATACTGGGTCATACTAAGACAACCAAGGTCAAACAAGGTCATAGAAAATCAATCCAAGTCAAACTAGGTCAATCGGGGTCAAAGGTTGACTTACAGTTGACTTTTGGTCAAAAAGTCAACTATGGTCAACTGCACTAGTCAAACTAGGTCAAACTAGGTCATGTCCTAACCCAGTAAGTCTTACTAGGCCTAACCAAGACTATCCTAGCAAGCACACATCAATACAAGGCTATACAAGCCAACATACACCCAACTCTATATAGCATGCAATTATTCAATACTCAAATAGGCAAGAATTCACATTGGATATACACTAGGTAATCTATTACTTTAAGCTATATATGTCTACACATATATACACATGCATATATTGGTATTCAATATTAGGTCTATAATCATGGCATTTCAAATGGTTATATAAACTTATATATTACAACACAATATGCTAACATATATATAATATACATACATAGCTAAGTTAACTATATTCATAAATACTTATTTAAGAGGCTATGTGTGTGTATATGAACATGACAAAGGGTCAAGTGAGGGTTAAATGGGCATACATAGTGTATATATATCAAAGAGTGTCAAAGTGTAAGTGAACAACGTGTCAAGTGTGATAGTGTCAACATAGTGTAAGGGGTACATGAGGTAATATATGATTTGTGTTAACATAGAACATTATATCACATTAACTTGTATATTGCATACATTACATCTATTATTACATTACATTCATGCTTGCATTCATTCATCATT
The DNA here is from genome assembly GCA_029216955.1 of Iris pallida. NCBI lineage: Eukaryota > Viridiplantae > Streptophyta > Magnoliopsida > Asparagales > Iridaceae > Iris > Iris pallida. The sequence continues at coordinate 249,932 of JANAVB010037019.1, forward strand.
CATTTATTCTCTTGTACTACTATATGCACCATACATTACATACTATGGAACCTACATATTCATTACAAGCCATACTTATACATGCTTACATTAGATAGGATACTTACACCTCATACATCATTTATTTAACCATTTACTCATACTTGCATTCTTTATTTAGTTACATAATGTATATACATTAACATGGGTTAAAATTAAATAGAACATTATATTACACACAAGGGTACACAAAATACATATGGCAAATAGTAACTCCTACTAATAATCAATACTGTACCAACTCAGCATGAATTAAATTCTAGGATTAAAGTATGTTATAGATCTATGTGTTAGCTTTCCGAAACTTCAAACGGATCGCGTTTTCGTTTCCGGAAACTCCCGGAATCGCGAAAACACCGAGAACGCGTTTGTCTTTCGTACAGCTGACACTCAAATAATTCTCCAAAAGTTTACAGAAAGAATTAGGCCTATTAATACATGTTTTTGGAAAGCTAACTTCAATACGCTTCTTTTAAAAAAAATGGAAGATTAAACCGAGCTTAGAGCTAGAAGTTATGACATTTCTAAGTTAGGGCTGAAATTAAAAACGTGGATAAAAATCATGACGGATTTAGATAGTTTGAGCCAAAAGAATACGCAATATATATCCTAATTATCCACAACAATAATAGCAATAATAATATGAGGAACCACACTCACAAACTTGATTATATAATCATCATGAACCATTTATTACATATATAAATATAGATACACTCTCATTACAATATATATATATATATATATATATATATATATATATATATATATATATATATATATATATATATATATATATATATAAATCTATATATGTAACATGAACACATCCACAACACAAAGGACACTCCTATGACCTCCAAATGGACACAAAATGGACACAAATGGAGATACAACCATGGGGATCATTCCTATGGGTTTAAAATAGACCTATATGCATGAGGAAATGAAAAGGAGAAGGGATTTATACCTCCCGATAGATCGAATCGAAGAAAAGCCTTCCCGGAGCAACACCGACACGTAGAGATTTCAAAAGGACACGAACGAGCTCCGAATCCTCCCAAACTTGGGTAGCTTCCTCCTTGGCTAGAATGGAGAAGGAAAGAAGAAGATTTGGTGGCGAAATGGAAGGATTTGGTGGAAAAATTGCTAGGGATTGCTCTCTAGGAATTTGGGGAAGAACAAGAGAGAGAGTGTGGATGAGAATAATGAATGAACTTGAGCCTATCCTCTCCCAAAGTGGCTGGTCATATGGGCTATTTGTAATGCCCCGCTCCGCATCGGTGCATTACGATGAGTCGTTGACTCGAAGAGTTACGTTGACCCGATGAGGTATCGATGCGAATCGATGCAAGTGTTGCGTTGGCCAAAGGTAAGCTTTGAGTCAGTTGGAATCTATGAATCGAATCGATACAAAGGATAAGTCCCGTCGAGCAAGTGCTGATTTTAGTTGATTTGGTGTGCAGGCTATGCTTTTACGCTGGACGATAAGAGGTCGGCATTTTGCCTTATGCAATGAAGTGTCCGCAAAACCAAATCGTGGCCTTGCAACGGATTGTGGCATGGGCGCGATAGGCCAAATCAACCGAGTCGAGCAAAGGAATGGCTAAGTCCGGAAGTTAGCTATGCGATCGAGTTATGAAAGCGAGACGCTTCAATCGGCGAGACGGTGAGGCGTATCGGCATATGGTGGGCGGGTTCTTGACTCTCTCTCCCTATTCCTTCACGTTTAATAAAATATGTTATGCTATGCGTAAGATGTTATCGAGTAAGCGAGAGTGGCTCGGCGATGAAAGGTCTAAGTATGTGTCGAACACTAAGATAGAACATTGAACAATCGAACAATCGAAGCGACGTGCATCAAGTGTACGAGTCGCGGTAGGGGAATGATGGTAGAACATTGAAAGACAACATCGAGATGTGCATCATGTGCACGGCTCTGAGAACATTGAACTCTAGGCGTAGAACATTGATTATGGTGCTGAGCGTGCCTTCGCGCACTTATGTACGAAAAGACTAAGTAACTACGGAATTAGGCTATGAGAACAACTTACGAATGGTATGCGCTGAATATGAGTACGAAATGACTAAGCCGTTGGGCGTCGTGCATCAATATGGATGTGTTGGGGCATAACGCCGACGGAGCTCCCCATATGAATGGTGGATTATGTTTATGGCACGGGAAAACGTTTATGGCACGGGAAACCGTTTATGTGCGAGACTATGTTTATGGAATACGAGATCGGTTGGTATGCTATGGATTGTATGATATAGAACGTATTGCATGGTCAATGGACTCGGATTGCCCGTGCACGGGTGCGGCTTCCCTCGAACGGTTACGTCGGGGCGCCGGGACCGTTCCGCCTAGGAGGTAATTATGTGTGGTATTTATGGTGCACAACATTCGGACGGATTGCGACCGTCCAGTGCTGTGATAAGCTATGATATCCGTAAGTTTGGGATCCTTCGGATACTGGGCTAGCAACCCGTATCGAAGCGATTATAGGCTTACATATATGAGATGCCAAGTCCATTACGGTACGAAACACCGTGACCTTCATATAGATAGGGCCGGTGGGCTGAGATGAGAGCTGGGTGCAGGCGCAGGGCCTGCCACCCATTATACATATGTTTACGTTTATGATTGGTCGCTTGCGTGAATGAGATGATTCTATGTTATGTTCTAACCCGTGCAGGCTAAGAAAAATGGGACGGAGATGAGCACGAACACTATGTTACGTTCATATTATGGCTAACTGTATCTGCTGCAGGAACACGGGATATGGGACACATTCATGTTAATGTACTATGTTTAAGTATAGCCATGAAATCGATCCTAAGGCTAAATAGAAAGATTACAATTTATATGCATGTTTCATTAAATGGATTAAGTGTTTGGTTTGGGTGCGAGCGGGTCTTGATCAGTGCGAAGCGAGGATGAAAGCACTAAACTCCCACTAGTTTATGTGCAGGTTCAGGTTATGATCGGCTCGAGGCGGGGCTTGGCTTGGACGTGCTGAGGCAAGGAGTCCTTGGCGTTCAAGAGGAGCTACCGCATATGCGTTCGGACTTGCGATATGGAGATGTTCGGCCGAAGACTACTTGGTGGCTATAAGGGGCATAATGTATGGAACAATGTAATCCTTTGTGAGCTAGAGAGATCATGAGCGTTGTAGCCAATTGGCATTTTATGTTGGGCTATTCAGAGCCTTTGTAACCTTCAGTTCAATATGAATAAAAGAGATTCTTGTGTTATACTTTGTTTCCTTCCGCTGCTTTATGTTATCAATTTGAGATAAAACTCTATGTGAACTGTTATCTTGCCTTGCACGAGCGCAACTCCAGGCTCGTGCGGCATCACGCCCCAGCGAGGACGATGATTCGGGTAAAATCTAGCGAGGACGAGCGATTTCCCGGATTGGGGTGTGACAAGTTGGTATCAGAGCGGTTCCATCCTTTGGACCGTGCATGAATCTCTTTGACCCTCAGTTGCTTCGATATCGAAATTCAGTTGACTCTAAGTTGTTTTCGCAACCGCATGGCTCATGGATCTGTTCGACGCTACATTGGATGTTCCATACAATAAGTTTATATTAAGTGCGTACGTCTGCCACAAGTATGATATGACTATCACGTTACCTCCGGGTGCCGTCGGAGAGTGTTGGTCGCACGAAGTGCAACGAATATGGTGATGTTGGTTGCATGAAGTACAACGATATGTGTGATCGGTCGCACAAAGTGCAAGGAGTTATGTGTTGTTGGTCGCACGAAGTGCGAGAAGATATGTGTTGTTGGTTGTACCAAGTGCAACAGATCAATATGTGTGGCGATGCGTGTTATGTGACTACGAGAATGGTTATGTGTCGGTTGCACGGAGTGCAGCAAGCCGTGGATCGTTCGTTGCATCGGTGCAACGAGTCGATATGGTATGATGCGTGTTGTATGGCTATGCGGATGGATAGTGATATGTTGCATGAGAATGAGTTGTTGCACGAGCTGCAATGAGCGAGATTGAAAGATCGCGGATACGATAGTAATGGGTCGATTTGGTCGCTAAGTCAAGTTTGAGTAGGCGAACGTTTATGTTGGCCGTATGTTGCATTAAGCTTTCAATAAGCGAATGTTGCGGGTGTGATCGAAATGATCGCCATGGTACGGTTAGATTGAATGTGTGTCAAACTTGTGCTAACGTTAGAGCTGGGATCGGAAGGATCGCCATACGGGACGGTTAAGTTGAGATAGAAGTCGGACCTAAGCGAAGTGTGATGTCGAGTAATGACTCGATTCCGAGTGGTATATGCAATACCAATTATGCGAGCAAGTATAGCGAAGTATTGTGTCGATAACGATAGGCTCGATCCTGAGTGGTATATGGAGTATCACTTAGCGATAGCGATGTTAAGCCGGTTGGTGACTTGCGATAGGGTACGTGGAGACGATTATGTTGTTATGATACCTTTGTCCTCAACGGACGGAGTAGTACCGAGACTCGAGCGGGAATGACTCGATATAAGTCGATGCGAGTATGCCTCGATGAATTGAGTTGAACGATTATGTGCAAAGTTATACCTATGGATGATACGTCCGACGAGGATTCGCTAAGTGTAAGTCGAACGATAGGCTGAGCGTAGCAAAGGAATATTACGTGGAGGAAATAGTCGACCCGGTCGAACTTATGTTGAGTTAGTACGACAACTTCTTCAGAACGTGTTGAGTAAGTACGAAGGAATCGTTTGGACAAATTCGAGTTAGTGCGATAAGTCGGTAGCATGATTTGGAAGTGCGAGTTAGGGATATGAGAATGGATATGTGAATTTGAAATTGTGTCGCGACGATGTTACGTAGTTACAACTGAATGGATCTTGATAAGAGCGAGACTTGATTCGTATTCGAATTCGGATAATGGCAATGATTGCAACGGGTTTGAGCTTATGAGAAAGGAAGATGTTCAAGTTATGCATATCGACGATGGTATTGAGGCGTATCAAAGACGATATGCAATAACTCGGGGATACTCTGATCGAATGAATGAAAATTATGTTGAGCATTGTTGTTGGATGAATAAGATGCAAGTTAAGTTGATGGTAGTTTGGAAGATAACGGTAAGAATGCTTCGGAGAATTTGAGAGTCAATGGATATTGCTTGGATGAAAATGAAAGTGTCTGGATTGCTTCGCGGATCACCACTATGTTGACATTCTTGTCTTGAGCGAGCGCAACAACAGCCTCGCACATGCGTCACGTCAAATTAGAACGATCATTCTGCGTGAGCGTTGGTATGGTGATTTATCCAGCAGGGATGATCGAACTTACAAGGCGTGGCAATTTGATATGGACTTGTGGTTTGATGCGAAGGCGAAATTGAGGATTGTGCGATAGTCGACGGTAGTGCCTAAGTGACTCGAGTAGTAACGTCGCATCAGTTGCGCGGGGATAGATAAATCACGGATTGGTAAAGTATGTCGGATTGGGTAAGTTGCATAGGAATTGTCGGGAATTGATTTGGCTTCGCGATAGGATATAGCATGGTTCGTTGTAACTGTCCCTCGTTGATGATCTTCAATTATCGAGCGTAGTTTCGGGACAGATGACCCTAGAAGACTTGACTGCCAAATCAAGTGAATGTTGAAGTCCCATAGGATGACCCTAAAGAAGCGCATAAAATATTGTTAAGGATAAGGAATGATCGAGTATATGTTGAGGAACGTGCTTAGCGTAGTGACGCGGTAAGGCGATTGCAAGGGTTCTACAATGCGCAAGAGCAACGGATAGTAGAACGACCTAAGAGTGTGTCGTAGATCGGTTGAGTAACGGTTAGGCTATGTGTAATGATCGCGCGATCTATGTTACGAAACGAACTAGTCGGGATTGAATCGAAGTTTGAGTAAAGGATTTGTACTCAGTCGAGAATCGGGGATGAGCGTATCGTAAGAGACCTTGGGTCAGAAAGATTGTTGCCTTTGAGCATCGTAGACTCAAGTTGACCTCTTGTGTGTCGGGGGAGCGCGAGCATGATGTCTGGACAAGTTACCTAGCGGGGGTAGCCCCAGACGCGATGAGTATATGGTTCGAAAACGTGGATCGTGTTGGGATAGTTGTGTGCGAGACTTAGTACGGATGGTAGACAAAGGAAATGGAGACATGTGGACTTAGTCCATGTCATTAAGGCCAATGTTATGAATGATTGGATGAAAGACTTGAGTTATGTGAGAGATAGGAAACGGTTGGACGAATAGGCGTTGTGGAAGCTTGTTGCGATCGGATGCATAATGAATTGATGCAGTGCGTGTGTTAGGTGGCCGGCGAGAAACTTATGAGATTGATGTTACGAGTTTGAATTAAGTTAAGTGCAAGATGTTGGAAGATGATCGCATGTTATGGGATGATGCATACGAAGAGTATTTTGGGAATAGGCGCTAAGATATGACTAAGTCGAGTATAGAATGATAGTTGTTTGAGGACTTAAGTTGAGCTTGTTAGTTGTCCCGATATCCTACAACTGAGCTTGGCTAAAATGCATATATTGGTGGGACGCCTAAAATATGTGTATGATCCAAACTAAGTTGTATGATTCAACGATAGTAGCACGAGATCGTGAAGCGATCTATGCAAGGCACTTGGATTAAGTGTTGTTTTCGGTTCGAGGATGAACCTGATTTTGAATGGTATATTATGTAATGCCCCGCTCCACATCGGTGCATTACGATGAGTCGTTGACTCGAAGAGTTACGTTGACCCGATGAGGTATCGATACGAATCGATGCAAGTGTTGCGTTGGCTAAAGGTAAGCTTTGAGTCGGTTGGAATCTATAAATCGAATCGAGGCAAAGGATAAGTCCCGTCGAGCAAGTGCTAATTTTAGTTGATCTGGTGTGCAGGCTATGCTTTTACGCTGGAGGATAAGAGGTCAGTATTTTGCCTTATGCAATGAAGTGTCCGCAAAACCAAATCGTGGCCTTGCAACGGATTGTGGCATGGGCGCAATAGGCCAAATCAACCGAGTCGAGCAAAGGAATGGCTAAGTCCGGGAGTTAGCTATGCGATCGAGTTATGAAAGCGAGACGCTTCAATCGGCGAGACGGCGAGGCGTATCGGCTTAAGGTGGGCGGGTTCTTGACTCTCTCTCCCTATTCCTTCACGTTTAATAAAATATGTTATGCTATGCGTAAGATGTTATCGAGTAAGCGAGAGTGGCTCGGCGACGAAAGGTTTAAGTATGTGTCGAACACTAAGATAGAACATTGAACAATCGAACAATCGAAGTGACGTGCATCAAGTGTACGAGTCGCGGTAGGAGAATGATGGTAGAACATTGAAAGACAACATCGAGATGTGCATCATGTGCACGGCTCCGATAACATTGAACTCTAGGCGTAGAACATTGATTATGGTGCTGAGCGTGCCTTCGCGCACTTATGTACGAAAAGACTAAGTAACTACGGAATTAGGCTATGAGAACAACTTACGAATGGTACGCGCTGAATATGAGTACGAAATGACTAAGCCGTTGGGCATCGTGCATCAATATGGATGTGTTGGGGCATAACGCCGACGGAGCTCCCCATATGAATGGTGGATTATGTTTATGGCACGGAAAAATGTTTATGGCACGGGAAACCGTTTATGTGCGAGACTATGTTTATGGAATACGAGATCGGTTGGTATGCTATAGATTGTATGATATGGAACGTATTGCATGGTCAATGGACTCGGATTGCCCGTGCACGGGTGCGGCTTCCCTCGAACGGTTACGCCGGGGCGCCGGGACCGTTCGGCCTAGGAGGGAATTATGTGTGGTATTTATGGTGCACAACATTCGGACGGATTGCGACCGTCCAGTGCTGTGATAAGCTATGATATCCGTAAGTTTGGGATCCTTCGGATACTGGGCTAGCAACCCGTATCGAAGCGATTGTAGGCTTACACATATGAGATGCCAAGTCCATTGCGGTGCGAAATATCGTGACCTTCATATAGATAGGGCCGGTGGGCTGAGATGAGAGCTGGGTGCAGGCGCAGGGCCTGCCACCCATTATGCATATGTTTACGTTTATGATTGGTCGCTTGCGTGAATGAGATGATTCTATGTTAAGTTCTAACCCGTGCAGGCTAAGAAAAATGGGACGAAGATGAGCACGAACACTATGTTACGTTCATATTATGGCTAACTGTATCTGCTGCAGGAACACGGGATATGGGACACATTCATGTTAATGTACTATGTTTAAGTATTACCATGAAATCGATCCTAAGGCTAAATAGAAAGATCACAATTTATATGCATGTTTCATTAAATGAATTAAGTGTTTGGTTTGGGTGCGAGCGGGTCTTGATCAGTGTGAAGCGAGGACGAAAGCACTAAACCCCCACTAGTTTATGTGCAGGTTCAGGTTATGATCGACTCGGGGCGGGGCTTGGCTTGGACGTGCTGAGGCAAGGAGTCCTTGGCGTTTAAGAGGAGCTACCGCATATGCGTTAGGACTTGCGACATGGAGATGTTCGGCCGAAGACTACTTGGTGGCTATAAGGGACATAATGTATGGAACAATGTAATCCTTTGTGAGCAAGAGAGATCATGAGCGTTGTAGCCAATTGGCATTTTATGTTGGGCTATTCAGAGCCTTTGTAACCTTCAGTTCAATATGAATAAAAGAGATTCTTGTGTTATACTTTGTTTCCTTACGCTGCTTTATGTTATCAATTTGAGATAAAACTCTATGTGAACTGTTATCTTGCCTTGCACGAGCGCAACTCCAGGCTCGTGCGGCATCACGCCCCAGCGAGAACGATGATTCGGGTAAAATCTAGCGAGGACGAGCGATTTCCCGGGTCGGGGCATGACACTATTTGTCCTATTATGGTAAGGTCCAAAATGCCCCTACTAACCTATTCTATGACTATTAGGAAAGGGCTAATTGGTTGGGGCTAAATTAGTCATTCTAAAGTCTCTAATCACACTAACCTTATCCATAATAATTAGTCTAACCTCTAACTAAAATATTTCTATCATGTGGACTAAAATTAATATCATGTGGGCCATGCCTAACTAGTGTGTGGGTCCCACTAGAGTCAACTACCCCCGGGTCCCCGTTTCAAGTCGGATTGAGTTGAAATTCGAACCCGACTCAAATAACCCCAAAACAATATCATAAATAATAAAATAATATCAAAATAATTCAAAGAGGTCAAATACAAAAATATCCTTAGGCCAAAAATGATATTAAAATATCATAATCACATGGTTAGGCTCTAGGTCAAACAGTCTCTAGGGTTTCACTAGCAAAACGTCAAAACCACAAGTCATTGATTTAAATAATTTTAAAAATGGTTTAAAATTACCAAAAATCATATCATGAATTAAATATCATTATTAAAATAATTATAAATACAAAATTTTAAAATTATCCTCATTTGGAAAACTGGGTGCTACATAACTACATTATGTGAGTGGGAAAAATTTCAGCTATGATGCAGAATTCAAGGTTTAGTCCATTCTTGTATTTGTAGTCTGTTGTTTGACTCACGTGGAAAGATTCAAGTCTTAAGTGGCATCTATCCTAAAAGCATAATGGATAGTTATTGTGGGGAACACTCGTACTCATATATATAGAGATATGTGGGGGATTGTTGGATTTGTAGCCTTTTGTTTTGGTTTTTAGTCCCACATCGGCTAGAAAGGAATGTGTATCTCCATATATATAAGTCTTTTCTCTTTATGGAGATGCACATGTAGTGCACATGGGTGTGTGCCATGTGGGGTTAATTATTAATGGTATAAAGGCTTAATCAACAATTAAGAAGCTGTAAGCTTTTTGCTCTTGGAAATTTATTTCCATAGAGCTAAGCTCCGTAGGAGCTTAGCGACTCGGACTCGGACTCGGACTCGGGCTCGGGCTTATGAGGCGTAATGTGATGTTTTGTTGGCGCACTTTGCACTTAGCATGTTAGCTTCGTCGCAAAGTACGCATAAGTAACGGTAATACGCGTATACGCAGCATACGGTTGCATACGGCTGCATACGGTAGCGTAAGACAGCGTATGGTAGAGTATGGCAGCGTACGCAGCGAACCCACGAACCCGCGTATCCGCGTACCCGTGTGTCCGCGTATGTGCATATGGCTGGCTGCATATTAGAGCGGGAACGGTTGCAGCAGTTGTTGCACGTTTAGGAGTGGTTCTGCCACTACCCTGAAGTTCAGGCAACTGCTTGGCAACCGCCCCGTGGGCTATATATGCAAGTTCTCTCCTCTCTCTGAGGGCAGTAGTAATCAGAATTCCAGGAAGAAAAACTCTAAGTGTTCTTTAACACAACAGAGTAGTGAGCGTGTTCTTTAACACAAATATTAGTACTTTTTAGTACGCGTGGGTTCTGTTACTTCAAACAGAGAGAGAAGAGTAGAGCCATTGCCAGAGGAGTTCGCCGTCTTCCGAGGAGTCAGAAGAGCAAGAGTGTTCCAAGGTTTTCTGTCAACCTTGCTGGTTCCTGGAAGCCGTTCGCAGAGGGCGAATAAAGCTTTAAGCAACGGTGATCATTCACCCCAGCATTTCCATCTCTCGTCTGTCATCCTTCTGTTGCCTTTAGTAGTTCTGTCAGTATCTTCATTTTAGAAGGCACTACTGCCAGTTTGCTACCATCACGAAAATCTCTTTAGATTATTCGTGTATTACGATATCTTTTTAGATCTCGTAATTTGCAGAATCCTTCTGGATCTCTGTTGCAAAACCTTCTTTAAGGAATTGCGTTTGAAACGTTGTCTTTACAACTGTTTCAGTTTCTGTATTGTCCATCGAAAAGCGTGTCCCGGCGTTCCCGGCAATAACAACCATCACAACAAACAAGCCTTGGACGCCTCCCCTGACCGGATCCATCAAGATCAATGTAGATGGAGCGACTTCGAACTCCACTATAGCCGTAGCAGCAGTGGCCAGAGATCATGTGAAACCCATTATTTTGTAATTTATTATGTTTTGGTATTATTAGTATTTCAAAAAAAAAATTATTATTATTATTATTAATATTACATTTATTAAATATTTTTGAGTGAAAAACGATTTCGAAAATATTAATAACAGGGCTTTTGATTTTCGGACCCAGACCCGAGTTCGAGCCCAGACCCAGGTCCGAGCCCAATTCCTTCTCTATTAAAAACCTGATTTTTTAGAATTGGTTAAATCTTCAAATAATAAAAAAAAAAAAAAAAAATTTGTGTTGGCCCCGAAGAACCAGCATTTGGAGTACGTGACTTTTTCCCTCCCCGACTCATTCTCCACCATACGTTTCCCAACGTTACAACCCAACTCTTCCACTTCCCCCTCTTATAACTCTCCCTTAATATCCCCCACTCCCCAACCTTCCTTTATTAAACATCACCCACTCTCCTTCTTCACAGGAGATCAAAAACCAACTCTCTCTCTCCCTCTCCATTCTCTCTAAAATCTCACAGAGAACCAAAGGTTCACAAACCCTCTCTTCCTCCTCCACCCTCTTTCCCGAGCCCTCTCCGGCGAGATCCAGCCCGCGCCCCCGCCGTTCTTCGACCGGCGCCCCCGCGCGCGACCCTCCCAGCCAGCCGAGCCCAGCGCGCGGCTCCTCCCCGCGCTGTCCCGATCCCCGACCGCGGCCGAGCTTCCCTCTGGCCGCCGACCCCGAGCTCGCCCACCCCCGGCGAACTCCGCACGGCCCCCTCCGGTGACAGCGCTCCGGCCGTCACCCCCGGCTGTGCGCCCCTCTCCTCGCGGACCCTCTCCGGCCCGATGTTCTGTTGTCCGGCCGTTCCTGGTCGTAGACCCGCTTCCCGCGGCTCGTCGGCTCCCTGACCCGCTGTCCGCATGTTGCCCGTGCATTGATCCTCCTGTCTGAGCTTTCCCGTACGTTCGCAGCGCATCGTAACGCTGTCCGGAGACTCTCGAGTCCATGACGGCACGTCCCGAGTCCGAGGCCACCCTTCGGACTCCGTCATCGAGCCTCTCGGTAAATTTCTTGATAATCAGAGTAGTTCGTCCCTCCCGTGTCGAGTCTGTGATGATAATCGGTCCCCGGTTTCCCTTTGGGAAATCCGGTTAGCTACGTAGTAGATTCGGTTAGCTGCGTTAGCATATTCTGTGATTTTGTCTGCTGGGTTTTGTATGTGGTTGGTGGATTTCGGATTTCTCGGGTATTTTGGAAAGGTTCTGGTGGTTTGGAAAATTATTTCGGTGGATATATTTTTGGGATTATTATTTGGTTGGAACAATTGCAGGTTTTGTGGCGCATTTCCCAGTTTTGGGTTTGTCCCGAAATAGAGGAAATGTTGCCCAAATTTTTACAAAACTTTATTTAATTTGATTTCAAAATTGGTTTTCGGGATAATGAATTTAAAACTGATTTTTCGGGCGACGACCGTACCGGTCTGTGGGCCCTGGCGAAATACAAACGCACCGGTCCGACCGGGCGTTGTGGTATTAGCTGGATTTTGATGATGGACCGAGTCTGAGACTCCAACTTTTATTTTAAATTATTTTTATTTAATTTTAAGCTATTTATTACAGTTATTTATTTACTGCATTTTATTTAGTAATTAAATCATTTTCTCTTATTGATGTAAAAATAATTGTACAGGGCATAAGCCCACTCTAGGATATTTAGCTGTGATCCTGTATTGTGTAGCGTAGATTTTTACTTTCTTTTCTGGGTGGATGTGATCTTGGGTGGTTTTGATTAGACGTATAAATCGTAGTTAGAGCGTAATTTTATAATTAATTAAGAATTAATTAAATGGATGAAAAATTAGTAAATAATTAGTTCATAATTTATCATTAAAAGAAAACTATATTTTTATAAATATATTACAAAAACACAAGTTTTCCAAAGTTAATTGATTCTCGTTGTTATTTTCAAATAATCCAATTAACTGGCTTAATCAAACGCACGTAGTTGCGACGTAAACGTTAGCTGTAGATTAATACAAATTAAAACCTGACTAGGACTTACTACTAGAGATTGCAACTAGCACACTTAGTCTGGTTATTCAAGGTTCTAAGTCGAGTTCTCAACTGTAGGAACTCGAAGATACACCTGACGTCCTTCCTCGGTACCGACTCGTCTTTCCAGTCAATTTAATACAAGGCAAGTACATTTATGTTGATTACAATTATTTAATAATCACTTCACTGCAATTTTAAACCACTATTCAAACACGAACTCCTTCGGGAGTATTGACTGTACTGTTGGGGACTGGGGAAGTAGAGTAATGTTTATGACCACATCCAAATTACTGTAACTGACTGTATTAGCTTTCCCCTCTTCACACGGGGACAAGCCATACCGTATCGCTAGATACTACTGTAACCCAAGCCGGTCATATACATTGCCTATTCACATCACTGTACTGTATTGTTTCAAAACTGTTCATCTTCAAACTGTTTAAAAGTGCATGATTTTATTGTTAAATTAATTGTCAAGATTAGCATGAATTGTACTTTGCTCCCTCCTGACTGGAGACAACATTTTAGGTATCACTGAGGATGAAGAGCTATACTATAATAGCTATTATGACCCGGTCCTCTACCCTGCGAAGGTACCAGAGCCGTCTCTGGAGGACGCTGATCCTGGGACTACAGAACCAGATGCTTAGATAGTTTTTCTTTTCTGCATTTTCTCCTTTATTTGGAGTTTGTAGTTTATTTCAGCATTTCATTTCCAGTTGTACTTCTGAATATTTTATTAAACAAAGTTTCATTTCCGAATAGAACAGTTGTGACAAATGTAATTGTGTTGTTGTGAATACCTGCAATGGAACAGCTTACTGCCGCCGTCTCACAACGGTGCAGGCTGGGCATGATCCGATTCGACCCAAGAAATTGGGACCGGGTCGTGACATGTTTTCAGTGGTGGCCCATGCAGGTCTGAACAACAACTTAGGAAAACATATTTAGAAACAATTAGAATACTAGAACATCAATTTGTCACAACATAGGACCGAAATATATTATAAATAAATATTTTTGTTTGATTATAGACTGGTAGGATACCTTGCTTATGTTTGCATCCTAAACCTTCCAGAGAATGACCGTTGACCAAATCCTGCTGGCAATGAGGTGTTCTCTCCGGATCATACTCCATCTCCTCAACCAAGCCCAGGGTCCTTTCCCTCGCGGCTGTTTGACCGTCATCATAGTGCATCCAGTGAAGTTTTCCCTACACTGGCGATTCCTACCTTATCTCAAACCAAGTTGCTTTTCCTTGGTGGAGTATTCATTTTTGTTGCTCCACCAGTACCAGCAATCATCTTCCAAATGGTTGTCCTATTTCAAAAAATCCTGGAGTTCCAAAAAGCTCAAGATGAAGCCCAGCAGGAACAGAAGAATATCACGAGAGAAGACATGAAGAACGTCATGATGTAGCCTTAGTTATCTCCAACCAAGTTAGAGCAGAACTTTTGTCCTAGGAAGGATACTCCTGAATCTAGAAGATATTTGGGTCCCATCAAGTACTCTACTTTCAGGCAGCCTTGTCGTAAGAAGCTATGGGCTTGTAACTATTACAAGAGGCCTGGTCATCAGGCCGTTAGTTACCGCAAGAGTTTGGACAATGTTTGGCATATGGATCTGCTAAACATCGGGTAAAGGACTGCCCTTATCTTTCCATCAAACCAGAGCTCATATCCCAGCAACACCTGTTAGGCCACAATCTAAGGACCCTCTTCCTATCCAGCAGACCCTGCCCCTTACAATAAGGCATGATGCATACTCGAGATTTATAGAAGATGAAGCAGTTGGAGACTGCTCATGCAAGAGCCAGAACCATGAAGAATAGTACCTAGAACTGCTGAATAGCATCATCTTTTTGGAAGTTGTAACAAAATGTCCTTAGATCAATCATAAGAGTTTTTGCTGGAATTCTCCACATGAATAGAAGTTTTGTTACAACCTTATGGCAGATGTTTTTCCTGATAGTCTCCCCGGATTATCGCAGATCTAGACATAGTTTTCACCCCTGACCTAGTCCCCGGCTCTTTCCCTAAATTCTAAAGGATGTTACAGAGTCAACCCGAAGGTGGCCAAGAAGATGAAGGACCAGATCAATGAAGGCTCTAGGATTTATTCAGAGTGGAACTTTACTTTAGGGAGTATCTATCTTATTTTTGCCCAAGAAGGATGGAACAACAGATGTGCATTGATTACCAGACACTAAAGAACAAGTACTTTCTGCCCGGATCGAGGATATGTTTGATCTGGTTGTGTGGAGTTAGGGTGTTTCGAAGTTTGACTTAAGATTTGACTACCATCAAAACAAAGTCAGGAAGAGGATATTTCCAAGACGGCGTTCAAACACCAAGTATGGATAGTTTTCTTTGGTCAGGACGTTAGACTGACAAATGCTTCTGCTGTGTTCATGAATCTCATGAACAGAGATTTTCATGAGTATTTGAATCAGTTTATCTTCTCCATAGATAATATTCTGATATATTTGAAGACTGAAGAAGAGCATGAAGAACACCTGAGGAAGTTTTGGAAACTTTGAGGAAAAAGAAATTTTATGGTAAGTTATCTGAACGTGGATTCTTGACAAGGTGGACTTTTGGCCATGTTGTCAAGAGAAGAAATTTCGATGGAAGATAGCTGTTGTTGAAGAATGGTATACCCCAAGTTCAATTCGAAAGATTCTTGAACTTGGCCGGCTACTATCAGAAGTTCATGAAGGATTTCGCCAAGATTGACTGAGCCAATGACGAAGCTCACTTGGAAGAATGAAGAGTTCATCTGAACGAAAGTTTGTCAGGCGACATTAAGGAGCTGAAGAAGAGACTTACCACTACACCAATCCTTGCGCTACCCGCAGGAACCGGTGGGTTCTCAATTTACAGTAATGCCTCTGGAAGAGGACTGGGCTGCGTTCTTCAACGACATGGGAAAGTAATTGCTTACACATGTAGGCAACTACAGACTCATGAGAAGAATCATCCCACGCCTAATTTGAATTTACTGCAATTATCTTTGAAGCTATGGAAGCATGATTTTTATGGAAAGGGAGTGAAATATATACGGACTACAAAAGTCTGAAATATGTCTTCACTCAGAAAGGGCTGAATGTTAGACTAAGAAGATGGCTGAAGCAGATGAAGGATTTCGACATCAACCTGCAGTACCATTCAGGTAAGGCTAATGTGGTCGCTGATGCACTTGGTCGATACTGATGGCGAAGTTCTTAACCAAGGACTAGCACCTGCTAGAAGACATCGAGAAGTTTGGACTGGAGGTTATACTACCTGGAGATAGAAGGATGGAGCTGGATGCTGAATCAGTATTGATGAAGTTCGAGGCTGAGGGATAAAAATTAAGAGAACGTAGTTTCAAAACGAGGCACTTTGCAGGCTTAGAGATCAAGTGTTGGCAGGAACACTTGAGGGTCTCTAAATTAATCAGCATTGGAACTCTGAAGAATGGTGCGAGACTTTGCGTATCGGCTGACAAACGGAGGAGCGAGTTGATGAAAGAAATGCACCAGTTGCAGTATTCCATAAATTCAGGAGATAATAAGATGTATCGGAATATGCCTCCATTGATTGGTGTTATGGAATAAAGAAGGACAATTCCAGGTATGGAAATTAGATGTGACTTTGTCAACATGAGAAATTTAGCAAGAGAACAACAAGTTTGTTGGAGCCGCTGGACAATTCGGAGTGGAAGTAGAAGCATATAACAATGAACTTTGAGTAAGGATTGCCTTGTTCCTAAGGAGGGAATGGCACCAATTGGATTATAGTAAACCGACTGACTAAGTCAGCACACTTTTTCCTTCAAGTTGGTTTATCCACTAAGAAGTGGACAGCATTGTACGGGAAGCACATCTACCGGATTCATGGAGTACCGCGGGATGAGCAATCAGAGAGGTCAATCCAGACGCTTGAAGATGTATTGAGATTTTGCGTCTCGAATTTTGGTACATCAGGCCATTTGAAGTTTAAGACGCGTGGGAAGTAGCGTACCAGTTAGCTCTACCCGCTAATCTTGAGAATGTGCAACGTCTTCTACGTCACAGCTCAGACGTTACATTTCGGATCCGAGTCACACTTTGGATAATTCAGAGATGAAGATTGGAATCAACCTTTCAGTGCCAGAGAAACCAGTTGCAAGCCTAGACAGAGATGAGAAGAAAATCAGAATTGGAGCCATCATTGAAACTCCTATTCCTTATCTTTTCTTTTCCCGTTCTAAATTTGACTAATGCTGCTAAGTTAGCCTAGTTTTGCAAGCTATCTCTTTAAATCAAGCTTGATCATGACGATATTTTATTGGGTGCACCCACTAATATATTGTCTAATCAGGACCGGTGCATGATGGTCTGATCAACCTCGTGTACTTTGGTTCGCCTTTGTATTTTTCTGCGTGGATAATATCATAAAACTTGTCCCTAAACCGTCTCATCCACGACTGCCTTGGAAATCCTTATGGTTGGACCTGAGTTACGGGCGCAGTACCCGTACATGTTTGTCTTTCCTACCTTACTTTAATTTCGAGGACGAAATTTTCTAAGGAGGGAAGATTGTGAAACCCATTATTTTGTAATTTATTATGTTTTAGTATTATTAGTATTTCAAAAAAAAAATTATTATTATTATTAATATTACATTTATTAAATATTTTTGAGTGAAAAACGATTTCAAAAATATTAATAACAGGGCTTTTGATTTTCGGACCCAGACCCGAGTTCGAGCCCAGACCCAGGTCCGAGCCCAATTCCTTCTCCATTAAAAACCTGATTTTTTAGACTTGGTTAAATCTTCAAATAATAAAAAAAAATAAAAAATTTGTGCTGGCCCCGAAGGACCAGCATTTGGAGTACGTGACTTTCCCCCCCCCCCCCCCCCAACTCATTCTCCACCATACGTTTCCCAACGTTACAACCCAACTCTTCCACTTCCCCCTCTTATAACTCTCCCTTAATATCCCCCACTCCCCAACCTTCCTTTATTAAACATCACCCACTCTCCTTCTTCACAGGAGATCAAAAACCAACTCTCTCTCTCCCACTCCATTCTCTCTGAAATCTCACAGAGAACCAAAGGTTCACAAACCCTCTCTTCCTCCTCCACCCTCTTTCCCGAGCCCTCTCCGGCGAGATCCAGCCCGCGCCCCCGCCGTTCTCCGACCGGCGCCCCCGCGCGCGACCCTCCCCGCCAGCCGAGCCCAGCGCGCGGCTCCTCCCCGCGCTGTCCCGATCCCCGACCGCGGCCGAGCTTCCCTCTGGCCGCCGACCCCGAGCTCGCCCACCCCCGGCGAACTCCGCGCGGCCCCCTCCGGTGACAGCGCTCCGGCCGTCACCCCCGGCTGTGCGCCCCTCTCCTCGCGGACCCTCTCCGGCCCGATGTTCTGTTGTCCGGCCGTTCCTGGTCGTAGACCCGCTTCCCGCGGCTCATCGGCTCCCTGACCCGCTGTCCGCATGTTGCCCGTGCATTGATCCTCCTGTCTGAGCTTTCCCGTACGTTCGCAGCGTATCGTAACGCTATCCGGAGACTCTCGAGTCCATGACGGCACGTCCCGAGTCCGAGGCCACCCTTCGGACTCCGTCATCGAGCCTCTCGGTAAATTTCTTGATAATCAGAGTAGTTCGTCCCTCCCGTGTCGAGTCTGTGATGATAATCGGTCCCCGGTTTCCCTTTGGAAAATCCGGTTAGCTACGTAGTAGATTCGGTTAGCTGCGTTAGCATATTCTGTGATTTTGTCTGCTGGGTTTTGTATGTGGTTGGTGGATTTCGGATTTCCCGGGTATTTCGGGAAGGTTCTGGTGGTTTGGAAAATTATTTCGGTGGATATATTTTCGGGATTATTATTTGGTTGGAACAATTGCAGGTTTTGTGGCGCATTTCCCAGTTTTGGGTTTGTCCCGAAATAGAGGAAATGTTGCCCAAATTTTTACAAAACTTTATTTAATTTGATTTCAAAATTGGTTTTCGGGATAATGAATTTAAAACTGATTTTTCGGGCGACGACCGTACCGGTCTGTGGGCCCTGGCGAAATGCAAACGCACCGGTCCGACCGGGCGTTATGGTATTAGCTGGATTTTGATGATGGACCGAGTCTGAGACTCCAACTTTTATTTTAAATTATTTTTATTTAATGTTAAGCTATTTATTATAGTTATTTATTTACTGCATTTTATTTAGTAATTAAATCATTTCCTCTTATTGATGTAAAAATAATTGTACAGGGCATAAGCCTACTCTAGGATGTTTAGCTGTGCCCCTGTATTGTGTAGCGTAGATTTTTACTTTCTTTTCTGGGTGGATGTGATCTTGGGTGGTTTTGATTAGACGTATAAATCGTAGTTAGAGCGTAATTTTATAATTAATTAAGAATTAATTAAATGGATGAAAAATTAGTAAATAACTAGTTCATGATTTATCATTAAAAGAAAACTATATTTTTATAAATATATTACAAAAACACAGGTTTTCCAAAGTTAATTAATTCTCGTTGTTATTTCCAAATAATCCAATTAACTGGCTTAATCAAACGCACGTAGTTGCGACGTAAACGTTAGCTGTAGATTAATACAAATTAAAACCTGACTAGGACTTACTACTAGAGATTGCAACTAGCACACTTAGTCTGGTTATTCAAGGTTCTAAGTCGAGTTCTCAACTGTAGGAACTCGAAGATACACCTGACGTCCTTCCTCGGTACCGACTCGTCTTTCCAGTCAATCTAATACAAGGCAAGTACATTTATGTTGATTACAATTATTTAATAATCACTTCACTGCAATTTTAAACCACTATTCAAACACGAACTCCTTCGGGAGTATTGACTGTACTGTTGGGGACTGGGGGAGTAGAGTAATGTTTATGACCACATCCAAATTACTGTAACTGACTGTATTAGCTTTCCCCTCTTCACACGGGGACAAGCCATACCGTATCGCTAGATACTACTGTAACCCAAGCCGGTCATATACATTGCCTATTCACATCACTGTACTGTATTGTTTCAAAACTGTTCATCTTCAAACTGTTTAAAAGTGCATAATTTTATTGTTAAATTAATTGTCAAGATTAGCATGAATTGTACTTTCTCCCTCCTGACTGGAGACAACATTTTAGGTATCACTGAGGATGAAGAGCTATACTATAATAGCTATTATGACCCGGTCCTCTACCCTGCGAAGGTACCAGAGCCGTCTCTGGAGGACGCTGATCCTGGGACTACAGAACCAGATGCTTAGATAGTTTTTCTTTTCTGCATTTTCTCCTTTATTTGGAGTTTGTAGTTTATTTCAGCATTTCATTTCCAGTTGTACTTCTGAATATTTTATTAAACAAAGTTTCATTTCCGAATAGAACAGTTGTGACAAATGTAATTGTGTTGTTGTGAATACCTGCAATGGAACAACTTACTGCCGTCGTCTCACAACGGTGCAGGCTGGGCATGATCCGATTCGACCCAAGAAATTGGGACCGGGTCGTGACAGATCACCACGGCAATTTCAGAGGTGCCAAGACCTGGCATTCGACATCTCCTTTCTCTCTGGATATCATCTTGCTCTCTGAAGTGCACGCCATTCTACAAGGCATCCTCCTTGCGAAAGCCATTATCAACGAATACCCCTTAGGGGGCGTTTGGTACGCGGTATTTTTTTTTTATTCCCGAGAAAATTTAAGATGGGAATCTATTACCACGTTTGTTTGGCTTATAAAAAATTTATTTCCGGAAATTATAAATACCCGGGTAAATAGTTTACCCACAAAACATGGGAATTCTATCCCTTGAGAATAGGTGGGTATTTTTTTTTTTTGCCCGGGCAAAAAAAAAAATTGTCTAAATTTTTTTTCTTCTTTTTTGATCAATTTTGATTAGTTTTGAACATTTTTTTTGTCATTTTTATCGCTTTTTTCTCATTTTTTGTCATTTTTACCAAATTTTTGTCGTTTTAAGCGATTTTTTGTCGTTTTTACCCCTTTTTTCTCTTTTTTGTCACTTTTTGATTATTTTTTTCGTTTTTTATCGCTTTTTTGTCATTTTTTGTCGTTTTTACCAATTTATTGTCGTTTTAAGCGATTTTTTTGTCGTTTTTACCCATTTTTTTCTTTTTTTGTCACTTTTTGATTATTTTTTGTCGTTTTTACCCAATTTTTGTCCCTTTTGTCGCTTTTTTGTCAATTTTTGTCGTTTTAAGCGATTTTTTTTCGTTTTTGTAGCCTTTTTTTTTACCGATTTTTTGTCGTTTTTATAGCTTTTTTTTTTTTGTTTTTACCGATTTTTGTCATTTTTGTCGTTTTTTTGGTTATTTTTTGTCGTTTTGTCGTTTTTATCGATTATTTTTCGTTTTTTTTCGTTTTTGGTTATTTTTTGTCGTTTTAACCGATTTTTTGTTGTTTTTAACCGATTTTTTTTGTCGTTTTTAACCGATTTTTTGTCATTTTTTGTCGTTTTTACCGATTTGTTGTTGTTTTTTGTCATTTTTGCCGCATTTTGGTTTGTTTGTCGTTTTTACCGGTTTTATGTCGTTTTTGTCGTGTTTTGGTTATTTTTGTCGTTTTTACCCTTTTTTTGTTATTTTTTGTCGTTTATACATTTTTTGTCATTTTTTGGTCATTTTTGTCATTTTTCATCGTTTTTGTCGTTTTTTTTTATTTTGTCGCTTTTACCGATTTTTTATCCTTTTTACCATTTTTTTCGTTTTTACCGATTTTTTGTCGTTTTTACCGGTTTTTTTTTTATATTTGTTCATTTTTTTCTTATCATTATTTTTTATTTTTTTCCCGGAAATATTTATATTGTCACCAAACATGGGAATGTAATTTTTCAGGGAATTTAATTCCTTGGAATTTGATTCCCGAAAATATAGAATTTTCGACTATATAGTATTCCGCATACCAAACGCCCCCTTAGGCTCTATAATCATTGAAAGTAACTCCCTAACGGCGGTCAGAATCATGAAGCGGGATATGGATCCTTCATGGTAGCTCAGAGACTTAATCGAGACCACTACTGAAGAAATCCCAACTACCAATCTGATAACATTTTAGTTTGTCAGAAGAACAAGCAATGAAATCTCCCACAAACTTGCTTCCCATTCGATCACTACCAGGTCGAGTGCCTATTTCTCCGTCCCTCCAGATTATATCAAACACTGCTTTCCTGGCGATCCCACTATTCACAGTGGAGATGAGCCTCATTCTCCTACAAATGAATGAATAAATGACTACGTTTTCCCCTCAAAAAAAAGATGGACCTAGTGACTTGCAAGTTTGTCGTTAGCCAACAGCTTTTTATTAGCATGCCAAAGCATGATGAATGAAAATAAAACACTTTTATATTATTACAGAAACAGAAAGTATGTTATATACAGGGGCTGCCCAGAGGAGGGGCAAACAGGACTTGCGTCCATGGGTCCCAAATTCCAAGGGGCCCCAATAGTTTTTTTAAATGTTAGTAATAATAACAAATAATAAAATATTGTTATTCTGATTTCTTCTTCAAAGTCCAAGGTCAGGAAAAAAATTATTATAGCAATTCAACAAATAAGACATGACTTATTGGAATTGGATAGCAGTTCGACTCTTCAATTTCAAAAAAAAAAACTAGTCTTCCCATCACTTCAGATTTTCTTTTACATTTCTGAGGGAAAAAAGTTCTTTACGTCGCTTTCGATTCCAGATGACCAGCAATAAGTTTTTTTTTCTGAATTTTTTATTTTAATTCTCTCTTTTGCTTATAATCGAAACACAAAAAGTTCTTCACGTCGTTGGTGTTGAATACTGATGAGCCAATGGCGATGAGTCTTTTCGTTTATCTATGCACTTAAGATTTCACACTTAAAATTATAGGTTCCTAGTGTTGAATATATTTTCGTAAATCTTTGCACTTAAGATTTCACAATGATTTCGTTTTCAAACTGAAATATTTTGTAGCTTTTGTTCTTTTTGTAACTTTTGTTCCTCCTGATTTTAGCTTCTTTTTTTATGTTTCTTGGGTTTCTCTGTTGTTGATAAATTCGGCAAACAAGCCCATATATCTCAATCCTAGTATTGAAAAAGCTTAAACAAAAAAAGTTAAATAACATATTGCATCGATTTTTTTTTTCCGAAGTAGTATTGCCATTTGCCAAGATATATTCATGCAAAATTTAAGGTTAATTGGCATGTATCAAGCCCCAGTCAAAAAGAGTTCACTTTGGCTTATTGTATCATGCAAAAAAAAATTGATACTTTATTTTCAATATATTTTTTGAAGAAGGGACATCATTTTGTATTTAGTTCTGGGCATCAAAATGTTCCGGGCCGACCCTGGTTATATATAGTATGTTATATATATTTACGTTTTTTTTATGGTATGTATATAATTTACGTTAACAAAATCAAAATGAGTAAAAACTTTGGAACAACTTAAGCTGTTGCAACCATTTAATTGTCACTGCTGAATATATAATATCATTGCTATCATAATGTCAAACTCTTCGTAATCAGCCCAGATAAAAAGTCTTCAAACTAATTAATTTTTATATATTAATGCTAATTAATATCTAGATGACCTAAATAATTACTCTTCTTCCTAAAATTGAGCTGAAGAATTTTCCACATGAGGTGGATCAAAGAACAATAAAAGAGTTTCTATCCAAACATTTATTTATGTACCTTATAATTCAAGAATTAATTAGATATAACATACCAAAAGTAGCCAAATTGAGGGTCTGTTTGAATAGTCTTTCTGAAATTTTATTCTAAAAACAGTTTTCTGAGAGTACGTTATAAGGCTGTTTTCTGAGTATAAAAATTTTGATTTTTTGTTTGGTTACTTTCATCTGGAAAATAATTTTAAAAAATAAATTTTGAAGATTCTGTTTGGTAAAATATTTTTAGAAGCTGAATTTTTAACTGTGTTTTTGGGTCCATTCTGTATCCCTGTGTCCAACAAATTTTTTTTCTCCTGTCGACTCAATTCTATCCATGTGTCCATTCTGTATCTTCTGTCCAACGAAGACGAACCCGAAGCATGACGGTGGCCGAGTGGTTCCAGGAGACTCAAGAAACTTCGACGCGCGGAGGAGGAGGGACCCGAGGTGCGCACCCTCGACGCCGAAGACCCCAGCACCCTCGTCGACTCCTCTTCTCGCGGACCACCGCCTCCTGGGTGAGCACCCTCGCCGCCGAAGACCCCAGCACCCTCGTCGACTCCTCCTCCCACGGACCACCGCCTCCTGGGTGCGCACCCTCGCCGTCGAAGACCCCAGCACCCTCGTCGACTCCTCCTCTCGTGGACCACCGCCTCCTGGGTGCGCACCCTCGCCGCCGAAGACCCCAGCACCCTCATCGACTCCTCCTCCCGCGGACCACCGCCTCCTGGGTGCGCACCCTCGCCGCCGAAGACCCCAGCACCCCGTCGACTACTCACGCAGATCGCTGCCCCCTCCTCAATCCTAACTCACCTTCCGATCTCGAAGCTCCGAGATTTCGAAGCTCTGGGAGACGAGCTGGCCTCGGCCGACGAGAATAGGAAAAGGAAGGCCGAAGAAGGAGATCACTGGTCTGGACCTCCTCGCACGGGGACGACGGTGGAGGTCGGTTGGGTCTGGGGATTGGAAGAAGAAGAACCCTTGAGAAGAAGAAGAAGTGGTGGAGGAGATCTAGGGGTCTCTCACATGAGGAGAGAGAACGTGGGAAGAGAGAAATCCCCCCTACGCGTCAACACGGGTCCCAAGAGAGTTTTGCTTTGGGAGGAAAAAAAAAACTCTTCCAAAAACAACTTTTATCTACGCGGAGAAAGTAGCTTTATAACGTTGGATTTGAATTTTTTTTTCCTGAAAGCTATTTTATAGTGGATTGAAGCCAAACGTTATTTCTCTACAACTGTAGCATCTACATCCCGAAAGTTGCGTTTAAAATAAGAACCAAACAGGCCCTGAGTCTCTCTTTTGAGTCTTCTAGCATCGAGCCTATATGATTGACTACTTTTGTAATCGGAACTTGTTTGGTTAATTATTACGAAGAAATTTCTTGAAAAATCTATTTTCTTGAACAATCTAAAATAATTAATAAGAGGTTCCTCAAAATGCTGAGTCGATATCGACATAGATCACATCAAAAATTTAAGGCTTAATTGCAATTTGATACCCTCAACTATCACCATTTTTCAATTTGATACCCTAAACTTTTTTCTTTACAATTTGATACCCTGAAACTTTTTTCTCCGAAAATACCCCTTCCATCTCTCTCTTCCACACCCCTTCCACCATTGCTGCCCCCTCACCCCTCCTTCGGCCAACACCCCCTCCTTCCGCCGCCGCCCCTCCCCCGGTCGCCCCCACCCGTGCGCGTCCCTCCTCCCGCCACTCCTCCGATCTGCCCCCTCCCACGGCTGCCCCACCCTCCTCTCACAGTCCCCCACCCCCCGGCACCCACACCCCTACTCCCACCGCCCGTCTTTATTGTCGCACACCGCCGGAGAGGATGGGGGCGGCATCGATCACCGGAGAGGGAGGGGGAGGGCATCACTGGAGAGAGAGGAGGGGGTGGGGAAGAGAGGGGGCAGGGGTATTTCTGAATTTTTTTTATTTTAGGGTATGCATTTGAAAAACGGTAATAGTTGAGGTATCAAGTTGTTGAGTAAAAAAGTTTAGGGTATTAAGTTGAAAAGCGGTGATAGTAGAGGGTATCAAGTTACGATTAAGCCAAAAATAATAGTGATGTATACATTTAGAATGATAAGGAAACTATATATGGAAAAAAATTATTCATACCTTAGGGCCGTTGGGGCCATTCCTCCATAGAGGAGTTTTGGTGACTCCATAGAGGCAGCAAATCCTTAGGGGGTCATTGGGTGGACACAGGGAGAGGTTAACATTCAGGCCATTGTTCTCATAGTTGGAGTAAATTATGATTCTTATCAATTGCTCCTCTATCTCTCTCTTCTTGGAAGAAGAAGAAGGAGAAGAAAAAAAATGAAGGGTGAAGTAGTAGTCCATATATCTAGCTAGCTCTATGTAATTAAGAGATGAAACTTTGTTACTATTAATTGGCTGGGTCATACTTATTGCTAATTAACAGCTGGGGAAGAAGTAGTAGAGAATTCTTACGTAAGGCCTAAACCAATTCTAATTATCTACACCATATGAAACCTCCTAACCGATGTTGGACTAAATTATCAACTCCATTATCACCCCTCATTTGAGCGCTCAACTGAAAACGAGATACAATCCAACAATTGGTATCAAAGCTTTGGAGGTTCTGGCAACCATGTCTACGGAGCAGATGAACACTCGTATGATCTTCCTGATCACCCTCACAGGAAAAAACTAGAAAGACAAGGATGGAGGATCTACTCTGGTGCAAGGATTTGCATGGTCCGTTGGAGGCCGACAACGCAAAGCCAACGGACAAAGCTGCTGAAGACAGGAAACGACTGGATTGGAAGGCCATTAGATTCATCCGCCAATGGTTGGATGATGCACCATGTGTCCATGGAGAGTTTAGCAAAAGCATTATAAGAGAAGCTGTATTCGCTGTACAAAAGGAAGACAGCTGGCAACAAGGTATTTCTTATTTGCCAACTCGTCAACTCGATGTACACGGAGGGTGCCCCAGTGGCACAACGTATGAACGAGGTTCATGATATCATCAATCAGCTGTCTACGATGAATATGTTGATTGATGATGATCTTCAGGCCCTACTGCTCTTGAGTTCTCTGTTGGAAAGCTGGGAGGCGTTAGTGGTGTCCGTGAGCAACTCCGCGCCTGATGAACTTGTCACGATAGAGGCAGTCAAAAGTAGCTTGTTGAATGAGAAGGTCCGACGCAAGCAATTTGAATCGTCCCAGGAGTCGTCTCTGGTGGCTTCCTACAGAAAGGGAAGACCCTAGTCACAGGCGAGGACAGGAAGAGTTCTCTAGATCTTGCAATTGTGGACTGCAAGGAAGGATGATATCACTGTGGCAAAAGGGGTCATATCAAGAGAAACTGCATGAAGTTTAAAGCTGAGAAGGCAAACAACAAGGACGATCAGGAGGATCTCTGTAATGTTCCTATTTTGAAATACGTATATGACCGTATTATTATATTTCAAGGATTTTAAAATTTTGGTATTGTTAAAATTTTGTTTGAAATTATTGGAGGTGAATTTTATTGTATTATTATTATGATTTGTTGTTCCTAATTTACCCCTCCCAAAATATCTAAACCCAAACCCCTCACATCACTCACCCACTCCCTCTCTCCTCCCTCACCTTTCCCTCTCCCACCTCTCTCTCTCCCGAAATCTCCCCTCTCTCTCTTCCCTGGAGAACCCCCCAAATCCCCTCTTTCTCTCAGCTCTTTCTCTTCCTCACTCTTCCTCCCTCTCCCCAGTCCCCTTCCCGAGCTCCCCCTTTCTCCTCCCTCACTCTCTCTCTCGCTCGCTTCCTGTCTCCTCCTCCTCCCCACTCGATCTCCGACCCTCCCTCCATCTCCGGCCACCTTCCCCACCAGCACCACCATCATCGTCGTCTCCTCCCCCATCCTCCGCCATCAGCCGCCACCACCACGACTGCCAGCCACCGCCGCCACCACCATCGTCTTCTTCTCCTCCTCCGTCCCCTCTTCCAGGAGCCGCGTCGCCGTCGTCTCCACCCTCTCCTTCGCGGCCCCCGGCCTCCCTCCGCCGCGACCTCCACCACTCGTGGCCGCCGCCCTCTTCCCGGCCTGCCTGGCCGGAGCTCCTCCTGCTGCTGCTGTTCTTCTCTGTCACGGAGCTGCCCCGGCCCGACTGACCACGGTAAGCTCCTCCGGCCTCCCCTCTCTGTCTCCTCCCCTTCGTCGGAGCCTGGCCGACCCCGACGGCTCTTCCCCTCCATAGATCTGCTCCTCCTCTCCCTCTTCCCTTCTGTCCGGCGAGCCGCCGTGCCCCGCCGCGAGCGCCGCGCCAGCCTCGAGCGGCGGGACACCCTTGGGCCCTACGCTGCTCGAGCAGCGAGCCAGCCTCGGGTTGCGTGCTCTTCGGGCCACGTGCCTCCATGTACGCGCTACCTCGAGCGGTGCGGTGCTCGGTCCGCGTGCACCATGCTCTGCACGTGCCTCGGTTTGCGTGCGTCTCGATTTGCACACAATCTTGGTTTTTGTGCACATAGATCTACGTATTGCCTTGGGCAGTGGGACGCCTCGAGCCCCGTACTGCCTCGGGCAACGTGCCATCTCGGTTTGCGCATCGTCTCGTTTTTCGTGCCTCGACCTTTGTGTCTTTCTTGATTTTTGTACCGCATCGATTTGCATGCGCACCTCGATTTGTGTGCCGTATCGATTTACGTGCTCCTTGGACTTTGGGTTATTTCGATTTATGTGCTCGCCTCGATTTGCGTATCGCATGATTCGTGGACCATTCTGATTTTCGTGATTTTCTCGATCTACGTACACGTCTCGATTTACGTGCACGTGTTTCCCGTTCATCTCGATATTCGTGCTATCTCGATTCTCGTAGGCATTCCGATATAAGTGCACGTCTCGGTTTACGTGTCCATATTGATCCGCGTACCTCAGTTTCTGTGCCCGATCCCTGCGTTGCTTGCGGGACCCGTACGGTATAGCCTCGTGCCATTCTTTGTGATTTTTTCATTATTTTATTATTTAATTCTAATGATTGTTTATCGTGTGTTCTGAGGATCTCGATTGGCGTGCTAGCTTGGATCGCGACTGCCGAAGACTTGCTTACCTAGCCGAGCCCTCTAGGCAAGTATCTCTTGCTCATCGACGGCTCTTGCCTTCTCTCCTGGATTTTCTTATATTTAATTATTGTAAAATTGTATAATCATGAGTAGTGTAGCTTAGCAGTAGAACTGCCATGATAACCTAGACAAGCTTGGTCCGATACTAGGATAGACCGTATCGGCCGACTCGGATGGGTCATCCATACCTCCGAGGATACGAGCACGACTCACATGTATGGATTATCCCTGTATGCCCCGTGTCCGACTCGCGGTCGGGTAACGGCTTGGCTAACTTTACTTGTGGCGGTGAATGTGCTTGGGTTAGGAATTTATGGACATGTGTTGTGGTGCGCCCTGCGAGGCGGTTATTTTATTATTATACATGTTGGCTTGGCGCCCAGTACGCATTGAAGTGCTACTGGAGGCCGAGACATTAGTGGTCTCGGGTTCGATTGATTTTCCCAGTATGCCTCGTAGCGCTGCTGGAGGCCGAGACTTAGTGTTCTCGGCTATCGATTTGTTCCCAGTACGCATCGTAGTGCTGCTGGTAGCTGAGACTTAGTGTTCTCAGCTTGCGATTCTGCGATTCTGCGGCGGGTTGTGCCGAATGGTTTTAGCCCCTATTCATAGGGTGCTCCCATCCAGATTACAAAGGAGACTCTATCGGATTTTTCCAGAATTCCTAGTTAGGAATTTGGTTCGAAGGATTAGGCAGAACCATTCCTTTGGTTTGCTGGACTGGATTCATGCATGTTCACCTTGGTATAGTATACCTGATCCCATTGCCTGCTAGGTAGACTTCATACTAGATTAGTCACCTAGCTCCTGACCTGTCTTGTCCGTCGGATAGCGTAAGGAAAGCGGTTCCACTCGGGAGACGGTCTGCAACCCTGGTCCTTGTTTGGTTTAAGGGTTGTGGATTTGCTCCAGAGTGGTCCATGTAATCCTTGCCACTTTCGACGATATTTATTACCAGACTCTTGTCCCCTGACCCTTCATCCTAGGGGGTGTCCTAGTCTAGTCAGATAGAGCTGGCAGTTGTCCTATGTATTGGGAGTTGTGACTTGTGGATATGACTGATGATTGAGTATTATAGAGAGTACGATCTTGGGATATTGACTTGGTGGATCTATGTGGATTCTTGGATTTTGGTGATTTCGAATATTTCGTAGAACGAGGAGAATATCGAGGGTATTATTATATGATTTTTACTCGACTTTCCAAACGCCCAAAACCTGGTACCTTTGTGTATTCCGGTAGTTGGGGAACCTGGTTTGATTGCTATGTCTTGGTAGTTGAGGGGCTTGTTTTCTAGTGGCTTGTGATCATTGACTTGGAGGATTCTTGTGAGCCAGAGGGCCTAGCGTTGCTTATAGTGATTAGCTTGGTATTTGGTTATTGGCCTTCCTGACATGATATTGATTTCCATCATAAATAGGAGACTCCTGATAGTTTGATAAGGTTGATGGATCGACTTGATAATTTGAGCTGTAGGTTCCCATGTGTACTTGACAGACTATTATAGTAGAGATTTTGATCTTGTACCCGACTTGTTATCCATGTCACGATTTGGGCATGTGACTTCTCGTGACTGATAGGTTTGACCTTGTTCCTGGTATTACACGATGACCTGGACCTGTCTTGATTCTTGATTAGTGGCCCGTAGAGGTGCACTCCTGACTAGCACTCTGGACTTGACAGTAAACCTGGCATGTATACTCTTAATTCTTGATAGTGGCCCATGGTGGCGCATTCCTGACTAGTACTCTCGACATAGCATGTTTACTCTTGATTGCTGTTGCGACAGCCAGTCCTGACTTGCTCAGCATGACCCCCGTCTTGACACCGTGGTTGATTTCTCTTGATTGTGCTTGTATAAGCCACCAGTCTAGTCTTGTCTTGCATCATGTCTAGGATATGGATTCCTGAGTACCACGGTCAGGGATCCATAATGAAACTGACTAGGCTAATAACTAGATCAATCATGTAGTTCATGGGGACTTCCCAGTGACCTGTTGCTTGTCTGACCCCGGCCCTATGTATCTATATATATATACTAGGGATTTGTTGCTATCCATCGAGATGAGCACATTCCCAGCCCTCCGTCGAGTGTGGCACTTCTTTAGGGCACATGTATCTTACTGCAGTGTGCCTGCTATATCTATCTTTTTCTTTTGCTAGGGCCATTCGGGTAGTAGCAAGCAGGAGCTGGACTTTGAAGTCTCTTTGTATCATGTTAGTAATTAGGCCTGTGATAACCCTAGTTAGCTAATAATAGCAAGCCGTACGCATTGTGTGGCCGCTTGTCCTTCTGTGTTGTTTGGCTTGTTGCCTGCCAGCTAGCTGATATTGATTTCCAGCTGGCAGTGCAGGTGTTAGTGGATGCTAGGAAGATTGTGATTGTGTTAGCTTCACTATAATTGTGGATTGTTATCGTGCGTTGGTACCGCACGATCCCTTACCTTTATTTACTGTTTTTAGATGTTATTCTTGTCATATTTTATCTTGCTGGTTTTTTTCGCCCGTCCTTGAGCCTTTCTTTCTGGTACTTGTTGCGGTTGGCCTGACCAACCCTGGATTGTTCCCAGATTACCTGAGACCGACCCTGTGGATCTTCCAGACTCGACTTGGAGGATGTGCTTCAGTTCCCGACCATGCTAGGAACTGTGGGAAGGTATACTTGTCTATATTATTATCCTGTACTGTAGATTCCAGATTTTTATATGAGTATTTCCTGTTTTCATATGATTATCTCTCTTGATATTGTTTTATTGTGATTTACTTGTGGATATGAGATCGGATTTAGGCCATAGATTGATTGCATGCTAGGATACCCAACCAGACTGGACAGCCGTCATCACCGTATAGCGTACTCGTACCTTATACAGTGTAGCTGGCCGTGTACGTCCCCGTATTCCGGAACTAGGGCATTACATGGTTTTAGTGGTGGCCCATGCAGGTCTCGTTTTGAGATTTTGTTGGGTATCACATGATTATTGATCTCATTCCACTATCCCTTGGTATTCCCACTTGTTACACTCGTCCTTTGCTCCCTTGATCTTGTAAACTGGTCCCCATCTCTACCTGGACCTATCTTGCCTTGTCTTGTCTTATTCGTTGTTATCTACCTTTATTCCTTGTTTTGAGAGACATGGTCCTGTCGTTGGTCATGTCGATCACCTTATCGGGTAAGACGATGTCTGGTCTTATCTTTGAGTTACTAGATTACTTATCTTGGGTTCTGGATTCTCTACCGGTGTTTCGTCTTGTTTGATTTTCTGTTATCTCTTTCGTGCGTTGACTTCGTGTTGACTTAGTATCCTTATCGCCCTCTTCGAGCGTTGGCTTGATCGCTGCAGCATGAAGATTTCATCAGGACTCCGAGATTGGATATTTTGACATTTGTTGAGTATCCAATAGATTTTCTTGTATCATTTCAGCTCCTTTGATTCTGGACAGTTCCACAATCATGATTATTTCTTTCAGATTATATTTTGATTATAGATGTATTTTCTATATATCATGTTTTGACATGGATTTTGGTTTTGATGTATTTCCTAGGAAATCATCTGGATTATTGAATGTGTTTTTGGATGCATATTGTGATTTGATATGTACTATGAGTTTTGATTATTTTTGTAGAACTATCATGTTAGATACTTTATGATTTTAGTGACTTGGACATTTGAGTTGTAGATTTGATTTATTTTGGGTATTTGTCAAGAGTGACTGGATGACCCTAGTATACATTGACGGCGAGGTAACGAAGGTTGCAGCCGCTCGATTATAGTGCCCTGATGCATCTTTTGCAGCCATTCCGGATGGCGTGGCAAAGAATGACCATGGCACACATTTTCGGATATTAGGAAACTACGGTCATCGGTACGAGGCAGATATCCTGTATTTTATGATTTTATGCGGATTTATTATTTTTCTTTATGCAGTTGGGATTTTATGTTTTCTGACATTGTTTTCAACATTCTATACTTGTTATGATTTATGGGGTAATTCGCGCATGTGAGATTTGATTTTCGAGATTTCTTGGTATTTTGGATTTACCCTGAGAGTTGACTCGTGTAGCTAGACATTGTTCTTCTTGATGTTTTCATATTGAGATTTCGTTTATTTCTTGTTATATTACTTAATTTCTGTAAGGTGGGTAGAGTTTTCATGACATATATATATGTACTAGTTTTGAAAACCCTACTTTTATAATTTTGAAATTTCGAGGACAAAATTTTTGTAAGGTGGGTAGGATGTAATGTTCCTATTTTGAAATACGTATATGACCGTATTATTGTATTTCAAGGATTTTAAAATTTGGGTATTGTTAAAATTTTGTTTGAAATTATTGGAGGTGAATTTTATTGTATTATTATTATGATTTGTTGTTCCTAATTTACCCCTCCCAAAATATCTAAACCCAAACCCCTCACATCACTCACCCACTCCCTCTCTCCTCCCTCACCTTTCCCTCTCTCACCTCTCTCTCTCCCGAAATCTCCCCTCTCTCTCTTCCCTGGAGAACCCCCCAAATCCCCTCTCTCTCTCAGCTCTCTCTTCCTCACTCTTCCTCCCTCTCCCCAGTCCCCTTCCCGAGCTCCCCCTCTCTCCTCCCTCACTCTCTCTCTCGCTCGTTTCCTGTCTCCTCCTCCTCCCCACTCGATCTCCGACCCTCCCTCAATCTCCGGCCACCTTCCCCACTAGCACCACCATCATCGTCGTCTCCTCTACCATCATCGTCGTCTCCGCCATCAGCCGCCACCACCACGACTGCCAGCCACCGCCGCCACCACCATCGTCTTCGTCTCCTCCTCCACCCCCTCTTCCAGGAGCCGCGTCGCCATCGTCTCCACCCTCTCCTCCGCTGCCCCCGGCCTCCCTCCGCCGCGACCACCACCACTCGTGGCCGCCGCCCTCTTTCCGGCCTGCCTGGCCGGAGCTCCTGCTGCTGCTGCTGTTCTTCTCTGTCGCGGAGCTGCCCCGGCCCGACTGACCCCGGTAAGCTCCTCCGGCCTCCTGTCTCTGTCTCCTCCCCTCCGCCGGAGCCTGGCCGACCCCGATGGCTCTTCCCCTCCATAGATCTGCTCCTCCTCTCCCTCTTCCCTTCTGTCCGGCGAGCCGTCGTGTCCCGCCGCGAGCGCCGCGCCAGCCTCGAGCGGCGGGACGCCCTTGGGCCCCGTGCTGCTCGAGCAGCGAGCCAGCCTCGGGCTGCGTGCTCTTCGGGCCACGTGCCTCGATGCACGCGCTGCCTCGAGCGGTGCGGTGCTCGGTCCGTATGCGCCGTGCTCTGCAGGTGCCTCAGTTTGCGTGCATCTCGATTTGCGCACAATCTTGGTTTTTGTGCACCTAGATCTACGTATTGCCTTGGGCAGCGGGATGCCTCGAGCCCCGCGCTGCCTCGGGCAACGTGCCATCTCGGTTTGCACACCGTCTCGTTTTTCGTGCCTCGGCCTTTGTGCCTTTTTTGATTTTTGTACCGTATCGATTTACGTACGTACCTCGATTTCTGTGCCGTATCGATTTACGTGCTCCTTGGACTTTGGGTTATTTTGATTTACGTGCTCGCCTCGATTTGCGTGTCGCGTGATTCGTGGACCATTCTGATATTCGTAATTTTTTCGATCTACGTACACGTCTCGATTTACGTGCACGTGTTTCCCGTTCATTTCGATATTCGTACCATCTCGATTCTCGTACGCGTTCCGATATACGTGCACGTCTCGGTTTACGTGTCCGTATCGATCCGCGTACCTCGATTTCTGTGCCCGATCCCTGCGTTGCTTGCGGGACCCGTACGGTATAGCCTCGTGCCATTCTTCGTGATTTTGTCATTATTTTATTATTTAATTCTAATGATTGTTTATTGTGTGTTCTGAGGATCTCGATTGGCGTGCTAGCTTGGATCGCGACTGCCGAAGACTTGCTTACCTAGTCGAGCCCTCTAGGCAAGTATCTCTTGCTCATCGGCGGCTCTTGCCTTCTCTGCTGGATTTTCTTATATTTAATTATTGTAAAATTGTATAATCATGAGTAGTGTAGCTTAGCAGTAGAACTGCCATGATAACCTAGACTAGCTTGGTCCGATACTAGAATAGACCATATCGGCCGACTCGGATGGGTCATCCACACCTCCGAGGACACGAGCACGACTCACATGTATGGATTATCCATGTATGCCCCGTGTCCGACTGGCGGTCGGGTAACTTCTTGGCTAACTTTACTTGTGGCGGTGAATGTGCTTGGGTTAGGAATTTATGGACATGTGTTGCGGTGCGCCCTGCTAGGCGGTTATTTTATTATTATGCATGTTGGCTTGGCGCCTAGTACGCATTGTAGTGCTGCTGGAGGCCGAGACATTAGTGGTCTCGGGTTCGATTGATTTTCCCAGTACGTCTCTTAGCGCTGCTGGAGGCCGAGACTTAGTGTTCTCGGCTATCGATTTGTTCCCAGTACGCATCGTAGTACTGCTGGTAGCTGAGACTTAGTGTTCTCAGCCTGCGATTCTGCGATTCTGCGGCGGGTTGCGCTGAATGGTTTTAGCCCCTATTCATAGGGTGCTCCCATCCAGATTACAAAGGAGACTCTGCCGGATTTTTCCAGAATTCCTAGTTAGGAATTTGGTTCAAAGGATTAGGCAGAACCATTCCTTTGGTTTGCTGGACTGGATTCATGCATGTTCACCTTGGTATAGTATACCTGATCCCATTGCCTGCTAGGTAGACTTCATACTAGATTAGTCGCCTAGCTCCTGACCTGTCTTGTCCGTCGGATAGCGTAAGGAGAGCGGTTCCACTCGGGAGACGGTCTGCAACCCTGGTCCTTGTTTGGTTTAAGGGTTGTGGATTTGCTCCAGAGTGGTCCATGTAATCCGTGCCACTTCCGGCGATATTTATTACCAGACTCTTGTCCCCTGACCCTTTATCCTAGGGGGTGTCCTAGTCTAGTCAGATAGAACTGGCAGTTGTCCTATGTATTGGGAGTTGTGACTTGTGGATATGACTGAGGATTGAGTATTATAGAGAGTACGATCTTGGGATATTGACTTGGTGGATCTATGTGGATTCTTGGATTTTGGTGATTTCGAATATTTCGTGGAACGAGGAGAATATCGAGGGTATTATTATATGATTTTTACTCGACTTTCCAAATGTCCAAAACCTGGTACCTTTATGTATTCCGGTAGTTGGGGAACCTGGTTTGATTGCTATGTCTTGGTAGTTGAGGGGCTTGTTTTCTAGTGGCTTGTGATCATTGACTTGGAGGATTCTTGTGAGCCAGAGGGCCTAGCGTTGCTTATAGTGATTAGCTTGGTATTTGGCTATTGACCTTTCTGACATGATATTGATTTCCATCGTAAATAGGAGACTCTTGATAGTTTGATAAGGTGGATGGATCGACTTGATGATTTGAGCTGTAGGTTCCCATGTGTACTTGACAGACTATTATAGTGGAGATTTTGATCTTGTACCCGACTTGTTATCCATGTCACGATTTGGGCATGTGACTTCTCGTGACTGATAGGTTTGACCTTGTTCCTGGTATTACACGATGACCTGGACCTGTCTTGATTCTTGATTAGTGGCCCGTAGAGGTGCACTCCTGACTAGCACTCTGGACTTGACAGTAAACCTGGCATGTATACTCTTGATTCTTGATAGTGGCCCGTGGTGGCGCACTCCTGACTAGTACTCTCGACATGGCATGTTTACTCTTGATTGCTGTTGCGACAGCCAGTCCTGACTTGCTCAGCATGACCCCCGTCTTGACACCGTGGTTGATTTCTCTTAATTGTGCTTGTATAAGCCACCAGTCCAGTCTTGTCTTGCATCATGTCTAGGACATGGATCCCTGAGTACCACGGTCAGGGATCCATAATGAAACTGACTAGGCTAATAACTAGATTAATCATGTAGTTCATGGGGACTTCCCAGTGACCTGTTGCTTGTCTGACCCCGGCCCTATGTATATATATATATATACTAGGGATTTGTTGCTATCCGTCGAGATGAGCGCATTCCCAGCCCTCCGTCGAGTGTGGCACTTCTTTAGGGCACATGTATCTTACTGCAGTGTGTCTGCTATATCTATCTTTTTCTTTTGCTGGGGCCATTCGGGTAGTAGCAAGCAGGAGCTGGACTTTGAAGTCTCATTGCATCATGTTAGTAATTAGGCCTGTGATAACCCTAGTTAGCTAATAATAGCATGCCGTAGGCATTGTGTGGCCGCTTGTCCTTCTGTGTTGTTTGGCATGTTGCCTGCCAGCCAGCTGATATTGATTTCCAGCTGGCAGTACAGGTGTTAGTGGATGCTAGGAAGATTGTGATTGTGTTAGCTTCACTATACTTGTGGATTGTTATCGTGCGTTGGTACCGCACGATCCCTTACCTTTATTTACTGTTTTTAGATGTTATTCTTGTCATATTTTATCCTGCTGATTTTCTTCGCCCGTCCTTGAGCCTTCCCTTCTGGTACTTGTTGCGGTTGGCCTGACCAACCCTGGATTGTTCCCAGATTGCCTGAGACCGACCCTGTGAATCTTCCAGACTCGACTTGGAGGATGTGCTTCAATTCTCGACCATGCTAGGAACTGTGGGAAGGTATACTTGTCTACATTATTATCCTGTACTGTAGATTCCAGATTTTTATATGAGTATTTCCTGTTTTCATATGATTATCTCTCTTGATATTGTTTCATTGTGATTTACCTGTGGATATGAGATCGAATTTAGGCCATAGATTGATTGCATGCTTGGATACCCAACCAGATTGGACAGCCGTCATCACCGTATAGCGTACTCGTACCTTATACGGTGTAGCTGGCCGTGTACGTCCCCGTATTCCGGAATTGGGGCGTTACAATCTCACGACGTTTAGAGATATCATCATCGCAGCGACCGACGCAGAGGAATCTTGTGGCACGTATCATGATGGCGACTGGATCATGGACACGGAGGCGTCATATCACGCCACTCATTATAGGAGGATATTTATGTCATACCGCGATGGCAGGTTTGGACGTGTGCAGATGGACAACAACGGAACGATTGTAGTTGCAGGCATAAGTGATGTGCATTTGATGACAGAGTTTGGTGAGAAGCTTATCCTAAGGGGTACGCGACATGTACCGAGTTTGTGCTACAACTTGATTTTGGTAAAAAGACTGAAAGATGATGCATGTTGTAGTCGGTTTGGGGACAACAATTGGATGCTTGTGACGGGCTCCCAATAGCTAGCTCGGAGAGATTTGTGTTGTGGCATGTACAGGCTCAAGCCGCTAAGCTATACTGGCAAACCACAGACACTTAATGGAGGTTCGAAGGGTGTTCGACAAGAGGTGTATCATTGAGAACTTGCTGAGTAGGGGCTTCTAGATGCTTTGAGGGATTCAGATGATCGGTTTGTCGAGACAAAGCAACGGATGGTGATAAGTCAAAAATTGAAGGTCAGTCTGTCGGTCCTATGACAGTTGGTTGGTCTCCAGGTAGGAGTTGCTCTACGGATCCGATTTTGGCAACGAGTGGTTTGCCAAAGCTTCATGGAATGACATTGGTTTCAGCAGTTCGAAGCCAGGGAGAAGATCAAAGTTTGTAGCAAACTCAATCAAAGGCGGGCGCATCACCATTCACACAATTCAGAAGAAGCTGTCGGTTATCGATGGTATGCACAGTGTGTAATATTCTGCTCAAGGACGCATGTGTATGAAAGAGCTTCAAATTCGGATATGAAGGTGGACATGTTCAGGAGTTCGAATCTCGTGAGAACCGCACCATCTGTTTGGTTGGCCAGCCAAGGATAAAAAGCTCGTCGGAATGTTAACACTTTCGGTGGAAGACGAAAGTCGAAAACAGGCAGCCGAGACTTACGGTAAGGCTGATCGTCAGAGACTCATTCTTGGTGGTGTCATTGATATCGACATGATCTCAGTGGTGCAGGAGGTGCTACGCATGACAGCTAGTGTCGACGTGATGGTCGAGGAGCTGTAGACGAAGAAAGATGCAAAGGAACTCGGGGGGGATCAAAAATTTAGTGGAATATAGGAGCAGAAACTCTATCGCAGGACGATATGCATGGAGTCCAGTTGAGAAACCATGGGGTCAATACCCTCTCATCAGACTGGAGGGGAAGATTGTTGGAGTCCAGTCTGAATTTGGTAACAACATATTTGTGGAATCCAAATCTAGTTAAATATTTGATTTGATTAGATTTGGATGTCCATAATTGGTGTTTATTATTTTAGATATAATATGATTCTTATTTTAGGAATCCTATTATGATCTAAAATAGGATGTTGATGGAATATTTTAGGCATAATAAGGATTCTTATTTATTCTTATTTAGGAAATCCTATTATGACTAAAATATGATTTTTTTATCCTATATATATGGGGTGAAGGTGGAGGCACAAAGCAGAACACAGAGTGGAGAGTCAGGGTGCTTGTCCACAGAAATGGGGTGAGGGTGGAGGCACAAAGCACAACACAGAGTGGAGAGTTAGGGTGCTTGTCCACAGAAAAATCTGAGAGAAAGTCCATGCTTTGCTTTTAGGACTTCGCCATCCAAGACGGAAGTAGGAATGAGATCTAGTCAAAGAATCGTCAACTTTGGTTAGGAAGATTGCTGCGGGTTGGTGAATGATCACAATTGTAATCATCTATTTTTCTTCTTGAGAGTGGTGAGGGGGTTAAACTTATTAGGACAAAGGGTTCAATATTAGTTTTTGTCAATCTTGTAATTTTCATTTGAGTTATAAAGGTTAAAATTTGTCCATGTGACGTAGTCACCGCCATATACTTGTTTTTATCTGTGCTTGATGTCTGTTAGACGGGAGTTGTTTGATCAGTTGGGTTTGCAAACGCTTCCGCGCGCCCAACACCCGCTTGAGCTATGCTGTCTTTTTTGAATCGGTAATTCTACGGATACATTAGTTGGTTAGTTCTTTTCTTTGGAATCGATGTGGGCTTGCTCTAGAATATTGATATCACTTGTAAGCAAATTAGTACTTGCCCTAGGAATATTGATATCACATGTATGCAAATTAGTACTCTGTGATATCGAACTCGTCATGCCTCCCCCTCCTTCCTTGCCACTTGAAGTAGGAGGGATTAACATATGTCGAGACCTTGTAGCTCATGAGTCTCTTGCGTGGCGGACAATGTTCGAATTTCGCGAAGGTAAAAATTAACTTCAAATTTTGGGAGCAAATGATAGGTTAAATTTTGAGCCATATAATTCATTTGACTAGGTTACAACTTACAACACATTAAGTAATTTGTATATATCAAATGTAGTTATAACTAAGTAGGTGTTAGAATTAATCATAAAATTAGGAAGGTCGGATATTAATTTAAGCCTAGTCTACTAGGTTAAATATCTATATACTCCAGTTAAATCTCCAAAAAAAAAGGTAATTTGCAATTTTGTATCTATATGTAGTTATAATAACTATGTAGACTAGTATATGCAGTAAGCATGTAATTAGCCTTTCTAATCGATGTGCGGTCCGGAGTAAATTCTGCTATATCATCTGTCTCTTCTCCAACAAGAGAGAACTTCCTACTACCAACGGAGGAGGATTAATGACGAAAATTTTGAGAATTAGTAACGAAAATTTTACGTGTCTCATGCAAAGAAGCGTAAATATTGATCATCAGAGTGATAAGCTGTGAGACTATTGTTGCCAATATTAAGGCCTCGTTTGGTTCGCAAAGTATAATTTTTTTTTTGAAAAAAATTATAATTTCTATCAATTATCCTTTTCGATGTTTGAAAAGTCAAAAAAATTGAAAGAAAAAGTGAGTAACTGGGTTAGGTAAGACGAACTTTTTTCTTTTTCTTTTGAGAATTATTTTTCTTTCCTGCTTCTTTATGTGAATCATTAACCATTATTGTGCTTGAACTAACACATTGCCTATAAATGTTTTTGAACTTTTTATCAATTTTAAGGAGGGGGGGGGGGGGGGGGGCAGGGCCCCCTTTGGCCTATACATAACTTCGTCCCTGGCCAGCTGCCCTATATTGAGCCCCATGTAATCACCACTTCGGGATCTCCATAGCCGGTCTCGCGTTGGGAATACGTTTGCATCAGCTTTCATGCTGTAGGAAATGACTTCGATGGATCGGCACTAGAGATGTGTACAGTGTGTCAGTGACTATAGTCTCATTGCATTTCAAATTCAATCTTAACCATCTTTTGAAAGTTTAAAAGAGCTACTGCCCTACTCTCGCGAAGAAATTATTCAGTAAGATGGGCTCACCACGTGGC
Source organism: Iris pallida (assembly GCA_029216955.1). Classification (NCBI taxonomy): domain Eukaryota; kingdom Viridiplantae; phylum Streptophyta; class Magnoliopsida; order Asparagales; family Iridaceae; genus Iris; species Iris pallida. The sequence goes on from JANAVB010037019.1 coordinate 290,888, forward strand.
AGTTATGAGTCATAATTCTCCTCCAATAGTGTCACGACATACCACTTTTTAATTTTTTTCTTCTTATAATTTTGTTTTAGTGATGTGTCATAGCATTATTAGAGGAAAATCAAGACTCGCTACTGCCACGTGGTGAGTCCATCCCACTGAAAATTTTGGTCTAAACGTTTACATTTCTGTTTCAGATGCAGTTTGTACGGTGGACGCACAGATTTGTATGGTTTAGAACTGATCACTTCCAAATAGAGAGAGACTTTGATCAAATAACTACATAAGTTTGTTCTTCCTGCCATAATAAAAGAGAAATATTACTGCTTACATGTATTTGATAGTTAAGAGAGAAAGATTACACCGAAATAGATGGCAAGTGGGCAACAAACTGCACCGCCAGCCCATTTTGGATGACAAAATCAATCCTCTTATACACTACATCCATAGACCTGGGAGACATGACATTACTGTGCATAACTTTTTGGACTCTCTTGAGAAGCTCCACAGTGTCTGGTGCTAGAAAACCAAACGTGTCAAATACGAACGGGATAAAACGTGTTGATTGTCGGTGCACGCTTTCTTGTGTTAGGACACTTTGCCTGAAGCCGCTTTAAAAGCATCTTGTCCCACAGTAAAGCCTCCTCTCCCCAAGCCAACTAGTGAAAAAACTCTTGTTGGGTCCACACATGCATGTTTTTTACCTATCCACCCTAAACCAGAACATCTGTCAGTCTCAGTGTCGATCTTCCCTCCTGCGAATCAGACAAAAAGTTCACAGGTGCCTCTTTTTTTACAGAAATCCCTGCACGCCTAAGTACATCAAAAAGGACATCCCTGACAAGATCATGCCTGTATTTGAAACCTGGAAGCTTCTTACAATGAACTGCATGCTCCTCGAAGGTGTCCAAACACACCTTATGGCACGCTAGATATGGCTCATCCATTGGAAGCAAAGGAATCGTGAGGCAGTACCTAAGGAAAGTGCGGTACTCCACTGGTGACATGTGTTGGCCTAACCCGCCAATTGGGATAGCCAAGAGAAAATCCTGAGCATGTGCTACTTGTAGACATCCAAAAACTGCTTTCTGCTTAGCGGTCATATCGAACTTGACTTCCATGTCCTGAACAAGTTTACTAAAAAGGACACTCGCCAAAGCATGTTGGGCTTTAGGGAGAATGATGTCCTTACTAGTAGTCCTACTAAAGTCGAAAGTAGGAATCATAACACGAAGGCAGTCCACGACAGTCTCGAAATCAGAGTCCATACCATGTATCCCACTGTCTCGTGAGATATGATCTTGTAGCACCCTAGATTGGGACCTAGATGCCACAAAAGCATACAATGAATCCAGTATTGCCGAGTACAACCCAAGGCCATCAACCCAAATAGGTAAAGAAGCCAAGCACCATTGTAAATCTCCAAAGAACTGGCCTTCGCAAACGATAATGTCCTCAATCGAACCTCGCAACCCTCGGTCGAAACAAGATGCTGCCTCCTTCATGTACCTAGGTTGGATGTCCTTAGGCCAAAAAAGTTTGGCAATAACCATACAAGAGCGGAGTAAGAGGAGCTCACTTTGAGGATCACTCAACTGTGGAAGAAGATGCATCAACTCAACAGTCTTGGTAGCTCTCTTCACTGCCAACCCCTCAATGAATCTACTATCTCTGCTAACAGCCCCTCCAAGCAACTTCACACCTAATGGTGGCCTCGCAATGTCCACAGGGAACAACCTCTCTCGAAGCTTTCTGCCGTCACACGAAGGACAAAAGAGCTCAGTTTTGTGGATGTTCAATTCAAGACCCCTTCCTGGACCGGTCTCACAAATGATGTCAAGCGCTTTGGACACCTCCTATGAATACCAATGACAGTCCCATCGTCAAAATACCATGCATGGAGAAGAAGATTGCAGTTATCCCTGATTTTATGTACTAGTGGATGCAACATAAGAGCAAAAAGAAGCGGCCCCAGAGGGTCGCCTTATTGTACTCCAGTGGCTGACAAGATATATCTATCTCTAAGGTACAACCTCGCTGCTTGACCATACAAAAAATCTACCCACAAAAAAATAGATGGGCACCTCGCCCTCACCTCCTGAATTAGTGACGTCCTGTCTACTAGATTGAAAGAATTTAAGAAATCCACTGTAAGCATGGCTAGAGATCCATCTTCATGTCGCTCACTCAACATCCTGTTTACACTATACAAAATTGCCTCCGTACCACCAGATATGCCTACCCCAAACTGATAATTGTTAAGGTAATTCATCATTTCTTTACCCACTTCTTTCATGGTGATCTTGGACACCAAATGCCTCTATATAGTCCCAACTGTGATAGGGCATATTCTATTATCGGGCTTTAGCAACGGCGTAAGAGGTGCCGAAGCTATAAACTCAGCTAAACTCAATGGACACCTCCCTCCTAGCCATAAGTTAACCACCAAAGTAATTACAAGTAGAAGATCTGTAGCCACAACAGACCCCTCGCCACACAGTGCATTCAAGATGTGTTGTGCTCTCAAGCCATCTCTACCACACGAAGTCCCATGGGAAACAATTTAACACACCCGAAAACAATGTCAACCTCTACCACGAGGGGAGCTTCAGAAAATATAGTACTTGGTTTGGAAGGAGATGGCTTGTACGGTTGTTTAGCCTCCAACGCCTTTATGGTATCTTCATTATAAGGAGCCACCCAGAGGAGCACAACACCTTCACAACTGTCGTGAAGTGCCTATCTGCAACCTTGCGAAGGCACTGTCTGATGTTTATATTCGTCTTAAAGCTTGATTTGCCCCACACGAAAATTTTTTAGGAACCAGCAAGTTCAACGGAGAACTTAGGAACACTCCGCTCTTTTGACTCCTCGGATGACCCGGACTCTGGCGCTATATGGAGCTAGTGCATTGTTTCTCTCCTCTTTAACCTCTAGAAATTCATAAGGAATTATTCTGAATAGTAATTTTTTTGAGAGAGAAGAGAAGTTTATTTAGGACCGCACTGTGTTCGACATCACAAAAGGCTATAAGAGCTTTTTGTTTATTGAACTTGAAAAAAGGTACAATCGATTTCTATTCGAGGAAATCTAAGTACAAAAATTTTGAAAAAGTGTGACGGTGGAGATCGAGCACTACAGCGGCTCCTTTACTCTGTTGACGATCTGACGACGACTTGGACTTACTTTGGCTTTTTGGTACCTTTGATGGAACTCTTGGGTTACCAATCAAGAGGATGTCGGCGTGGAAGACTTCGAAGCTCTGCCTTTTGCCTTCTGCTTCTTTCCTCTCTGTGTGTGTCCTCCTCCTCCTTTTGTTGAAACTCCTTCTATATATAGGGGAAAGGGGGGCACATATGCGATGTGCACTCAGATTTGAGATATGAAAGAATCTGCTGTTATTGTACGGTACGGACTTTTGCTGAGCTGACACGTAGTGGACGTCAAAATTCTCCTCTATCGAGATCTCGGGTGGTTATCAAAATAACCGAAGGAGGAGACACGTGGCGCGTGTCTATTGCTGGGAATACTCTATTTAGATGAAGCCGAGTAGATCTTAGATTTTATCTCAGAGTAGGATTCTGTTTGATCTTCAGGAGGCTATCGATTTAAACAAATTGACTTGATACGACCTTTATCAAAAGAGCAAACTTCGTCCTTATCTAAGTTTTAAGCCAATTGATAAGATATATGCACTTATCAATATGATCAACCTCTGTCCTATCTTTGAGAGTGGCAGTTCAAACAAACCAATTGGATGGGACCATGCAACCTGCGCCTCTAGTGAGGTCTTAGTGCTGTTGTGCTTCTGGTGCGACGAGTAGACTGTTCTCTTGGAGACAATTGAGCTTTTGTGCTTTCTGTCGACGAGTAGACTATGTTTCGAAGACGACGAAACCTCTGTGCGTTTGAGCGACGAGTAGGCTATGTTTCGAGTAGTAAAGTCACAGTGTTTTAGGACGACGAATAGGCTGTGCTTCAGGCTAACGAGGATAATGTGCTTTTGGAGCGGCAGGCGGACTTGTGTTTGATGCAATGGTGTTTCCCAAGCCTTTGATGAAGGGGGTTGAGCTTCTGGGTCGAAGCAGAGGTATACAACGTTGAAGCTAGAATGATGTGATGTTATCACCAGTCTACGCCTCCTGCTGGTACAGGATTGTAGCTGCACTTCTCGTTTGAAGAAGCTGTCTTTGAAGTATTCTTTAAGAGCAATTAATGACAGCTTTTTAAGGAACGACTCCCTCTTAATTGCCACTGTTACTTGGGGAATTTCAAGGGATCTTTTAATGGTCTAAGACTTAGTCGAATGAACTTATTTAATGAGGTTCATCGTGCTGAGTCCTAGGTTCATCCTATTAATGTCAAAATTTTGACCGATGGCCACGTGGCCTATGTCTTGGTCCACTTCCGCCCTATAAGGGGGAGTTTCTTCTGAAGAGTCACATCTTCCTCTTTTTGTTCTTCAACACTATGCTGGATCCAGACTTAGCTTCTAGCGGCCGTTGGCCTTGCCTAAGTCGGATTTTGGTTGAGGATCCCTTCATTCAAAGAAGCTGTGCCTTCGTAGAAGAACTGCTGATGATCTTCGGGATGTGCTGGAATGCTTCTTATGGGGAGTTCGAACCTTAGCGACATCTTGGTGGTCTTGGATGTCCTAACGATCGAGATCGATCTGGTTGCCAATATGAAGCACTGCAGATTGTGCTCTGCACTGCTCGTTGGCGGCTGCGCACTTTTGTTAGGCTGAAAGAGCCTCAGAAGCTAATGTGCTTTTGAAAAAGGCCTCCTGTCGTGCTGTGGACTGAATTCTCGTTCTGGCTAATAGCTACTTCAAGAAGAGCTGCGTGTCTGGGGGGGTGCTGTGGTGGCAGACTTTCATGGCGACTGTATTCACATCTTCTATCCATAGTCCCTCCTCTCATTATGATCACACTGTGCAGATAAATCCCAGTATAGATTCGTAGGAGTTTTTAGTTCAGCATATGTCATCACAGACTTTGTAACATATCCTTGTAATTAGGATGTCTTCTTTTATGTCATCGTGATGAATCTGTAATAGACTCTTGTAGCCATGATTTAATAAAAAGAACTTTTCTTGAATTTTTTATCTATTTTTTTATGAGTTTTTCTTTTCGGTGGCGCGCTTGACCTTCTGTGCTTCTGTGAAGCTGGGTTGGTAGCGAGAGCACCAACCTGCACCGTTCGTCATCTGCGCCTTTGTGAAGATGGATGGGTAGCGATAGTACCCACCTGCGCCTTATGTCACCCTGTATTTTTTTATGCTTCTACAAGACCCCCTTCAAAGCGTCCCGAACTTGAGTCAAGCTCGGGATACTTTAAAAAGAAGCATGGCACATGTTTTTTGTAGGCAAAATTCCCATCACGTCTGCTGCCAGGCTGACGTCATGCTTGGGCTTCAGTATTAAATACCTCAAGCCATCGCTTCCTTAAGTTTTGATCTTGACTTCGTATTTCTCGCAAACGTTTATCATGACCCTTTTCTGAACCCACGTCATTTTGAGGGTTTACGAAGCTTCTTGTCTTTTTTTGTTGACGTGGCAAGGCTCTGTGAGCACCTACTGGAGCGTGAGGGCTTCAGCTGGTATTGCTTGTCTTCATACGTATTATTTCTTCAGGAACTTTCCATTGATTGGCATCATGAGTAAGTCACCATTAGATTTGGCCAGTTGGTAAGCGTCGTTGGAATACACCGTCTCTATGACGAATAGTCCCTCCCACTTAGGTTCGAACTTCAATGCTGTTTTGTGAGTCATCACCATCGATCTTCGAAAGACGAGGTCGTCCACTTGGAATGTTCTTTCCCGGACCTTTTTGTTAAAGGCCCCAAAATACGAACTTGGTAAAGCTCGATCCTTTGCTGTGCTAGTAGGCATTTTTCGTCTAACGCCTCTAACTCTTGTAGCCGTTGACGCTGATTGTCTTCGTCAGTCAGCTGGTTGGTGATAGCTACCCGTAAGGACGGGATTTGGATATCCAGGGGGAGCACTACTTTGCTCCCAGAGACAAGGGAGAATGGAGTGCTGCCCGTGGATGTTCGAACGTTCGTACGGTAAGCCCATAGACATTCACCCAACCTCTCATTCCAATCGTGTTTGTTAGAAGAGACAACTTTCTTGAGCAATTTGACGATGGTTTTGTTGAATGCCTCGGCTAGTCCATTAGCCGCAGGGTTGTAAGCCGTTGACGCTACATTCTGTATCTGATTGTTGTCGCAGAATTAATAGAACGCATGGCTCACAGATTAGGGGCTATTGTCGTGGACAATCCTTCTAGGAACTCCGAAGCGGTAAATGACGTGGTGCTTGATAAAGTTGTTCATTTTGGAGGTTTTCACTTCTACTAGTGGTACCACTTTTGTCCATTTAGAGAAATAGTCAGTGATGGAGAGGATAAACCGGTGTCCTTAATTTGGAGAAGGACGGGCTGATCAGCCCGACGATGTCCATTCTCCATGCCTCAAATGGCCAAGCGACCATCGTGGGGTGTAGATATTTCGAAGGTCGGTGGATAAAGTCAGTGTGAAACTGACATGCTCGGCACTTTTTTTGTGTAATCTACGACATCTGCCATCATGGTGGGCCAATAATATCCCATACGGCATAACCGGTCTTGTAACTTAGGGCCGGGCTGATGGGCTCCGCAGTTTCCATCATGCGCCTCTCGGAGTGCCTCTTGCACTTGTGTTTAGGACAAATAATGCAGGAGGAGTCCATCGTATGAATGACGGTACAACATTTTGGTGGCCGTATCGTAGAAGAATCGGAGTGAGCGTCTCCTGACGGGGGCCGCTTCCTTTGGGTCTTGAGGCATGATTTTGTAGGCTGCGTAGTCTATGAATGAGAATCACCATTCTCGAATGTCAACATCAGTGTCTACTAGTACTGAGTAGCTTTGACATATACATAGAGCATTCTTCTGATAAACTAGCTCTCATCCCATTACTGTAATGGCATATTGGGATCCAACGGGGGCAGCCAGAGAAGCGGCGAGGCCGGCTAGTACATCGGACTCTAAGTTCTGTAGGCACGGCATATGTTTTATAAAGAATCCTATGAATGTATAGATGATATCGATCACTGCCTAGTGGTAGGGGATCAGGTCTTCATGTCAAACCTCATATTGCCCTCGAACCTCGCTGATGCTTAATTTCGAGTCTCCATAGGCCTCGATGTAGTCAACCTCCAGCTGTTTAGCGAGTAGAAGCCCAATGATGAGCGCGTTACACTCTGCAACATTGTTGGTGCATGAATCCATAAAAGAATATGCACGATTGATGACTAGGACATCGGGGGTGATGAGGACGATCCCAATTCCTGCGATCGCCCTTTGGTCCTATTCTTGAAGCACCATCGAAGAACGTGTGACAAACCGAGTTGTCTATGGCTGCAATCGACTCTAAAACTTCATTTGGGATATCGTCGTAGTTTCAACGTCTCTGGAATAGGGTGTGCTGCCAAAAAATCTGCCAGCACTTGGACTTTGACTGGCTTCTGTGGGACGAACACCATATCATAGGAAGTTAAAAGGATTGCCCACGTGGCTAATCAAGAGTTTAATGCCCCTGGCTTGGTCATGAGGACTCTGAGGGAATTAATTCTAGACACGATATGGATTGTCTATCCGGGCGAGAAACTCTTTCTCAACAGGATTATACCTATGCTCGGCTTCATTCATGGTTCTACTGAGATAGTAGATCGCCTGTTCGTAGCCTTTACTGCTCTTCTGGGCTAGCATGCCACCAAGAGAATGGTCCATAGCTCGAACATATAGTGGAAAAGGCTTTCCCACAACCGGTGCTACCAATACGGGAGGACTGGTGAGGTACTTTTTGATGTCGTCGAATGCGCATCAGCATTTTTTGGTCCATACAAAGGAGACCCCTTTCTTCATTAACTAGGTGAAGGGTTGACATTTTCCAAAACGATTCGCTATGAACCTTCTGATGTATGCCAGACATCCTTGCAGGCCTTGAAGCTCTCGGAGATTCCTTCGAGGAGCCATTTCCAGAATTGCCTTAGTCTTCTCCGGATCAATGTGAATCCCCTTTACTGTGATGATAAAGCCCAAAAACTTGCTGCAGAAAATGCCTATAAAGGACTTAGTTGGGTTCATCTTTAGTTGATGCGTTCGTATTAAATCGAACACGGTTCATAGATCATCCAAGTGGTTGGATTTGTCCTTGCTCTTAACAGTAATGCCATCAATGTAACACTCTACCGTTTTCCGAAGATGCTTGCAAAATATAGTGCTCATAGCCCACTTGTATGTTGCTCTCACATTCTTTAATCCAAAGGGCATTACTGTGTAACAGTAAACCCCTTTTGGAGTTTAGAATGTTGTATGCTTCTCGTCTTCAGGGAGCATCTTGATCTGGTTGTAGCCTGATAAACCATCCATAAAGGACATACGCTCAAAGCCACAGGTGTTGTCAATCATCACGTCGGTGATCGGGAGGAGAAACTCGTCCTTAGGACATGCTGATTGAGATCCCTGAAATCTATGCAGATCTGTATCTTCTCGTTCTTCTTAGTGACTGGGACAACGTTTGCCATCCAATCTGGATGTTGCTCTTCCCGAATTAAGTCGCTTTCAATGAGTTTGTCGACTTCTTCATTAGTAGCATCCATGATGTTGGGGCAAAACCGATGCTATTGTTGTTTGACAGGCTTAGTATCGGACGAGATGTTGAGGCAGTACATGGCGACTTGTGGATCTAAACCCGACATATTCCTGTAGCTCCAAGTGAAGACGTCAATGTATTCTCGGATAAGCTGTATCAGAGATTCATTGTCTTCTTCTCTCAGGCTTTTGCTAAAGAAGATGGGCTTAGAAGAGGCCTTATTTCCCAAGTCGACTTGGATGACTTCATCTTCTGTGGGGGATTCGCGTTGCCTGAAACACCATTCCCTTTGAGATACTAGGTGCTACACCCAAGGTTCATCTTTAAAGTATTCGAACATCTGGTCTTTGTCCTCGATCGAAGGATTTATGGAGATCATGTTGGCGGCAACATCTTTTTGAAGACCTAACCGGTACTGGTGTCAGAGTCCCAGGTTGAGGAGTCAGAATAGTGTGAATGTATCATGACTTTCATCTCTGAGTCTTCTAAAGTTGAAGTGGTGGAACAAAACCCAACCCCCGACGAGTACGCTAGTAATAATTTTAAGCCTTTTCTTTTGGAGCTCGAATTCGTAAGGGAAGGCGCCAACCTTTACCAAAGTTGAGTCCTTTGTTGCTGTTCAAGTCATAACCTATCTTCTGGATGAGGTATTTGGCTTGAGTAGCATAACGGTAGAGTTGCATCTTGACGTTGTCGGGTTATGGTTCTCCTGGAGTTATTCGCTGAAGATGCTTCAATCGACCAAAGATGATGGGTACCACCTCGTTCTTCCTTGATGGAACTAGGAAGTAAGAGCCCTGGGAAGGGACAACTCGGCTCGTAAGGTTGGCGGTTGTCATTTGTGTTTGTAGCATACATAGAGAGTTGTCTAAGAAATATCTAGTGTTCAAACATGCACAAGAGTAATTTGAAGACAACTTTCTATTAGTAAAATAAAAATTTTATCCCGAGGGATTACATCATCTAAAGTGTGCACTTCGGTGTCGGCGCAGACGTAGTCTTCTAGCTCCTTATTGGTGAGGACTAGGGCTATCGAAGGATGAGAGGGAGGATGCTTCCCCTTTTGCTTGACCACCAAGGGGGCTTTGGGGACCTCCGGGGACCTCCGGGGTAGTCTTATTCGTATAGGCTCCTGGCCATCATCTAACATCACCGAGGGCTAAGATGGCGCTTTGTCTCGGAGTTTGACGACGAGGGGCTTTGATACCTTGGGGGTTTTTCTTTCAGTCCAACCTTTAGTGGTTCTTCAGTAACCGCTATACTTTCTGAGGCCGTCTCTTCCTCATCGTCGGCATCATTGCTCTCATCATTCCAGGGGACTGACTTATACAGATCAGCATTTATACAGTAGGCTTCAAGTCCCCGGTATGGGTCAATGTCAGCAAATTCGGTCTTAATAGTCCCGTTGCTGGCTACGTACTTCATGCATTGATGGAGGGTGGAAGGAACAATCATGTACTCATGAATCCATGGTCGTCCCAACAGTATTTTGTATTTTATGTCAGCAGCGATGACATAGCAAGCCACTTCAGTGTGGAGGTCGCCTATTTGGCACTTCAAGCAAATTTTGTCCAGGATCTCGCTCTTCCCTGCATTGAAGCCGCTGATTGTTGTGTTCGATACAGTTAGCCGATGCATCAAAATCCCTAGAGTTTGGAGCAAACTCCTTGGGATGATGCTGACAGAGGAGCCTGAGTCGATGTGGATGCAATCGACTTTAATGGCACCGACATACCCTGTATAGTTCAGAGGCCTATTATGTCGGTTATTCTTCAGCAGCATGTCTTGTTGGGTGAAAGTGATACTGGGGATCACTTTAACCATAATGTGACAATGTGGGCAGGCCGCAGGGTCTTCCTTGGGTGGTCGTACCTGAGTGAGAAAGGACTCAGCGTTCTGCAAGGCTTCGCTGAGCACATCTCGGGTCTCTTTGAAGAGACAGAGGATCTCGAAGAGTGACAATCTAGCCGGGGTATTGGCAAGCTGCGCTAGTATGTCGAAGTTGTAGGGTTTGATAGGCCCTACTGTCGAGTCTTTCCTCAGAGGTTTTTCGAAGCGAACCTCCTTTTGCTTCTACATATCTACAACAGGAGTCTGAGACGGGCCTGTTTCTGATGTATCAGGAGCAGGGGATATAGTTGGTGGAGGTGCTGTCTCCTCTGGAGCTTGGTTCTCCTCTTGCTGCTGTGTCGAGCGAGTGGTCACCAGGGTGTCATCGGTCGATACCAAGACCATACAACATGTCCTGACCTTCTTTCCTTTGACAGAGGGGATTTTAGGTGCCATTTTGTCGGGAGTAAGGTTGGGGTGGACCCACATGACCTCACCTCATGGTGTGGAGAACGAGATGAGCCCTTGAGCGTAGTCACACGCTGGTGGAATATTAACTACTTCTATTGTCGCCCTTGGGATTGGGGTGACCCCGTCCTATGCCTCCGTGGTTGGAAAACTTCCAAACTGGAGAGTGGCCATGTTGGCCATGACAGTCTTTTCTTTATTGTCATGTGATATAACTTTGGCATCGATGAGGAACTGAATCTGTCTTTTCAATACGTAGCAATCTCGTATCGAATGGTGGATATACTAATGATAATGGCAGTATTTAGGGTTGTCCACCTTCCCCACATCGTCGGGGTACTTTGGTGTTGGAAGAGACAGCTTGCCACTTTTTGTTAGCATGTCGAAGAGTTCTAGCGTATCCTCGTCATTGAAGAAGTAAGTCTCCCTCGGCTTCTATGATTCTGCAGACTTGGGGTTCATGGTTACTGAACCTTTGGAGATGTTGATGATCATGACTTGTTTGCCTTTTTCGTCCTTCGGGTTGTTGCTAGATGAGCGTCTCCCCTTGCCTTCGAGAGAAGAAAAGTTTAATCCTAGGATCTGCGCATCTTGGGCTTTTCTTCGTCCCACATCCGCCTCTGTAATGAAAGCTGTCCACTCTGTGCACGGAGCACTATGCCATAATTTGATTGCAGGCAGCTTGTTATTGCGGCATGAGTCCATAAGCATGGGCTCGAGCATGCCAGACGGTAGCCTCAAAGCTGCCTGGTGGAAGCGCTCGATGTATGCGCGGACAAGCTCTCTGTAGACAACCTCCATGAGAGTTGACATCGTCATGTCCATCACTCCTTCATAGAATCGGTCGATGAAGAGAGTCTTCAGGTCCTAGAACGATGAAATTCAGTCATCCGGAAGACTACAGAACCACTCGTAGGCTACCCCCTGCAGGCCTCCTATAAATATGTTGGTGAGGAGGGCGTTGTTCTTTGGTAGGTGTCCTGTTACTAAGGAAAAGTATCTCAAGTATCGTCGGGGTGACTCCTTTCCATCGAAGGGCGTAAGCATCTGTGGATTATATTTGGGAGGGTAGACTACGTTGTCCCACTCAGCAGGATATGGCTGCCGAATCCCCATCTTTCAGAGTGCTGCTTGCTTCTCTTTGGCATCATAACGAGCATACAGTTCTTTGATGGCCTTTTGTATCTCGGTTGACATTACAGGTCCTGTGGTCGATGGAGTAGACAATGATTGTGCCGCTTGGTTGATGATGGGCATCTTACTAGATTAGTCATTAGCTGCCGGGTCAAGTGCAGGTGTGGAGGTAGTGGGGACCAAACTCCCCTTGAACTCCAGTACGATAGAAGACATGGATTTCATTGTATTATTTAACGTATCTAGGCTCGTCTCGAGAGCTTCGATACGTTTTAGCTGGCTAGGAGCTTTATTATTGTCCGCCTCATCGCCATCGGCCATAAATACGGACCTTGTGTGGGGATGGGTGGAAGGGACAATAGACCCTTTACTCTCTGGCTCACATGCCAACGCCTCGTCGCCTTGAGGATAGACTGGAAGGTTGGGGTCTTTCTCATACTCATTGCGGTTGCTACCCCTAGTCTGGTGGCTGGCTGCGCCTGTGGAGGCATCCGTATCATATGGTTCCGCTTCAGACTAGAATACGACAATGTCATGGATGGTGGGGGGTTGGCATCCCCCGACGTATGACGTGGTACCTAATAGAGATTTGAAATGCGTGCCTTGGAACACACCTGTGTTGGTTACCTTCGCCTTGCTACTCTGGGGCCGCTTCTTAGGCTTGGTGGCCGAGATAGGAGGATTCTTGGACGACTTTTTGAGGGATTGAGAACCCTCTGCTGCATTGCACGTAGCGACACGGAATTCATCTTCCTCTGCGCTTGCCGACCCTTGTCGAACCTCTGACATTTGGTTGACGCTGGCTGTAGTCTTTGGAAGACGGAATGCCTCCTCGACGACACGGTGGCTGCCTGTTGTCTGCAACAGTTGATGGCAATCTGGGTACCAGAATGCCTTGATTTAGGCGTGCTCTGTGCCGCAGATTCCTCTTCTGCCTTACGCTTGTGTGAAAGCGTTAAGTCCTCCAACTCTATACCCTTGTTGTACATGTAGGGAAGCTGTGCGCAGGTACAATCAGAGAGGGTCTGGCGATGCAGACTCCTATCATATTTACAGGAACGCTGCTTGTATGAGTCATTCTCCATGGGATGTACCCCTGGCTTGCATCACGTACATGAGTGCTTAAGCAACAGAGGGGTTTAACTAGTCGAGGCATCGAAGCACGGGGACCAGTTTTATATAACTTCCATCGGTTGTGCGTGTGACTGTCAACGCAGGGCTTTGGTCGATCATTGGCATAGTATTTTGTTGCACGAGGCACGTTCTATCTTGGATTTCTTCCTACTACCCCCAGCGGGTGCATAGTATTCAGAATCTAATGAGGGCTCGCCCGATAGGAAGGCAATTTTGTCGAAGATAGATCTTCTTGCCGACAATATTTCTTTTATGAGGGGTTAAATCGCCGCGTGCTTCCTTCGGCGTTGTGCCCTTGTCAGGCCCGCCATAGGGGCAATGTCTTCCTTGTCGCATTTTCCCAAAGTGGGAATCGAGTGAGGTGGAATGGCCGCAGTAGCCGAAATCGTCTCCGGGGCTTCAGTGTTTAGAGGGTTCTGGATCGCAGTCCCCTCTGTCGTGCTGCTCGTCGCAGCCGCCTTGGATACCCAGACACATCAAGTCTTCTTCGATTTTATGAACCGCTTCGAAGGACTCGACTTCTCTTCAGAAATGAGATCTTTAAAAGCTTATTGGTCGAAGCATACGACCATTATCTTTTGGAAAGATCCTAACAAGTTGTCGTCAGATTGCGTCACCACTTTCTCGTTAGAGGAGAAGGTCGTCCCCAGCAGAGTCGCTATTTTATTTGACATCACAAAAGGTTATACGAATTTTTTGTTTATTGAACTTAAAAAAGGTACAATCGATTTCTAGGAGAGGAAATCTAAGTACAAGAATTCTAGGAAAGCATGACGGTGGAGATCGAGCACTGCAGTGGCTTCTTTACTCCGTTGATGATCTAACGACGAGTTGGACTTGCTTTGGCTTTATGGTACCTTTGATGGAACTTTAGGGTTACCGATCAAGGGGATGCCGGAGTTAAAGACTTCAAAGCTCAACCTTTTGCCTTCTACTTCTTTCCTCTCTGTGTGTGTCATCCTCCTCCTTTTGTTGAAAGGAAAACTCCTTCTATTTACAGAAAAAAGGGGGCACATACACGATGTGCACTTGAATTTGAGATATGAAGGAATTTACTATCATTGTACGGTACATGCTTCTGTTGAGCTGACACGTGGTGGATGTCAAAATTCCTCTCTATCGAGATCTCAGTGGTTATCAAAATAACCAAAGGAGGAGACACGTGGCGCGTGTCTATTGCTGGGAATCCTCTATTTAGATGAAGTCGAGTAGATCTTGGATTTCATCTCAGAGTAGGATTCTATTTGATCTTCAGGAGGCCATTGGTTTAAACAAACCGACATGATACAACCTTTATCAAAAGAGTAAACTTTGTCCTTATCTGAGCTTTAAACCAATTGTTACGATATTTGGACTTATCAATATGATCAACCTTTGTCCAATCTTTGAGAGTGGCGGTTTAAAAAAACTAATTGGGTGGGGCCAAACAACCTGTACCTCTAGCAAGGTCTTAGTGCTGATGTACTTCTGGTACGATGAGTAGAATGTTCTCCTGGAGACAACCGAGCCTCTGCGCTTTCAGGCGACGAGTGGACTACATATCGAAGATGATAGAACCTTTGTGCATTTGAGCGATAAGTAGGCTGTGTTTCGAGTAGTAAAGTCACTGTGCTTTAGGGTGACGAGTAGGTTGTGCTTCAGGCTAACGAGGTTACTATACTTTTGGAGTGGCAGGCGGACTTGTGTTGGATGCAATGGTGTTTCCCAAGTCTTTGATGAAGGGGGTTGAGCTTCTGGGTCAAAGCAGAGGTCTGCACCATTGAAGCTGGGATGATGTGAAGTCATCACCAGTCTGTGCTTCCTACTAGCACAGGATTGTAGCTGCGCTTCTAGTTTGAAGAAGCTGGCTTTGAAGTCTTCTTTAAGACAATTAATGACATCATTTTAAGTAACGACTCCCTTTTAACTGCCACCGTTACTTAGAGAATGTCAAGGGATCTTTTAATGGTCTAAGACTTAGTCAAATGAACCTATTTAATGAGGTTCATCATGATGAGTCCTAGGTTCATCCCATTAATATGGGAATTTTGACCGACGGCCACGTGGCCTATGTCTTGGACCACTCCCGCCCTATATAAAGGGGGAGTTTCTTCTGAAGAGTCATGTCTTCCTCTTTTTATCCTTCAACACCATGCTAGATCCATACTTAGCTTCGAGCGGCCATTGGCCTTACCTAAGTCGGATTTTGGTTGAGGATTGCTTCGTTAAAAGGAGCTGTGCCTTCGTTGAAGAACTGTTGATGTTCTTCGGGATGTAATAGAACGCTTTTTATGGGGAGTTCAAACCTGGGCGACATCATAGAGGTCTTGGAGGTCCTGACGATCGAGTTCGATCTGGTTGCCAACATATAGCACCGCATGTTGTGCTCTGCCATGTTCATTCACGACTTTGCGCTTTTGTTTGGCTGGAAGAGCCTCAGAAGCAGATTCGCTTTAGAAAAAGGCCTCCTGTCGTGCTGTGGACTAAATTCTCGCTCGGACAAATAGCTGCTTCAGGAAGAGCTACGTGTCTGAGGGGTGGTGCTGTGGTAGCAGACTTTGATGGCGACTGTATTCACATCTTTTATCCACAGTCCCTCCTCGCAAGACGATCACACTGTGAAGATGAACCCCAACGTAGATCTGTAGGAGTTTTTAGTTCAACATATGTAATCACAAAGATTTTGTAACAGATCATTGTAATTAGGAAGTCTTCTTTTATGTAATTGTGACGAATCTGTAATAGACTCTTGTAGCCATGATTTAATAAAAAGAACTTTCCTTGAACTTTTCATCTATTTTTTGTGAGTTTGTCTTTTCTGTTGGCGTGCTTGACCACCTGCGCTTCTGTGAAGCTGGGTTGCTAGTGAGAGCACCAAACTTCGACGTTCGTCATCTGCGCCTTTATGAAGATGGATGGGTAGAGAGAGTACCCACCTGCGCCTTGTGTCACCCTGCACCTTTTTATGCTTCTATAACTATAACCGCCTACTTAGCAAAATTTTCAGGACGTGAGAAAAAATTGCTCATAACGTTCTGTAATCGCTCAAATCGTGCACAAATCTGAATTGAGCAAATTGGCGCACAGCGTACACCAATAGTGCACCTGCGCCAATCGTGCCACCTGTGCTCGCGTGTACTTGTGCAATACGCACAACACGTACATCGTGCATAAACTGTGTGCCAACTGCAGTACCAACTGCTGCATCATATGACAGCACCATCTGGCCGCACTAACTAGCGCACTATTTGGCCATACGATCAGGCTGTACCATCTGGATATGCCAACTGGCGCGCCATCTGGTCCTGTGAACAGGCGACAGGAACTAGCATGCGAACGACTGTGCAAGAGGCTTGCACAATGAGCATAACGTAAGAGTACTATGCGCCTAGCGACGTTGCTGACGTGCTAAGTGCAAAGTGTGCCAATAAAATGCTACATTAATGCTCATGAGCCCGAGTCCGAGTCGCTAAGCCCCTACGGGTCTTAGCTCCAATGGAAATTAATTCCAAGAGCAAACAGCATTAATGCTTTACCATGGAGTCTTAACCTTACCTTCTAGTAAAATCACCCACATGGTTCCCTCTTAGGGTTACCACCCCATGTGCATATTTTAACAACACACTAAGTATATATTGAGATACACTTCATGGTACTTTTCCAATGTGGGACTAAATAATACTAGACATGTATTGAGAGCAAGCTCTCTCTACATGTCAATAGAAAAGCTCTAACAATCCTCCCACATATCTCGATGTACGGAT
Organism: Iris pallida; assembly: GCA_029216955.1. Taxonomy (NCBI): domain Eukaryota; kingdom Viridiplantae; phylum Streptophyta; class Magnoliopsida; order Asparagales; family Iridaceae; genus Iris; species Iris pallida. Next base: position 307,826 of record JANAVB010037019.1, read on the forward strand.
TTGAGTGTTCCCTACTGTAACTGTCTATCATGTATTAGGAGAAATGTCGCTGATGATTTGAATCTTCCTGCATAGGTCAAACAACAGACTATAATACAAGAATAGTCTAAGCCTTAAATTCTGCATCATAGCTGTAATTCTTCCCACTCACATAATATAGTTACATGTGATTTTGGCTGTACATTAAAGGCCTTGTGCCAGCCTGGTTTCAATGTATAATTTTAGGCATCTACAAGTTTACCCTCAAGAGACGGCATGTTATCTATGTCCATACACTATAGGTGACTTCTTTATTAAAGAGATATGGCATGAAGCCTTGTGCTTCCCTTGCGGTGCTATGCCGCTATGACATGGCCTAAAGCCAAGGCATTACCCATACCCGGGAACCTCATCGTAGTATCATACTACTATAGCATGAGGTCACAAGCCTCTTTGTAGTCCCAAACTACTGAGCATGAAGCCTTAGGCTTCCTTACTGTGTTACGTCGTAATGACATAGCTTGGAAGGCCGAGGCTTTACCCCTATCTGGGTACCTCATCATGGTACCGTACCACTATAACATGAGGACATCATCTCCATCGTGGTGTTGTCTACAACTCTTTAATTTCATCATACAACATTAGGCTACCTGCCTATTTGCGGTGCTACGTCGCTATGATTTGGCTTGCAAAGCCGAGGCATTACCCCTACCTGGGAACCTCATGGTGGAGTCACCCCACTGTAGCATGAAGTTACACTCCTTGTAGTGTTGTGCTACCATGCTTCCTGTAAAGCACACTAGAAATTTACTCTGCCTGAGAACTCATTAAGGCGTTTAAGCCATCTTCATCACAGGATCCGTTTTTCGTTGAAAACATATAGTAGACAACTATGGTTGTAGGTTCGTAACATTTTCCAATAAGTGGTCCTCCCTTGAACCAAAAGCTAGATATCTAGTAGATTTCTCTTCGAACTAATAGCATAAAACTTGATAGTAGGATTGCAATAGCATAATATCAGAATGCCTTCAAGCCCATTTTACAAGCTATGTCATCGACCATCTGGTGCTTGAGGCCCTTCGTGAACGAATCTGTCAGGTTCTCCTGACTCTGAACATCAATCACTGCAATGACACCTCTCTTGATGAGATTGTGCACCGTCCTATGCTTTAACCGCAAAGTTCTCTTCTTTCCGTTGAAGAGATCATTTGATGCCACCGCCGTAGTCGCCTGGTTGTCGCAGTTTAAAATCGTCGATATTTGCGCCCCAACCACTGAAAGATCATACATGAGTGCCCGAAGCCATTCTTCTTCCTCCATTGCGGTATCAAGTGCAAAGAACTCAGATTTTTTGGAGAAACGAGAGAGCATAATCTGTTTCATCGACTTCCACGATATAGCAGCTCCATCCATTATAAAAATGAATCCACCTGTGGACCTCTTGCTTTCCAACTTTGAGCACTAGCTGGCATCACTGAAGCCTTCTACTATCAGCGGATCTCCACTATAGTATAGTACATATGTCTGAGTCTTCTTCAGATATCTCATTACCTGTTTCATAGCTTTCCAATGCTCAATGCCTCAGTTGCTCGTGAAACGACTCAACATTCCCGCGACGAAAGCTATGTCAGGCCTTGTGGCAGTAGTAGCATACATCAAAACCCTGATGATGCTTGCATACTCCAGCTGCCTGACACATTCCTTCGAGTTAGGCTTCAGCCTCAGATTACACCTGTTAGGCATATCGATCACTGGAAGATCCTGATACCCATAGTATGTGATCATCTTCTCAATATAATGAGACTATGACTTCGCTATTCCAGTGTCTGTTTCGATGATCTTGATCCCTAAGATCACATTAGCTTCCCCCAAGTTCTTCATACTGAACTTAGTCGAGATGAACTTCTTTACCTCCATGACACAGCCCATATTCGTACCTAGGATCAGCATGTCGTCCACATACAGACAAACGATTATACCTCTTCCATCAGTAAACTTTGTATAAAAACACTTGTCCGTCTCCCTGACCCTGTAGCCATTTGACCTTATAACTTTGTCAAACTTCTCATGCCATATCTGGGGAGCCTGTTTAAGACCGTATAGGAATTTTACCAACTTGCAGACTTTGTCTTCAACACCCTTGACGACAAATCCCTCTGGCTGTTGCATGTAAATATTTTCTTTCAGCTTGCCGTTTAGAAAAGCCATTTTTTACATCCATCTGATGTATAACCAACTTATGTATTGTTGCGAGAGTAATCAACATTCTGATGGCGGTCATCCGGCCTACTGGAATATTTGCATCATAGTAGTCGATCCCCTGCTTCTAAGAAAATGCCTTAGCTACTAGCCTAGCCTTAAATTTATAAATAGTTCCATCTGCTTTCATCTTCTTCTTGAAGATCTATTTGCATCTGATGAGTTTTGCTCCTTCAGGAAGATTAACCACACCCAAATGTTATTTGAGGTGATTGAATCAATTTCATTGTCTATCGTCTCCTTCCAGAAAACAACGTCTCTAGTCTTTATCGCCTCATCATAGCTCAGCTAAGCGAGTGAGGAGGCCGAAGGACTTTGGAAATGACTTTGTCACCTATCATGTGGAAGACGATCTGCTCAGCGAGCTCTTGTTCAACAGTTGTTTCGACAACACAACTTCTTCTCGGACTACGTTCTCATTAGAAACTTCAATTTCCTACGCACCCTCATTATTCTCCAGAATATCCGTTAGAACAATATTCTTGTGCCTTGCAAACTTATCTTCAAAATATTCTGCGTTACGAGATTCAATGATATCATTTGATTCAATATCAAGAAATCTCTGAGCATCACTCTTCTCGTCATAACCCAAGAAGATCGTCTTCGTAGTCCTTATCTCGAGCTTCTGAATCTTCAAATCTGGGAGCTTCATATATGCCAGACATCGCCACACTCGAATGGCATTCAAGTTAGGTCCGACTTTGAACCAAAGTTCATGTGGAGTGACATCTGAAGTTGCATGCAGCACTCTATTCAGAATAAAAGTAGTTGTCAATGCAGCTTCTCCCTAGTAGCATTTTGGAAGACCCCAGTTAACATCATTGAGTTTATCATTTCTATTCTGCTACTCCATTAGATTGAGGAGAGTATGGAGCAGTAGTCTCGTTGATAATTCCATGTTCTTTGTAAAACGATACAAATTCATAAGATCGATACTCTCCACCACGATCACTTCTTATTCTCTTGAGTTGTTGTCCAGTTTGTCGTTCAGCCTCGGCCCTTAACTCTTTGAACTTCTCAAATGCTTCTTCTTTAGCCTTCAGCAATTAAACGAATGCGTACTTTAAGAAGTCGTTAATAAAGGTTATGAAATACTTCATCTCGACTTTTGTAGAGAATTGCTTGAAGTCAGAAATATCGGAGTGTACGAACTCCAGAAAATCTGTGCTTCGATTAACTCGAGGAAAGGGTTTTCTTGTGATTGTTGTTTGAGCAAAAACTTCACATTTCTCTAACTTACCCCCACACTTGGAGACAAGTCCTAGACTAGACATTCTGTTTATTCTTTTACAATGAACATGTCCTAGTCTTTTATGCCACAAGTCAAGAGTATAAGCAGAATGAGCGATTGCATTAATAACATTGGACTGATTTACAAGCTGGATTTTAAATATTCCTTTGGTATAAAATACTTTTCCAAAGTATTTTTTCCTTTATGGACATCACCATCTGGCCAGCATTGATGTCCATCCTTAGGCTTGTATTACAGAGTAGGCCTCCAGAGATCAAGTTCTTTGCGATAACAGGTACATGCTTCACACATTGAAGCATCAGAGACTTGCCTGAAGTCAGTTTCAACACCACCGTCCCGTTCCCTTGTACTTCAGCTTATGTCTAGTTCGCCACCAAAACAACTTCAGAAGTTGGTATGTATGTGGTGAACCATTCCTTGCTTGAGCAGACATGGCAGGTGGCACTAGTATCTACCTACCAGTCAGAGTTAGCCCCCACCGCAGTGACCTGAGCAATCATTGTAATAATGTCATTGATCATTGCAACCTTACTAGGTTCATCTTGTTCTGATTGCTTGGGCTTAGATTTTCATTCACTCTTGAAGTGGCCCTTCTTGCCACACTTAAAACAAGCCAAATGGGACTTTGGCTTCTGTTGTTTGAAAGAAGTTCCTTTCACTTTCAAATTATTGGAGTCCTTTTTCTTGCTGTGGAAAGCCACCTGCTTTCCCTTAGATCCCTTTGTGTGAACCAAATTGGCGTTAGCCATCTATTTGGACAGAGTATCCATCTTCAGTTTGTTTGCCATTAAAATCTTTGAGTTGAAATTGTCACTACCACATTTCTAGTATGAGGGTATTTTTGTCATTTTTGAGGTAATTTAAATTTATTAGAATTTATTTGAATTTATGGGAATTTTTAGGAATTATTTTGGAATTGTTTGAACTAGATTGATTTTGACTAGTTTTGACCCTTGTAGGCCAACCTAGAAGCTAACCCTAGTTAGTATGGGCTTGGTTAGGTTATATGACTCTAGTCTAACCTAAGCTAATCCTTGGTTTGGTCATTAGACTCTAATTAGCAATAGGAATTAGAAAGTAATAAGTCATGGCTTATGATTTAGAACCTTTATTAAATCATTTTAACTCATAGCTTTGTAGTTTGGCCCAAAGCCCAAAATAGCAAAACCCTAAGCCCTAGACTAAGTGGCCGGCCACCACCCGTATCCACATTGGGAACATCACCCTATAAATACTCTCCTAATTTTTAGGGTTGCCTCTTTCTTAGGAAAGCTCAAAGTTTAAGGAAAGGTTTGTTCCTACTTCTTTTAATCCCTAGATTCCCATTCCATTTCCTTTTTTATTCAAATATCTTCAATTAGGTTCTAATATACCTATTCTTGCTGATTTTGAAGTTTCAGTTCAGTTTGTGGTGATTTGATTGGATTGGGACATCAAGGAGAAGAGCTCTAGAAAGGGGGTTTTTATAGGAAGTTCAAGTATAGGTAACTTCCTCATTTCTCCATGAAATTCTAATTTCTTTACATATTTAGGAAGCCCTAGGAGTCCCATAAGTGTCTGCATTTGTTTCGTGTCGAGTCCCATAAGTTTCGTGTCCGTTTGGACACGTATCAGAGGTTGTCCCTAGGTGTTTGTCAAAATGCCTCAAAGGGCATTTTGATTTCTTTTTAGCAATGTTTTTAAATAGAAATTTAGGTTTTAATATTGCTTATGGATTTCTGACATCTGTGGTGAATTTTTGTGTCGGGTTGTGTCGATTTCGACGCGTGGACACGCGCTGTTGACACGCGCGCGCGCTCGGGTTCTGTCCCCTGCTACTTGGGGGTTCCCCAGGACACAACACGTGATGGGTTGACACGAAATTTTGTGGGATCAATGGGGCATGTTCCGTCACCATGCTCCCCAAATTTCTTTGGGTCTCATGCATTGATTAGGAAGTTATTCGTCGTGCACGGGGCTTACACTGACACTGTGCACTGTTTTCTTCACTCACTAATACGGCTCTAATTCTCAGACACGGCTACACGAGGACACGATGCAGTCACTTAGACACGAGTATCTAGACCTAGCCTAGGTGGGGACACGACCACGAGGCCTAGTTTGGCCTGTGTCGTGTGCACGACACGAGTACACGACACGAGTGCACGTGTACACGAGACAGTGCACTAGACAGTGCACTGTTGAACCCGAATTGAGTTTTCCTTTGTTTGGACACGTTTGTGTCCTCGTGTTTGAACACAATTACACTGTTGGACATGTACACAACCTGTAGTTATGTTACCAACATTTTAAATCACATTTTATAGGTATTTTCATTAATTGTTTGTCATTTTTCCAAATTTCTGAAACATGTATTTCCTGTCAGATTTCCAGTTTCAAAAATGAACTTTGCCATCATTTTTTTACCATCTAATGCTGTTAAATGTTGGGTTATAGTTCCTAGATTTGTTCTCCTATACTTGAACTACATGTGTGTCGAATTTGGGATTTAATTGATGTGTTTGGCTCATAAAAAACTGAGTTTAAGCCTAGGCCATTAAACTGGAATATTGTGTACTATTTTTAAACTAATTTTTTTGAAGTTCTATTGAACCATGAAATATTTCCTATGTTGTATGAAAACCTGGGAATGTTATGGATGAAAACTGAAATCTGGGATTAGCTTTATGGTTGAAATATGAGATTAGTATGGGCTGAACTGAGTATTGGTTTCCAGTTTTGGTTGTGTATTGGTTGGGTGTGATTTTGATTCCTAAAACAGATTTTTGTGTTTTCAAGTGTCTTGAACTCTATTTTCCTGCAAATAGAACACTGCCACTGTTTCAGAATTTCATTACACATAGCACCCTCACAGTTCACTCTTGTGTTTCAGAATTTCATTACACATAGCACCCTCACAGTTCACTCTTGTGCTCATTTTATACACACACACTCACACACTTTTACACACATTCACATACCTATCTTTTCCCCTTTACTGTCGTGTTTCAGTCCACCCTTTTCTTCCCATACACACACTTTTATTTGACACATGATCACACATGTCTACTATCACTCACCCTACACACACACAGCTACACACCTAATCACCTCACTGTTTTCCATGTTTCAGTTTCACACCACACACACCCTCATGTCTTCTCCCTCTCTCTATTTCCTATTCTTCCTAAATGGTAGGTTGATGTATATTTATGTATGCAATATATTTATATGTAGTGTATACCTATATGCATATATGTTGAGCCTAATATATATATATATATATATATATATATATATATATATATATATATATATATATATATTTTCTATATATTTATATGTAGTGTATACATATTTATATGTAGTGTATACCTATATGCATATATATATATATATATATATATATATATATATATATATATATATATATATATATATATATATATATATATATATATTTTTTTTTTATATATATATATATATATATATATATATATATATATATATATATATATATATTTTTATTTTTTATTTTTTATTTTTATATATATATATATATATATATATATATATATATATATATATATATATATATATATATATATATATATATATATGTATTATAACCTAAAATGTAGTATATGATTTTCATACATATCTATGAAGTGTGTTTGTGCCTATACCTATGTATAGGTATATGGGTAACCTAAAGCTAGTGTATTTATATGTTGTGTTAGCTAGCATATAACTTGTGTAATTGGTCTAGATAGCCTAGTAGTGTTGTGTACTAGCTAGTGTAGGTTGAGTGACCTAGTATAGACTAATGTAGTCTAGATTGGACTAGATAGACTAGCTTGACCTAGTCTAGACTTGGTTGACCTAGTTTGACTGCTAGGGTTGACCAGAGTTGACCAAGAGTTGACTTTGGCCTAGATTGACCTAGAATCATGTAGAATGCATAGTAGGACTTCATTTTACCATTTTGGACTTGTTGTGACTTATGCTGTTCTGATTAGGAGCTAGACACCACTCCTCGGACAGTACTTTCATATTGGACACTCAGATACCAGGCGAGTACATTCTCTGATCATTTCATATCCTGCTTAGAATTATTTCCTGCATTAAATTACTTTACTTGTGCTGTCACGACATTATCACGGATTGGTACTATATGGATCTCTTCATGCGATGTTATCCCCCTCGGAAGCATCGGGTACATTGTGTCATGTGCATTTCACTTTCATCATGTACTCCTGTGCTTTCACCATATATGTACACTCTTGTGAATCATGTACTCTCATGTTCACAGAGCCCTCATGTATACTATCATGTGTACCCTTTCATGGGCCCCCATGTGATATCATGTATAATAATATAACCTGCTTAGATCCTTGTGTATTGATTGGGGAAAACGGGGGAGTGCTAGTAGTCATGTTTCCATAGTAGTGTAGATCATGTGAAACTCCTTAGTGTAGATCATGTACAAATCTGTTCTGTTCACATGTGCTATCCTGTACTCTGACTCACTAGCCACTGTTAGTTCCTTACTTATAGTAGATATTTCTATTACAGTTCTCTCTCTCTGTTTACATACTGTATTCTTCAGCACCTGTATCTTACTTTACTGTATGATTATATTTTCTAACCTGCTATGAACTGTTGAGATGTACTGTACTCGCTCCTGTCCTGACTGGACCTGTTGAAATATTATAGAGGACGAGGAGGAGGCCTGTCTGGATACTTACTACGGGGCAGCCTTAGATGACACTTGCGAGCTGGACCCTCAGGAGGACCCAGCTCTAGCTGAGGACATCACCCCCATTGCCTGGACAAGATTAGTTAGGCTTATCTTATTTTATGTAGTCTTGAGACATGTTTTAGCTAGACTTTATTCTGTTCTGAGTTGTATATATTATTTCATTCAGTATCTGAGACCATGTACTTCTGGATATTTGTTGGGATTATCTTAGATTACTTTATCATCTATTTGTTTCCTTGAGTTCTATTTCATATCGTGCTATCTCTTCCTTACTTGTGATTGAGTTTATTACTGCTATGTCACCCCCATTCGGGGAGTATAAACTGTTTAGAGATATATTGTTAGATGTATGTTGACCTAGGACAACGTTCTACCGTCGACACTGCGGCGTAGGCTGGACGTACCCACGTCCCGTGCCCTTACTCTAGGGTGCAGGTCGTGACACATTTTTAGTGGTGGCCCATGCAGGTCTAGACTAGAAGTGTAGTAGTATTCGAATTAGAGTATCACTACAGCATGCAGTAGGATATAGGACATTAATTTTAAGGTACTTAATCACTTTAGAAAAAAATTCTTTTATTGCCATCTAAATCCTTATTGTCAGCTGATCCTTTGAATTTTTTTTAACTGTCTGCCTTTGTTATTTTGCTTCTTTCTCAGAAATTGATACTCTTGTTGTCTATCTTCAGGATGGTAGAGACTCGATCGCAGCGTACCATTCATGGGGATGCTATGGAGGGGACTGCTACCTCCCAGCCAGTACAGCGAGGCCAGGGGACTGCAGCTCCTGCCACCTCTGTTCGTATTGAGATCTCGGCAAGTAGCAGCAGGGGGTATGCCTCCACCGACTCGGAGGCAGGACCTAGTCATCGTAGAGGAGCCCTTCCAGCAGCCGCCTCCGGGATACGTGGACGTAGCGCAGATGTTCGCGTACTTCCAACAGTTCATGGACCGACAGCAGGCTCGACAGGACAGAGGCATGGAGCTGGCCCTTACGACGGTTGCAGCTCGACCGGTGGTTCAGCAGCCGAGGACACCGGGGATCGAGCAGTTTCAGAAGATGAGCCCCAGAGACTTTCTGGGGACAGAGGGGATCCTATATGCCGATGAGTGGATCGAGCATATAGAGGAGATCTTCCGCTTGGCCAGGATACCAGCAGATCTTCAGATCGAGGCCGCAGCTAGCCGGATGCGAGATCTTGCTCGCACCTGGAATCAGTCAGACCCCAGGGTGGGGGTACCTGGGGAGACTTGGGAGCAGTTCAAGGGCTTCTTCAAGAAGAAGTTCTTTCCAGATTCAGCACTCATAGCCTTAGAGTCGCAGTTCGAGAGCCTAGTCCAGGGTAGCCTTTCAGTGGAGGAGTACGTCGGGGAGTTCGGCCGCCTCGGCAGGTTTGTAGAGGGCTTGAGCGAGACGACGAAGGCCCAGAGGTTCCATAAGGGTCTAGTCAAGGAGGTCAAGTCCTTGACCAAGGGCAACCGGGATGCTACGTTCGAGGAGATCTTGACGGGAGCCTTGCTAGCAGAGGATGACCTTGAGCTTAGGCTCAAGAGGGGGCGAGACCCAGTTAGAGGTAGCAGCAGCGGGGGCCAGGCCAAGAGGCCCCACTTTCAGCATCAGCAGCAGAGGCAGTTCCAGCCGTAGCCGATCCAGCAGAGGCCAGTTCACCAGCAGCAGTTTCTGTATCAGGCACGCAGGCAGCAGACAGTCAGTTGCACCTTCTGCAAGAAGCCAGGGCATGGATGGAACGAGTGCAGGAAGAGGCTCGGGAAGTGCCTTCTTTGCGGAGCGGCAGTTCACCAGCTGAGGGATTGTGCTAGGTCTGGGGGGATGAGCCGCTCAGGGAGGAGGAGCCCGGGCTCCAGTAGGCCAGCAGAGGGGACCAGCCCTGCAGACGCAGCAGCAGAGGTTCGTCCAGCACCAGCAGCAGGCCAGGGGAGGCCAGTAGGGGCGAGGATTCGCTATGGCAGGAGAGGATGCGGAGGCCATCGGAGAGCTGATTGTAGGTTCGATTCTTCTCGACTCCAGTCCAGCTTTTGCATTATTTGATTCCGGTGCTTCACATAGCTTCATATCAGTATCTTTGAGATTAGACACGGTATCATAGCTGAAATGTTGCCTAGGACTTACAAGAACACGACCGGGGGTGGCATTATCCTCGTGAGTGATGTTTGTAAGGGTCAGAGTAGTTTTGGGAGGCCGTGAGTTGGAGATGAGCCTGCTCATAATGCCATTACCGAACTACGATATAGTACTAGGCATGATTGGTTGAGCAGGCACCACACCAGCATTGATTGCAAAGGGGTAGAGTTCTCTTCAGAGCGTCGGGGAGCCAGAGTTCCATACTCCAGACGTCAGACAGAGTAGAGCAGCGGAGTCTTCTGTGGGTCTCGATCGAGGAGCAAACGATTCCACACCCCTTGATAGCAGATATATGGATGTTTTCCCAGAGGAGTTGCCGGGATTGCCACCAGACAGAGACATAGAGTTCTCGATAGACTTGGTTCCAAGAGCAGAGCCCATCTCTCAGTATGTCTATCGGGTGAACAACAGCGAGCTGGTGGAACTGAAGAAGCATGGATGAGCTACAGGACAAGGGCTTCATCCACTCGAGTTCGTCGCCATGGGGTGCACCAGTGTTGTTCGTGCCGAAGAAGGATGGGTCAGTACGCATGTGTATTGACTATAGGGCACTCAACAACCTCACGATCAAGAACAAATACCTACTGCCGCGGATCGACGATCTATTTGACCAGTTGAGCAGAGCTCGGGTATTTTCCAAGATTGATCTGAGGTCGGGATATCACCAGGTAAAGGTGAAGAGGGAGGATATTCCCAAGACCGCTTTCAGGATGCGGTACGGGCAGTTTGAGTTTTTGGTTATGCCGTTTGGGCTAACCAATACCAGCAGTGTTTATGAACCTTATGAACAAGGTGTTCCACCACTATCTGGATCAGTTCGTGGTGGTGTTCATTGACGACATCTTGGTAGATTCCAAGACTGAGAGGAGCACGAGGAGCATTTAAGGATCGTGCTAAAGACTCTCAGGAAGGAGCAGCTTTACAGAAAGCTCTCCAAGTGCGAGTTCTTCTTACCGGGTGGACTTCTTGGGCATGTGGTGACTGGAGATGGTATCTATTTGACCCCAAGAAGATTGTAGCAGTTGAGGCATGGGTAGCGCCGACTTCAGTTGCAGAGATCAGAAGTTTCCTGGGGCTGGCAGGATATTATCGGAGATTTGTGTAAGATTTCTCCTGAGTTGCAGAGCCGTTGACTCGGTTGACCCGGAAGGATGCTGAGTTCGTTTGGTCTGAGGAGTGTCAGGTTTTTGATGAGTTGAAGAAGCGGCTTACGACAGCTCCGATTCTGACATTGTCTTCAGGATCAGGTGGTTTCACTATTTATAGTGATGCTTCAGGGAAGGGGCTGAGTTACGTCTTGCAGCAGCATGGGAAGGTGATTGCCTATGTTTCTAGGCAATTGTATTCCCATGAGAAGAACTACCCTACCCACGACCTGGAGCTGACAGCAGTGATATTTGCTCTAAAGTTGTGGAAGCATTATCTGTATGGTAAGAGGGTAGAGATCTTCACATATCACAAGAGCTTAAAATATGTGTTTACTCGGAAGGAGTTGAACATGAGACACAGATGGCTAGAGTTGATGAAGGATTTTGACATCCTACTTCAGTATCACCCAGGGAAGGCCAACGTGGTTGCCGATGCCTTGAGTAGGTATCCAACAGCCATGTGTTTGACCATGGATCGACATTTGCTTGCAGACTTGGAGATCCTTGGGATTGAGGTGATCGTGCCCGGAGTGCAGATGCAGTTATGGGGAATGCAGATTCAGTCAGACTTGGTGGAGAGGATCAAGTCGGCACAGTTTGAGGACGTTGCTCTGCGGTGTCTCCGAGAGCAGGTTCGAGCGGGATTGCTGGAGGGCGTTTTCTCTTACAGAGGATGGTGCCTTGAGGCACGGTTCCAGGTTATGTGTGTCCAGCGGAGAGCTCATGGAGCAGATTATGCAGGAGGCCCACAGATCTCAGTACTCTATATACCCGGGTGCCAACAAGATGTACCAAGATCTGAGGGAGCATGTTTGGTGGTCAGGAATGAAACGGGAGGTGGCTCGCTTCGTGACTAGGTGCTTGGTCTGTCAGTAGGTCAAGGCAGAGAGACAAAGGCCCGATGGATTGTTGCAGCCGCCGCCCATTCCGAGTAGAAATATGAGCATATCACTATGGACTTCATTTCAGGATTACCGCGTACTCCAGGGGGAAAGACACGATTTGGGTCATCGTTGACAGGTTGACCAAATCGGCCCACTTCTTGCCATTCAAGGTGGGTACGCCTACAGAGAGACTGGCAGAGATGTATGCGGTAGATTGTCAGGATTCACGGGGTTTCGGTCGGCATCGTCTCAGATCGAGATCGTCATTTTACTTCCCATTTCTGGAGGAGTCTGCAGACCAGCTTGGGCACTCAGCTCAAGTTTAGTACTGCATACCACCTCCAGACGGACGGACAGTCAGAGCGGACTATTCAGACACTTGAGGATATGCTGCGGATGTGCGTCCTGGACTTTGGAGGTTCCTGGGAGGATCATATTCATTTGGTGGAGTTTGCTTACAACAACAGTTTCCAGGCCAGCATTGAGATGTCACCTTTCGAGGCTTTGTACGGGCGTAGGTGTCGTACACCCTTATCTTGGGATGATGTTGGTGAGCGAGCTTTACTGGGGCCAGAGATGGTTGTTGATACAGCCGAGAAGGTGAAGCTCATCAGGGACAGACTTCGTATGGCGCAGGACAGACATCGACACTGGACCGATAGCCACCGGAGGCCGTTGGAGTTTGAGGAACAAATTAGCGTAGGATTAGATTTAGGTTTGTTTGTTTGTGATTTTGATCATGTTTGTTTATTATAATTAATTGAGACCTTACTTGTGATTAGGTCGGAGACCAGGTTTTCTTGAGGATATCTTCGACTTGTGGTATGATACGTTTTGGTTGAGGCGGGAAGCTTAGCCCGCGCTTCATCGGCCCTTTCGTTATCAGCGGGAGAGTCGGTGACGTTGCATACAGGCTAGACCTGCCGCCTGTACTAGTGGGGGTCCACAACGTATTCCATGTATCACAGTTGAGACGGTACGTGGCTGACCCTAGCCATGTGCTCGATCATTCAGAAATTGAGGTTGGGCCTTCTCTAAGCTATCCAGAGCAGCCAGTGGAGATTCTAGATCGACGGGAGAAGGTTCTAAGGAACCAGGTGATACCTTTGGAACGCATCGCATGGAGGCATCATTCTCCAGGAGAGTCTACCTGGGAGCGGAGGATGAGATGCGCGAGCGCTACCCTTATCTTTTTGGACCGTAAGGTATACTTTATATCCTTCTCATCAGTTGTATTTCGCCTTTCAATTTCGAGGACGAAATTCTTTTAAGGAGGGTAGATTTGTCACTAAACATTTCTTGTGTGAGGGTATTTTTGTCATTTTTGGGGTAATTTAAATTTATTAGAATTTATGAGAATTTTTAGGAATTATTTTGGAATTGTTTGGACTAGATTGATTTTGACTAGTTTTCACCCTTGTAGGCCAACCTAGAAGCTAACCCTAGTTAGTATGGGCTTGGTTAGGTTATATGACTCTAGTCTAACCTAAGCTAATCCTTGGTTTGATCATTAGACTCTAATTAGCAATAGGAATTAGAAAGTCATAAGTCATGGCTTATGATTTAGAACCTTTATTAAATCATTTTAACTCATAGCCTTGTAGTTTGGCCCAAAGCCCAAAATAGCAAAACCCTAAGCCCTAGACTAAGTGGCCGGCCACCACCCCTATCCACATTGGGAACATCACCCTATAAATACTCTCCTAATTTTTACGGTTGCCTCTTTCTTAGGAAAGCTCAAAGTTTAAGGAAAGGTTTGTTCCTACTTCTTTTAATCCCTAGATTCCTATTCCATTTCCTTTTCATTCGAATCTCTTCCATTAGGTTCTAATATACCTATTCTTGCTGATTTGAAGTTTCAGTTCAGTTTGTGGTGATTTGATTGGATTGGGACATCAAGGAGAAGAGCTCTAGAAAGGGGGGTTTTATGGAAAGTTCAAGTATAGGTAACTTCCTCATTTCTCCATGAAATTCCAATTCTTTACATATTTAGGAAGCCCTAGGAGTCCCCTAAAGTGTTTGTATTAGTTTCGTGTCGAGTTCCATAAGTTTCGTGTCCGTTTGGACACGTATCAGAGGTTGTCCCTAGGTGTTTGTCGAAATGCCTCAAAGGGCATTTTGATTTCTTTTTAGCAATGTTTTTAAATAGAAATTTAGGTTTTAATATTGCTTATGGATTTTTGACATCTGTGGTGGATTTTTGTTGGGTTGTGTCGGTTTCGATGCGTGGACACGTGCTGTTGATACGCGTGCGCGCTCATTTTCTGTCCCCTGCTACTCGTGGGTTCCCCAGGACACGACACGTGATGGGTTGACACAAAATTTTGTGGGATCAATGGGGCATGTTCTGTCACCATGCTCCCTAAATTTCTTTGGGTCTCGTGCATTGATTTGGAAGTTATTCGTCGTGCACGGGGCTTACACTTACACTGTGCACTGTTTTCTTCACTCACTGATACGGCTCTAATTCTCAGACACGACGACACGGGGACACGATGCAGTCACTTAGCACGAGCACCTAGACCTAGCCTAGGTGGGGACATGACTACGAGGCCTAGTTTGGCATGTGTCGTGTGCACGGCACGAGTGTACGTGTGCACGAGACAGTACACTAGACAGTGCACTGTTGAACCCAAATTGAGTTTTCCTTTGTTTGGAAACGTTTGTGTCCTCGTGTTTGGACACAATGACACTGTTGGACACGTACACAACCTGTAGTTATGTTACCAACCTTTTAAATCACATTTCAAAGGTATTTTCATTAATTGTTTGTCGTTTTTCCAAATTTTTGAAACATGTATTTCCTGTCAGATTTCCAGTTTCAAAAATGAACTTTGCCATCATTTTTTTTACCCATCTAATGCTGTTAAACGTTAGGTTATAGTTCCTAGATTTGTTCTCCTATACTTGAACTACATGTGTGTCGAATTTGGGATTTAATTGATGTGTTTGGCTCATGAAAAACTGAGTTTAAACCTAGGCCATTAAACTGGAATACTGTGTACTGTTTTTAGACTGATTTTTTTGAAGTTCTATTGAACCATGAAATATTTCCTATGTTGTATAAAAACCTGGGAATATTAGGGATGAAAACTGATATCTGGGATTAGCTTTATGGTTGAAATCTGAGATTAGTATGGGCTAAACTGAGTATTGGTTTCCAGTTTTGGTTGTGTATTGGTTGTGTGATTTTGATTCCTAAAACTGATTTTTGTGTTTCAAGTGTCTTGAACTCTATTTTCCTGCAAATAGAACACTTCCACTATTTCAGAATTTCATTACACATAGCACCCTCACAGTTCACTCTTGTGCTCATTTTATACACACACACTCACACACTTTTACACACATTCACATACCTATCTTTTCACCTTTACTGTCATGTTTCAGTCCACCTATTTCTTCCCACACACACACTTTTATTGACACATGATCACACATGTCTACTATCACTCACCCTACACACACACACAGCTACACACCTAATCACCTCACTATTTTCCGTGTTTCAGTTTTATACCACACACACCCTCATATCTTCTCTCTCTCTCTATTTCCTATTCTTCCTAAATGGGAGGTTGATGTGTATTTATGTATGCAATATATTTATATGTAGTGTATACCTATATGCATATATTTGAGCCTATATCTATATATATATATATATATATATATATATATATATATTATATATATTTTTTTTTCTTATATATAATATATATATATATATATATATATATATATATATATATGCTAGTTCCTAATGTATGTATTATAACCTAAAATGTAGTATATGATTTTCATACATCTATGAAGTGTGTTTGTGCCTATACCTATGTATAGGTATATGGGTAACCTAAAGCTAGTGTATTTATATGTTGTGTTAGCTAGCATATAACTTGTGTAATTGGTCTAGATAGCCTAGTAGTGTTGTGTACTAGCTAGTGTAGGTTGAGTGACCTAGTATAGACTAATGTAGTCTAGATTGGACTAGATAGACTAGCTTGCCCTAGTCTAGACTTGGTTGACCTAGTTTTACTTCTAGGGTTGACCAGAGTTGACCAAGAGTTAACTTTGGCCTAGATTGCCCTAGAATCATGTAGAATGCATAGTAGGACTTTATTTTACCATTTTGGACTTGTTGTGACTTGTGCTGTTCTGATTAGGAGCCAGACACAACTCCTAGGACAGTACTTTCATATTGGACACTCAGATACCAGGCGAGTACATTCTCTGATCATTTCATATCCTGCTTAGAATTATTTCCTGCATTAAATTACTTTACTTGTGCTGTCACGACATTATCACGGATTGGTAATATAGGATCTCTTCATGCGATGTTATCCCCCTCGGGAGCATCGGGTACATTATGTCATGTGCGTTTCACTTTCATCATGTACTCCTGTGCTTTCACCATACATGTACACTCTTGTGAATCATGTATTCTCATGTTCACAGAGCCCTCATGTATACTATCATGTGCACCTTTTCATGGGCCCCCATGTGATATCATGTATAATACATAACCTGCTCAGATCCTTGTGTATTGATTGGGGAAAATGGAGGAGTGCTAGTAGTCATGTGAATAATTCCATAGTAGTGTAGATTATGTGAAACTCCTTAGTGTAGATCATGTACAAATATGTTCTGTTCACATGTGCTATCCTGTACTCTGACTCACTAGCTACTGTTAGTTCCTTACTTATAGTAGATATTTCTATTACAGTTCTCTCTCTCTGTTTACATACTGTATTCTTCAGCACCTGTATCTTACTTTACTGCATGATTATATTTTCTAACCTGCTATGAACTGTTGAGATACTGTACCCGCTCCTGTCCTGACTGGACCTGTTGAAATATTATAGACGAGGAGGAGGCCTGTCTGGATACTTACTACGGGGCAGCCTTAGATGACACTTGCGAGATGGACCCTCAGGAGGACCCAGCTCTAGCTGAGGACATCACCCCCATTGCCTAAACTAGATTAGTTAGGCTTATCTTATTTTATGTAGTCTTGAGACATGTTTTAGCTAGACTTTATTCTGTTCTGAGTTGTATATATTATTTTATTCAGTATCTGAGACCATGTACTTCTGGCTTTGCTGGGATTATCTTAGACTACTTTATCATCTATTTGTTTCGTTGAGTTCTATTTCATATCGTGCTATCTCTTCCTTAGTTGTGATTGAGTTTATTACTGCTATGTCACCCCCATTCGGGGAGTATAAACTGTTTAGAGATATTTATTAGATGTATGTTGACCTAGGACATCGTTCTACCGTCGACACTGCGGCGTAGGCTGGATGTACCCACGTCTCGTGCCCTTACTCTAGGGTACGGGTTGTGACAGAAATTTCAATCACAAACAGAATAGTGTTATAATGTAGGACTTAGATATAGTCCGAGGAGTACACTTTTGTTTTTATCTGGGTTCTGTGTCGATGGAGCGAGTGGTAGTGCGTTGACTCCGTTGATGATCTGACGACGATTTTAGGTTCTCTGAAGGTCTGGGCTGCTCTGGATGCCGAAGCTTGCGGAGGGAAAGAAGACGTTGAGTGTCTCTTCCGATCTCTGTGAGCGGACGTGCGCCTTCTGTAACTCTGATGATCTTGTTATGTGTGTGTCTCTCCTCTGGAAGAAGGAATGATCCCTCTTTTTATAGGCAGCAGGTTGGGCTGCTCATGCACGCATATGTAGGATGTACCTACGCGTAGGAATGCCACGTGGTGATTGCTGTGGAGGGTGCATGGATGATGCGCCCTGATAAGTGGGATGAATCCTTCTTGCTGTAATCGTGGGCTGACACGTGGCACTAGGGAGGATTCTTCGGTTGCTGAGATCTTGGGTGGTTAGCACCCCTTCGTGGACTGAAACGAGTCAAAGGACACGTGGCTCATGCCTTTGGTTCAAAGATCTAGCATTTGGTAGAGAAGGATCTGATGAACTGTGCCTGGGATCCGGCGCATGAGGAGACTTTGGCTCGTAATCTTCAGGAGTCACGAACCAGTCTGGGCGCATGGCTTTTGAGGCGCATGTTTTGGTCACATGGCTGGATGGCGCATGCAGTGACTTAACTTCTGTGATCAGAAGTAAGTCAGAGGCACATGGCTTTTGAGGCACATGCAAATTTTTGGACGTATGGCTGCGGAGGCACATGCGAGTGGTTGGTCGGCCACATGGCTTGTAGCCGACAGAGGAAAGTAAAAATGATGCTGACGTCAACGGTGCTTTATTTTCTGTAAAAGCTGTTGCGTCTCTGTCATCGAGGCATGGCTGCTGTCGTCTCAGACTTCAGCATTTAATGCTCTTGACGGGTGATGAGCTTTTGAGTGGGCACATTGATCTGCGTTCCACTAGGCACATAGAGACGCGTGGGGCGCATCCGTGTGAGGCGCTTGGTACTGGTAGCGCATCTGTATGATACACGGTATCTGACCGACACATCTATTGCATGATGTATCATTATTGGTCTGGCTGTTGAGTTCTTCGAGTACTTTAAATAGCCGTTTTGACCTGGCTGAATTCGAGGGGATAGGTTCATCACCATGAATGCAAATTCATTGTACGAGATTCGGAGAGTCCGCCACTTGGCGCTTGGGTTTGATTTGCCCGGCCTATAATAGCAGCAAAAAGAGAGTTTGTTTCTCGTTCCCTTCCGTCTTCCCGAATGGAGATGAACTTCTTCGCTCGAGTACATTCCGTTGATAAGACGCTCCCGAGGGTGAAGATGCATCGAGTCGTCTTCGTACGCACTCGTGAAGGTGACTGTTACATCCAAAAGTCGGGATCGCGGGGTCCCGATGCAGGCCGAAGGTGCCTGTTGCATCCAAAGATCGGGACGTTCGAGTCCCGTCTTCGTTATGCTAGAATAGCCCCAGATCAGAATTGTCGTGCTTCCATCTTCCTCGAGCGTTGGAGAGCTCTTCCTCCTGCTAGAGTGGGTTGTTTGCCCACCCTTATTATGCTCAATAACTGCTTCATTACCCGAAGCACTTGATTGAGTCAAAGTAGAGCGCATATGCTGAGACTTCATGATGCGCCTGACTGAGATGCTGAAGAGATATGCCTGACTGAGATGCTGAAGAGATGTGCCTGACTGAGATGCCGAAGAGGTGGGCCTAGCTGAGACGCCGAAGAGATACGCCTAGCTGAGAAGCTGAAGAGATGCGCCTAGCTGAGACGCGCCTGGATGAAGCGTAGATTTAGGCTTTTTTGATTTCTTCTTCGTAAAAAAGTCTTCTATGTAAAAAGAGTCTTTAGTCATGTAACAGACATTTATGAAATAAAAAGCCCATTTATGCTGCTACTCTTTTACTATTTTATGATATTTTCTGCGCATGTTGACTTGGGTAGTTGATGCGCCTGAAATTTTTATGTTTCTACAAGACCCCCTTCAAAGTTTTTTTAAAACTTTCTGAAGTTTGGAATACTTTGAATAAGAAGCATGGTGGTGTCTTTAATGGGGTGCATGACTGTTCGAGGCGCATGATTGCTCCGCGCATATGTGATGAGGCGCACGGCCTTCTCAGTTTTAAATGCAAATGATAACGCTTCAGAATAAGCGAAAAGATTAATGATGATCTTTTGGATATCTGCAGCAATCCTTTCGCAGTGCCCAAAGCAAACGCTGACGTCACCCGTCATCGGTTTCTACGTATGCCCAAGCCTATGAATAGGCATCTGGTAGAGAGAGAGAGAGTCCTTTCTCTTTTGCTTTCTTCTTTTAGAGTTCTTCTTTCAAAAAATCCTAACTTCTTTTAAGAGATGGCTCCCAAAATCCCACGCAGTGGCGCTGGCAGTGGACAAGGCCGGGGTAAGAAGCCGATGGAGTTCGAAGATGAGGATGCTTCCGTCGTTACTGTGACTCCCGCCGACGTTCGGCCAGTGGTGACGGGTGGGTATCTTCTTCTTTGTGGTTCCCACCATTTTAGATGAGTTTGGGGCACACGGATGAGTTGCATCCTGTTGCTGTGCCCTAATCCCTTGTTGCTGACGCACATGGACTTCTGTCCTGATGATGAGCTGAGGCTATTCTGCTGACGCGTATAGGTTTAGGCCCTAATTATGTGCCGAGGTTTCACTGCTGATGCGTATGGGCTTGTGCCCTGATTATGCGTCGAAGCTTCACTGCTGACGCACATGGGCTTGGGCCCTGATTATGCGCCGAAGCTTTACTGCTGACGCGCATGGGCTTGTGCCCTGATGATGCGCCGAAGCTTCACTGCTGATGCGAATGGGCTTGGGCCTTGATTATGCGCCATGCTGATGCGTCCCAAATGCTTTGTCTTTTTAATGCCTCTAAATTTTTCCTTGCTGCTTGACTTTTGTTTTTGCTGTGTTAGTGTCGATGACTATCCCCTTGCTAAACGAAGTCCTTCTGGATGCTTCCCTTTTCCAAATAGGGGTTGACTTCAACGAGGAGGTTATTAACCCAGCGAAGGCTGCTATCATGCTGAATCGGCCTTCCGAGAGAATGTTGCAAATCCAGGATCAGTCGCCTATTTTTCTCCAAAGTATGATGGAGAGCGACAAACTAAAATCTGCTGAATCTGAGAATGTGACTTACTTGAAGCCTGCATTTCTGTTTGGTGATCGCTTGACCACCACTGAGGCGAAGATATTGACGATTAAGGAAGATTGGTTCTTCATGACGAAGGGCGTGGCCCTGTACATGCGGCAGTTTGAGCGTCAATTGCCACTGAAGGCTTTCTACCGTTTGGATTCCAAGAGGAGGATGCCATGGGAACTTACTCCTTCTCAAGGGAAAGTAGTGGGGGGTACCCTTTGTATTGATGTTACTTCGAATCAAAGGGATATCTTGGCCGCCTCGCGAGCCGAAACTTCGTACCATTGCCAAACTTTGCACCCTGGAAGCATTTATAGTGAAGTTCTTCCTGACACCCCCTAACACCTTCGCCTTTGGTGCTTCGACCTTTGCAAGTTGGATGCTAACATCGAAGGTTATGTATCCGAAAGGAGGTTTTCGGGTTGAGGGCTGGTGTCACCACGTGTCGAAGTGGGACGAGCTGACCCTTTGGGTTTTGTCGAAGTTCAAGACTGAGCTCAAAGCGATTGGGCTAACCGTCGCTCTTCGTACCACCCAAGCAGGTGTTGACCTTAATCGGCATATGTTTCTTGCTCTCCTGGAAATGTTCAACACCCAGACTGACACTTTCTTTACTCCGATAGGGGAGTTGGGATTGGCCCTCAATAAGATGTATGAGGTGTCTAAGCTTTCCTGGGGCTCGGAGCCGTATGAGGAATATTTTCCGACAAATGAAGAGATCCATATCCTGGAAGACAAGGACACAGAGATGATGGCTATTTTCAAAGAGATGGCGAGCCATCATTATCTGATGCAATGTTAGGATAAGGGCGGATCACAGCCCCATGTGACTGCTTGGAGGGATTATGTCTTCAAGCAGGACCTGACGGACCCTTCCAAGATTCAGTTTGTGACTCCGCAGGGACTGAGTCACACGGAGGTAACCTCCAAAATGAGCCAACGAGACAAGAAGACTCCTCGTTCAAATAAGAGTGGTGACGACGTATACAGTTGTTTCTGGCATTGCGTGAACCGGTTGTCTTCCAAGGCAGTGTTGACTGCATACTTGATGATATGGCTCCGGGACTATGTGTTCTCGGGCGGATCTGGATCTGTAGAGAGTGAGAAGGAGCTTTATTTTGACCATGGTAAAACTAGTTTTTGGTCGTCCTCTGGCTCTCCTTCCTGCGATGGAGTGTAACCTGCGGCAGGGTTTGAGAGATTTTGCTGAAGATGTGGTCCATGAGAGGGGCAAGAAACAACTTTCTTCGAGCTGAGCTACCGTTCTATTATCTGATGGGATGGTTGATTCTGTATCACCCAAATATGATGAGCCTGGGCCCTGAAGACGATCATGTTGTAGCGACGCCTTTATCCGTCGCTTCTATATGAGGAAATGGCTGCACACGGGTGTCCCTGTCTGTAGGAGGGTTTTGTCTTATCTTCAGGGGTGGAAGATCACCAAGGTCAATCCCGTCTTCATAGATTTCGAGGTTGACTAAGAATTGGAAGACTCCGGTGAGTATGCGATCGCCCTGCCGACATGGTGGTTTCGCTGGTTGCAGAGTATTCAGCCTTCCCATTTGGTCTACCGCAACAAGAATAAGTATTATCTGGAGCCGTATTTGCCGAGCCGGTTTGCACGTCAGTTTGGTTACACCCTGTAACACCCTGTTTTTTGAAATTGGGGATTTTTGAAAATTTATTATTTTTATATTTATTAGTGGTATTTTAGTCATGGTATGATTTTCTGGTGATTTTAGTTAGATTAAACCATTTTCTAAGTCATGCTAAGTCATGACTTATGACTTGGTGACTTTGTTAGTATAACTAAGTGTAAACTCTAGTTTTTCTTAACCTAGAAGTTGCCATGACCATGAGAGCTTAGCCATAGGGTTAGAACACCAAATTAGTGATTTTTGGCCAAAAGGGTATTTTGGTAATTTTCTAGGAATTATTTGGAATTATTTAGATTTATGTGATTTATTATTAATTAGTTGATTAGTGTCATGTTAGCTTCTAACCTAGTTTAGCCCTAATCTAGAGGTTAGCACTAACCTAGAAGACTAATGATTAGATATTAGCCTTATGTATAAATATCTAGTTAGATAAATATCTAGATATTTCACTTTTTAGATATTTAGAACCTAAATATCTAACCCCCCCTTAGTCAAAGACTTAGGGGCTAAGTTTGCAAGTGGTAGGACACCTCCCCTACACCCCATGGCAGCCAAGGACCCCCCCTTTGGCAGCCCACAATCCTATAAAACCCTATTGAATTAATTCATGAATGATTTACATGAAATTAATTCCTAGAAAATCCCTTTCTCTTCAAATCATCACAACTTGAGCTATATTGATCCAAATTTACTCTAGTCTCTTGCATTGGGACCCTACAACATCTAAGGTGCTAAGGGGAACTAGCAATCTAGGATTTGGAAGCATTGGACATCAAGTTGAAGGAAGCACACCCCCCCTCTTCCTTGATTTTCATTGGAATTGCACCAATAGGTATTTTCCCTCAAACATAGTTAAAATCCTGTTTTCTCTTCATAATTGCATTCATATAGGACTAACACAACTGTGGGTAAAGTTTGGTGGAAACTAGACTTGGTTTGGTGTCCGTATCGGACACGTATCTAGGGTTTTATGCAAGTGTTTGATGATTTGCCACAGTGAATTAAATGTTATTATTTCGAAAACTAATTTCACAAATTTCTAGCCCTATAGGTGTAGATCACAGAACCCTAACACTGAGCTAGGATTCGTGTCGTGTCCGTGTCCAAAATGGACACGAACTCACTGCACGACACCCGGTTTACTTCCCCTGCTGCTCGACCCAATTTCCGACACGACACACCATGAGGACACGTGGAATTTGACACAGAGGAGGGGGCCATCACTGACAAGCCCCCCCTCAAATATCACGACCTCTCGTGTCGTGTCGAGAGAGCTCTGACACGAACACGGGTTTTACACTGCACAGTGCACACACACACAGAGCCAACTTTGCGCATATCGTGTCGCGCGGACACGACACGTTGGCACCTCGTACTGACACAGAGTGTAGACCTATGTGTGGCGTACACGAGGACACGAGCACGAGATGCGTCGTGTCCTGTGTCGTGAGCACGAGACACTCGACCGCGTGCACGACGCGGTCTGAAACGCACTGTTTCGACCTCTGATACGCGCACGTAGCTCGAACGACACACATTTTGGACACATTTCAGGGTGTCTAATAGCTAGCCCTAGACCTAGGCGACCTGTGTACATGACCACGAGACGTGTCGTGTCTCGTGGTGTGTCCACGAGCTCCTGGAACGCGTGCACGACACTGTTATTGTGTGCGCGTGTCAGGAATTTACCCGGGTGTGGATTTCATGTGTTTGGACACGTGAAACTGTGTCGTGTCGTGTCAGGAACCTAGGACACTAGTATATCTATGGGGTGTCAGTTACCAACCAATAGGATCGAGCCTTAGTATGTTTTTGTGCGTGTTTTTCGAATTACCTAGTTTCTAGTTCACAGTTTCTATTTCCCAGATTTTAGGATTTTTCAAGTTTTGTAAAAACGAATTTCAAAACCATTTTGATATAAATTATACATTGTATTAGTGTATTTTAGTATGTATATGTAGTATATATGTATATGTGAGTGTGGTCAATTTTGGGAGTATTTGGTTATATATATGTGTAGTTGTATATATATACATATGTATGTATATATGTAGGCTGTGTGTGTGTGTGTTTGGGTCTGGGTTTGGGTTCCAGAACCTGGAACATCCCCCCCTTCTCTGTCCAGCCTTCACTGCTCTTCTCTCTCACTGTCTCACTCTCTCTTTCACTATGTCTCTCACTCTTGTCCCTCTCTCCTCCCTCTCTATATATATAGTATATATAAGTTTATATATATATATATATATATATATATTATATATATATTGTATTATATATATATATATATTATATATATATATATATATATATATATATATATATATGATATATTATTTGTATAGTTTTCATATAGTGATATTTATATATATATGTATGTGGGTTTGTATTGTATATAGTATTCATATATGGGTATATGGGTAGTAGATAGATATATATATCTATATATAGATATATACATATATATGATTTCTAGTATAGGTTTATATGAAAACCCTATGACTAGCAATGGCCTATGGCCTAGGATTATTAGCCAATGGCTTGGGGCTAACCCTAATGGCCCAAAACCAACATGTTGACCCTTGATTACTAAGGGTTGACCAAAGTCAACCTTAGGTCAAAAGTGACCTAGTTCACCTAGAAATGACTAGTAATGACCTAAAATAACTAGTTTGACTAGTTTGACTAAAACCCTAACTAGTTTGACTAATATTGACTTAACTTTGACTAGTTTGACTTTAGAGTTGACCAGAGTTGACCAAGAGTTGACTTTTGACCAGATTGACCTAGAATCATGTAGTTTGCATAGTAGACTTCATATTTACTATTTAGAATACATTGTGACTTGTATTGCTCTGATTAGGAGCCAGACACCTCTCCTCAGACAGTATATCCTCTTCAGACATTCAGTTATCAGGCGAGTACATTCTCTGACCGTTTCATACTTGTTCAGGCTTTACTTCTCGCTCTAGATTACTTTACTTGTTGCTGTCACATTGGTAACACGGATTGGTACTATATGGATCTTTACATGAGATGTTATCCCTCTCGGGAGCATCGGGTACTTCATGTTATGTGTGTTTCACTATCATCATGTACTCCTATGCTTCCATCATTCATGTGCACTCATGTGATCATGTACTCTCATGTTTACTGAGCCCTCATGTATACTATCATGTGCACCCTTTCATGGGCCCCATGTGATATCATGTACAATAACGTAACTTGTATAGATCCTTGTGTATTGATTGGGGAAACGGGGGAGTAGAAGTGGACATGTGAATAATTCCAAAGTAGTGTAATCATGTGCAAACTCAGTAGTGTAATCATGTATAAATTCTAGCCATTCACATGCCTATCTTGTGCTCTACATCACTAGTCACTACAGTTCTCTATATACAGTAGATATTTCATTACAGCTATCTCTTTTACAGCGTATATTCCTTTCCTTTCATGTATCTTACTCTATTGCCTGTATCGTATTTCCTAACCTGATATGCACTGCGTGAGATGTATTGTGCTCGTTCCTGTCCTGATTGGACCTGTTGAAAATATTACAGAGGATGAGGATGAGGCCTGGTGTCTACCTATTATGGAGCAGGACTAGATGATACTTATGTTGTGGACCCTCAGCAGGATCCACCTGCAGCTGAGGATGTTGTTCCAGTAGTCTAGGCTAGTTTAGCTAGACAGTCTTTCGTATTATCTTTTGTCTCACATCTGAGTTGTATTTTGAGATGTTGAGGTATATAGACTCTTAGACTTGTTGTATCATGAGTTGACATTCTGGATATTATGTTGTACTAGACACTTAGACTTTTTCATCTATACTATGGTTCTTTTTGAGTTACTATCTATTTATCTGTTCTTCATTCTTCTACCTTAGATGTGATTGAGACAGCATGTTGTGATGTTACCTCCATTCGGAGAGTATAAACTGTACAGGTACTTTTATATTGTTAGATGATTGACCTAGGACAGCGTTCTACCGCCGACACTGCGGCGTAGGCTGGGCGTTGTTACGTTCTCGTGCCCTTACTCTAGGGCGGGTCGTGACACGTTTTTAGTGGTGGCCCATGCAGGTCTCGAGTTTATGTAGTGGTATTCGAACTAGAGTATCACTACAGCCTGCGATAGGATTTGAGGAATAGGCTTAGAGAGTGGATACTCAATCACTGCTAGGATACTTTGAGAGATTCCTGGGATGACCCTTGAGAATCTCATTTGAAATTTCGATTTAAACTCCTTTTCCCTTGATTGAATTTGATTTTGGAGGATTCACTATAGAACTTTGAATCCTGGTGTTAGTTGATGATTTTGAAATTTTTTTAGTTGGTGATTTTAATTTCTTGTGTTAGATTAATATCCTTATTTTAGGGTACTCAATCGCATTAGGAAAACTCTTAACTGGATTCCTGCCATCTAAATTCCTGTTGAAGGTTTGCTTCCTTGAATAACTGTCCTCCCTTGAATTATCATTTTATATCTCAGTATTGATTCCTTGTTTGATCTGTCTTCAGGATGGGTATGGAGACACGATCTCATCGTCTCGATCAGGGAGATACCACTGAGGGGTCTACCACTCCTCGTCCTGATCAGCAGGGCCCCGAGACTGCAGTTCCTGTTGTGCCAGCCCAGGCTAGGATATCTGCAGCCTATGGGAGTGCACCTCTCCCTACTCTGAGACTTTCTTCTGTCATCCCGAACGTTCTTCAGCAGCAGTCGTCATCAGGATCAGAGGACGTGGCACAGTTGTTTTCCTTCTTCCAGCAGATAGTGGAAACTCAGCGGCAACAGTTGTTCAAGAGGGGACGGGACGCTCGTGGTACCAGCAGCAGTAGAGGCCAGGCCAAGAGGCCCCATGTGCAGTTTCAGCAGACGCAGACCCCAGTGGGAGTTCAGCAAGTGCAGCATCAGTATCGGGGTCAGGACCCGAAGACAATCAGTTGTCCCTATTGCAAGAAGTCGGGACATGGATGGGGTGAGTGCAGGAAGAGGTTGGGCCGGTGCCTAATATGTGGGGCAGCGGACCACCAGCTGAGGGAGTGTTCCCAGTACACAGGCAGAGTAGCAAGGGAGCAGCACCAGGAGCAGGAGCCAAGGCTCCGGTAGGACAGCAGCAGAGAGGACCGTTACAGCCACAGCAGCAGAGATTTATGCAGTTCCAGCAACAGGCTGGGAGAGGTCAGCAGGGGCGTGCTTACGCCATGACAGTTGAGGATGGCCAGGCAGTTGGCAATGTGCTTGCAGGTTCTGTCCTTCTAAATTCCATTCCCACCTTGTTTCATTATATCTATCTTAAAATCAATTCCGTCTGCTCCTACCTATTCTTTATTAGTGATCAGTTTTGACCTGGTAGTTCATTTGGTTTTGTCGATTGTTTGTTGTTTCTTTATCTCTTACTTAGGAGTAGGAGTAGGTAGGAGTAGCTTTAGCTATTAATATAATTCTTGACTAACTCTTTTGTCAAGAATTTTCCTCTTAAATAAATTAATTTATGTGTTATGCCTTTTGACTTAGAGTTGATAGAGTAGCTCTGACCATAGAATGGTGACCCTTTTAGCCCTGTGATTTATGTTTCCTTATCTTCCTAGTCTATGCCCATGACCAGGACTATGTATCTTCTTTCATCATTCCACCCTTACTTATATCTTATGCTACAAATTTATCCTTAGTTTTACAAGCTTATCCTTTTTCGAGCTTGATCATGATATATTTTATTGGGTGCGCACCCACTAACATATTGTCTAATCAGAACCGGCGCATGATGGTCTGATCAACCTATTGCATTTTGGTTCGCTTTTTCATATATTAATCTACGTGGATGGAGACATAAAACTTGCCCTAGAATCTTATCCGCAACAGCCTTGACAATTCTCTTGAATTATTTTAATCGCCTATGAACCTCGTATTTATCCAGTTGAATTAAATTTATCATGACCTGGATCTTCATCATTGGATGCTCGTGCTTATACTTAATTTTATTGATTTCCCATCTTGCCCAAATCTCTATTTTTCCTGAAATTGATCAACTTAGATCGTGTCAAGACTAAAATCTATTTGTGATTGTTTGTACCTAAATTTTCAATTTTCTTTTTATGGAAGGATAACTTTAATGATTTCTCAGTTACTTGTTAAATGACCAATTTTCATATAGGATGGTAGACGGCCTATAGCCTTGATGATTGTTGTTCCCTTACCTTCCCAATTAGGATACCTTAGATTGCTTGTACGTTTGATACCATAGGACAGTATTGATCTAGAATGACTAGTGCACCTAGATGAGACCACAGACTGTTCCATTTAACCTGTCCCCCTGGTACCACTATTGCATCACAAATTTTGGTTCAATTTAGGCCATAGACCTTTCCCACTCTAAATTATGATCACCGTAGACACGTTACCGTGACTTTTAAATTTGGAGCACAAGACTAGTTGTTTTCTCAAAACTGATTTCACGTACATGACCTAGACATGACATACTACGCCCATGACCTTAGTGTCCCACTCAGGCATACCATTGTGTGCTTCATTTGCTTAGTACGATTTTTCTGACCCGAGACTCCATCCTGATTTACCCCATGGAGTTACTTTTGGCTTCGATTTAAATTGAGGACACCTTATGACCTAAAACTGCCAGCCAATTTTTGGACATGACCCAGTATAGGTCTACTACCCATATTTTGCTTATTTGACCTTGTATGTTGCCTAGGTAGTGGCTTCGTCCCTGATTGTTGGAGGTTTGACCTAGGAGGAGTACGACCATCTAAATTTCGAGGACGAAATTATTTTAAGGTGGGTAGACTTGTAACACCCTGTTTTCTGAAATTGGGGATTTTTGAAAATTTATTATTTTTATTTTTATGGTATTTTAGTCATGGTATGATTTTCTGGTGATTTTAGTTAGATTAAACCATTTTCTAAGTCATGCTAAGTCATGACTTATGACTTGGTGACTTTGTTAGTATAACTAAGTGTAAACTCTAGTTTTTCTTAACCTAGAAGTTGCCATGACCATGAGAGCTTAGCCATAGGCTTAGAACACCAAATTAGTGATTTTTGGCCAAAAGGGTATTTTGGTAATTTTCTAGGAATTATTTGGAATTATTTAGATTTATGTGATTTATTATTATTTAATTAGTTGATTAGTGTCATGTTAGCTTCTAACCTAGTTTAGCCCTAATCTAGAGGTTAGCCACTAACCTAGAAGACTAATGATTAGATATTAGCCTTATGTATAAATATCTAGTTAGATAAATATCTAGATATTTCACTTTTTAGATATTTAGAACCTAAATATCTAACCCCCCTTAGTCAAAGACTTAGGGGCTAAGTTTGCAAGTGGTAGGACACCTCCCCTACACCCCATGGCAGCCAAGGACCCCCCCTTTGGCAGCCCACAATCCTATAAAACCCCATTGAATTAATTCATGAATGATTTACATGAAATTAATTCCTAGAAAATCCCTTTCTCTTCAAATCATCACAACTTGAGCTATATTGATCCAAATTCACTCTAGTCTCTTGCATTGGGACCCTACAACATCTAAGGTGCTAAGGGGAACTAGCAATCTAGGATTTGGAAGCATTGGACATCATCAAGTTGAAGGAAGCACACCCCCCTCTTCCTTGATTTTCATTGGAATTGCACCAATAGGTTTTTCCCTCAAACATAGTTAAAATCCTGTTTTCTCTTCATAATTGCATTCATATAGGACTAACACAACTGTGGGTAAAGTTTGGTGGAAACTAGACTTGGTTTGGTGTCCGTATCGGACACGTATCTAGGGTTTTATGCAAGTGTTTGATGATTTGCCACAGTGAATTAAATGTTATTATTTTCGAAAACTAATTTCACAAATTTCTAGCCCTATAGGTGTAGATCACAGAACCCTAACACTGAGCTAGGATTCGTGTCGTGTCCGTGTCCAAAACGGACACGAACTCACTGCACGACACCCGGTTTACTTCCCCTGCTGCTCGACCCAATTTCGGACACGACACGCCATGAGGACACGTGGAATTTGACACAGAGGAGGGGGCCATCACTGACAAGCCCCCCCTCAAATATCACGACCTCTCGTGTCGTGAGAGAGCTCTGACACGAACACGGGTTTTACACTGCAGTGCACACACGCACAGAGCCAACTTTGCGCGTATCGTGTCGCGCGGACACGACACGTTGGCACCTCGTACTGACACGAGAGTGTAGACCTATGTGTGGCGTACACGAGGACACGAGCACGAGATGCGTCGTGTCCTGTGTCGTGAGCACGAGACACTCGACCGCGTGCACGACGCGGTCTGAAACGCACTGTTTCGACCTCTGATACGCGCACGTAGCTCGGACACGACACATTTTGGACACATTTCAGGGTGTCTAATAGCTAGCCCTAGACCTAGGCGACCTGTGTACATGACCACGAGACGTGTCGTGTCTCGTGGTGTGTCCACGAGCTCCTGGAACGCGTGCACGACACTGTTATTGTGTGCGCGTGTCAGGAATTTACCCGGGTGTGGATTTCATGTGTTTGGACACGTGAAACTGTGTCGTGGTGTCGTGTCAGGAACCTAGGACACTAGTATATCTATGGGTGTCAGTTACCAACCAATAGGATCGAGCCTTAGTATGTTTTTGTGCGTGTTTTTCGAATTACCTAGTTTCTAGTTCACAGTTTCTATTTCCCAGATTTTAGGATTTTTCAAGTTTTGTAAAAA
The DNA here is from genome assembly GCA_029216955.1 of Iris pallida. Taxonomy (NCBI): domain Eukaryota; kingdom Viridiplantae; phylum Streptophyta; class Magnoliopsida; order Asparagales; family Iridaceae; genus Iris; species Iris pallida. The sequence continues at coordinate 339,171 of JANAVB010037019.1, forward strand.
CGAATTTCAAAACCATTTTGATATAAATTATACATTGTATTAGTGTATTTTAGTATGTATATGTAGTATATATGTATATGTGAGTGTGGGTCAATTTTGGGAGTATTTGGTTATATATATGTGTAGTTGTATTATATACATATGTATGTATATATGTAGGCTGTGTGTGTGTGTTTGGGTCTGGGTTTGGGTTCCAGAACCTGGAACATCCCCCCCTTCTCTGTCCAGCCTTCACTGCTCTTCTCTCTCACTGTCTCACTCTCTCTTTCACTATGTCTCTCACTCTTGTCCCTCTCTCCCCCTCTCTATATATATAGTATATATATAAGTTTATATAATATATATATATATATATATATATATATATATATATATATATATATATATATATATATATTGATATATATATTTGTATTAGTTTTCATATAGTGATATTATATATATATATATGTATGTGGGTTTGTATTGTATATAGTATTCATATGGGTATATGGGTAGTAGATAGATATATATATCTATATATAGATATATACATATATATATGATTTCTAGTATAGGTTTATATGAAAACCCTATGACTAGCAATGGCCTATGGCCTAGGATTATTAGCCAATGGCTTGGGGCTAACCCTAATGGCCCAAAACCAACATGTTGACCCTTGATTACTAAGGGTTGACCAAAGTCAACCTTAGGTCAAAAGTGACCTAGTTCACCTAGAAATGACTAGTAATGACCTAAAATAACTAGTTTGACTAGTTTGACTAAAACCCTAACTAGTTTGACTAATATTGACTTAACTTTGACTAGTTTGACTTTAGAGTTGACCAGAGTTGACCAAGAGTTGACTTTTGACCAGATTGACCTAGAATCATGTAGTTTGCATAGTAGACTTCATATTTACTATTTAGAATACATTGTGACTTGTATTGCTCTGATTAGGAGCCAGACACCTCTCCTCAACAGTATATCCTCTTCAGACATTCAGTTATCAGGCGAGTACATTCTCTGACCGTTTCATACTTGTTCAGGCTTTACTTCTCGCTCTAGATTACTTTACTTGTTGCTGTCACATTGGTAACACGGATTGGTACTATATGGATCTTTACATGAGATGTTATCCCTCTCGGGAGCATCGGGTACTTCATGTTATGTGTGTTTCACTATCATCATGTACTCCTATGCTTCCATCATTCATGTGCACTCATGTGATCATGTACTCTCATGTTTACTGAGCCCTCATGTATACTATCATGTGCACCCTTTCATGGGCCCCATGTGATATCATGTACAATAACGTAACTTGTATAGATCCTTGTGTATGATTGGGGAAACGGGGGAGTAGAAGTGGACATGTGAATAATTCCAAAGTAGTGTAATCATGTGCAAACTCAGTAGTGTAATCATGTATAAATTCTAGCCATTCACATGCCTATCTTGTGCTCTACATCACTAGTCACTACAGTTCTCTATATACAGTAGATATTTCATTACAGCTATCTCTTTTACAGCGTATATTTCCTTTCAGCAGTTCATGTATCTTACTCTATTGCCTGTATCGTATTTCCTAACCTGATATGCACTGCGTGAGATGTATTGTGCTCGTTCCTGTCCTGATTGGACCTGTTGAAAATATTACAGAGGATGAGGATGAGGCCTGGTGTCTACCTATTATGGAGCAGGACTAGATGATACTTATGTTGTGGACCCTCAGCAGGATCCACCTGCAGCTGAGGATGTTGTTCCAGTAGTCTAGGCTAGTTTAGCTAGACAGTCTTTCGGTATTATCTTTTTGTCTCACATCTGAGTTGTATTTTGAGATGTTGAGGTATATAGACTCTTAGACTTGTTGTATCATGAGTTGACATTCTGGATATTATGTTGTACTAGACACTTAGACTTTTTTATCTATACTATGGTTCTTTTTGAGTTACTATCTATTTATCTGTTCTTCATTCTTCTACCTTAGATGTGATTGAGACAGCATGTTGTGATGTTACCTCCATTCGAGAGTATAAACTGTACAGGTACTTTTATATTGTTAGATGATTGACCTAGGACAGCGTTCTACCATACCGCCGACACTCTGCGGGTAGGCTGGGCGTTGTTACGTTCTCGTGCCCTTACTCTAGGGTGCGGGTCGTGACACACCCAGCTAATGTTAAGGAACACCAGTAATAGTCTGGGGTTTGTCGAGAGTTTACTGGATGGAGCCCGGGTTGGCAATATACAATGCCGGATGTACTGGAGTTCATTTCACTACGCCAGTTCACAACCCTCGGTCGCAGATCTTGTATTCGGCTGTTAAGCGGTATTGCGCCATGAACACTGTGTCCCCTGAATATGACAGGGAGATTAGTTTTATCATTGGCACTCAGCTAGAGGCAACGAAAAACATGCTGGCGATGGCCCGGTCGTATCGTCCACCAGAGATTGCAGGTTTCGGCTGCTGCTGCAGCATCAACGGAGGTACTCGAAAAGAGCCCCCTGCTGGAAGAGGCGTGCTGATGCGGAGGACGGTTCATCTGTGCCAAAAAGGCCGAGGAAAGCTACACTGCGAAGGTAGGAGCTCCGGGAGTGCCACCTGTAGTACCAACGAATCAGCTCCCACAGAGGTAAAGACGTCCCACATAGTCTGGTTTATTCTTTGATTTCTGTGACTTATGTTGTCTTTTTGTAGAAGGTGCCGAAGGAGAAACCTCGGTTTTGAAACCGGGTATTAGCAGATTGAAGGAGGTGCGAGCTCTTTCAACGAGCGCATTCCTTCAGTTACGCATCTCCCATGGAGGGGAGCGCTGATGATGTCGCTTCTGTGGAGATTTTGGTATCTCCAGTTATGTTGGAAGGAAGCTGAAGATGTACTAGCGCATCAGCTTGCTGAGGTCTCTCGGTCGATCCATCCGGAGGGCGGCATGGAGCCTCGTCCGGGAGTAACCAACCATTATGGGGGTACCTGAAAGCGTCGGGGCCCCAAGGAAGTTGTGGAAAAAGTCCTTCCAGATGAGAAGAAGAATGGAGCTCGTCTTCTTCTGACGATGGCTCGCTGGAAGATGTTGAACGAGCTGCCAGAGAGATCGCGTTTAGCGGAGTCGTCTCTGACAGAATTTGCCGGCCGGGCTTCTTTCCGGTTGTGGTGCCGAGGTACTGGTCCGCACACGAGCCTCGTGCCAAGCCCTATCCCTGCCTCGGAAGTGGGGGTTGACGCGGTAGGGTCGTCGGCGTTACTGTCGAGCCCTACACCCGTCTCTGTAGGGAAGCTGATTGCGGGTGATGAGATTCATTTTTCGAGCCCACTCCGAGAGAGGTTGAACTGTCAGGGGTAGACCTTATCGCTTCGAACAAAAGGTAGAGCTCCTGTTCCGGCTGGGATAATACCATCAACCCGAATATCGGGGAACCATCCGTCATTGACTCTGATAAGGCAAGGGCCCTGTAATGGAGGACACTCCTCCTGCTCCTTCCACTTGGGGGACAGTGTGTGTTTCTCTCTAGCTTCCTCAGTTGGCGACGAAATCCGTACTGCCGGTGGGAAAGAACCTACTGACATTAATGTTCCGGCTCCGCAGCTCGTCGGGGGACCTTCCTCAACCTCTATGACAGCTCCTCCAACCCCTGTTATGATGCCTCAGGTGTTGGCAGACGCGGATGAATATATGCATTTACCATTGAGGTGGTCTACGATGCTGCAAAAAGGGGTATCGATGGTACTGAATGCGAACGAGAGTTCGCGACGGCAAAGTCTATGGCACTCCCTTACATTGGTCTGATACGTTCCCACCGGGGCCATGATCATAATGGCTGAGATTCTGGCGGTCGGTGGCTGAGCTCGACCAGCATCTTTTCGAACTTCAGAGTATCGGCGAAATGACTTTTCTTCTCGAAAAAAAGAAATTGATAGCTAATGTTGAGTGTCTTTCCAAGCCACGGTGGCCATCTCGGACCCGAGAGTATCATGCTGAGGCTGCGGCCGAGAGACTATCTCAGTCCGTGCAGGAGAAGGTGGAGCTGCGAGCCTCATTGGATGCCAGCATAGCGGAGGTCACTATCAAGATTCGCCTCCTTGAAGACCAGCGCCCAACTTTTGCTAGATGCTGACCGAGCCCGGCTAAGCACGTATCATCAAAGGAGAAAGAAGCAACTTTTACCTGCCATATTCTTTCTCTGACCTGCCAGCGGCAAGAGTGCGACAAGAGTTTGGACGCTAAGTATGAGAATGATACTGCTCCTGAGGCTGTAGAGGTGTGCGTCAAGAAGCGAACGCGCGTCTTGGCGACTGTGGGGACTTGAGCTGAAGACTCGAAGCATCGGATCGAAGATCTTTCTGCCAATCCCAGTGATGCTTAGGGATTGTAGCTTTTTTTGTTTTTTTGTTTTTGGCAACTATGCTGGGGAATGTAATCCTTACTTTTGAATACAAAATAAAGAATTTTCTGGTGTGTTCATCTTTACTGTTATGAACTAGTGATTTGTGTGGACCTATTATCTTTGGCGCACCTTGGTTTTTAGGTACAGATAATAAGTTTGAGAGGACTGACATATTTGCTCAGAGTTATGGATGGCGTGGCAAATATGGGTTCAAATGACGGAATCTTCCTACTCAGAGGTGTTATGGACGTGGTAGGAGTGACACTGGGAGGATACGCGGAACTACTCAGAGGTAATGGACATGGAAGTTCTGCGATCGATGTTGACAACGCAGGGGTGGTCTGTACGGGATGTTTACTCAGAGGTAATATAGACATGGTAAACAATTAGTTAGCACGAACCTACGTAGTGTAAGATTCTGCTTTGCAGGGTGTAGAGTGCAACTCAGCAAAAATGTGGACGTGGTTGTTCTTCTACTGAGGATAGAATGCCACGGAACAACTGGGTTCCAAAAACATAAGATTTTGTAAAAGGGAGGTGTATGTGAGTCTGATGATCAGGTCCACTAATTTTCTTGCTGGGTAGAGATAGAAGTACATATCTGAAAGTCAAGAATAGTACTTCTTTAGGAACTACCGTTGATGGGCATCATGAACAAGTCCCCATTTGGTCGGGCAGGCGGTAAGCACCGTTTGAGTTATACCGTCTCTATGATGAAAGGTCCCTCCCACTTGGGCTCGACTTTCCTGGTGTTTTATGAGTCACACCATCGGCCTCCTGACTTCCAGGACCAGGTCGCCTATTTGGAAGGCCTCGCTTGACCTTTATGTTGAAAGCCTATGATATCGGGCTTTATAGACTTCAATACTGCTGAGCTAGGAGACATTTTTGTCAAGTGCCTCCAATTCTCGCAGACGACGACGCTGATTGTCTTCTTCTGTCAATTGGTTTATGATCGCTATACAGTATGAGGGTATCTGGATCTCGAAGGCATACCGCTTCGTTCCCGTAGAAAGGAGAATGGTGTGTTGTCCGTTGGTGTCCCGTACCGTTGTACGGTAGGCCCAAAGGCATTCACCAAGCTTTTGTCCCTCACGATTGTGGGATGACACGACCTTTTGGTAGCCTGACGATAGTTTTGTTAAAAGCCTCGGCCAACCCGTTCGCTGCCGGATTGTAGGCGGTTGATGCAACGTTCTGAATATTTTTGTCACAGAATCTTCTGAAAGCATGGCTGATGAACTGTGGACCATTGTCGTGGATAATCCTATGGGCTATACCCGAAGCGGTAGATGACATGATGCTTGATGAAGCTGATCACCCTAGAGCTTTTTTACTTCCGTCAGTGGAACTGCTTCTGCCCATTAGAAGAAGTAGTTCGATCGGCTAGGATAAGCGGTGTCACCTCGATGAATGAGGGGTCATAGGTCCCACAATGTCCATGCCCAAGCTTCAAACGGCCAGGAGGTGACCGTAGTGTTAGTGTAATCCCCCCAAAATTTTTGAGAATTATTCATTTATTCTATTTTATTTGTTTTTATAATTGGTTATTTATGTGGTGTTGAAGTATTTTATATTTTGATAACAAGTTTGGTATTAATGTATAAATATTTTTATATGGTGGATTAGCAACACAAATGCTACACTTAGTGTTTGTTGCACAATCTCACTCAAATACATTTTTAAGTGATTACTAAATTTTTAGAAATTTTAGATTTATTATATGATATGTTGCATTAATCAAATTATTTAGAAAATAACTAGATATAAAAAGTTTTGTTATTTAAATCAAAGGCCAATGAAAATATCTTCTATGCTATCTATTTGCCAAAGGAGATTTAAAATTTTTTATAAGGTTTAATTAAATTATTAGGATTTTTTTATAATTATTTGGTCTTATAATCATTAAATACTATATATATATATATCTATATATATATATATATATATATATATAATTTATATATGTATTACTGGAAAAAAAATATAA